>OY728156.1:1880501990-1881101990 GCA_963277665.1 Viscum album | reverse complement strand
ATTGTTATGTAAATGATTTAGTGAGGATTCATGGAGTTCCAAGATTTATTTTCTCAGATCAGGATGCATGGTTTACCTCATGAGTCTATATGGGATTGAAGCATGAGTTTGGAACTCATTTGTGCCTTAGCACTGCCTTCCACCCTCAGACAGATGAGAAAATAGAGCAGACCATCCAAATATTGGAGGACATGCTGTGAGCATACATCTTGAACTTTTGTGGGTCTTAGGTGCGGCAATTAACATTATTAAGTTAAATTAAAATTATATCGATCACTATTATATTGGAATATATCTATTTGAAGCTTTGTACAGAAGGTTGTGTCATTATCATTTGTTCTGGACAGAGGTTGGGGAGATAGTTGTTCTTGGTCCTGAGGTGGTGCAAACCACGATAGAGAAGGTTCAGCTAGTTCGTGAGTGGATGAAGGAAGAATGAGATAGGTATATGTCATATGCTGATTTTAGGTGGAGGCCCTTGGAGTTCGAGGTTTGAGACTATGTGTTCTTGAAGGTTTCCACTCAACCTGGATAGAGGATTTTTGGTCAAGGGATCAAGGTTTCTCCTAGGTTCAACATACCCTTCAAGGTTTTGGGGATATTTGGTGAAGTGGCATACCAGTTGGCGCTGCCATCGTAGTTGGATAGGATATACAATGTCTTTCATGTCTCCTTGATTTTTCAGTATCTTCATGATGACTCCCATGTCATTGAATGGGAAGAGTAGGATATTGAGGATGAAACAACATTCTTGGAACAACTAGTAGAGATCTAGGATCATTGGGAGAAAGTGTTTTGTGGATGGACCATTACTTTGGTTTGTGTGTTGTGGAGGCATTGTGTCCTAGAGGAGAGTACTTAGAAGCAATAAGAATTATTGCGTGCCTAGTACCTGGAGTTGTTTTGTGTTTTTCTTGCGTGTTTTTCTTTGTTATATGATTCCCGAACCTTGTTTTCTATGGGACAAGTTTTTTCCTTGGTCTTTAATGTTTGATAAATTCCTAACACATGAAAAGGGTAGGACAAAATTCCTAATCGAGATGCATTGATTGATATGTGATTAAAACTATACAGGCGAGTCAGTGCCACTTAGATAGGATAATATCTCAGCATGGAGGAAGGAATTCCTTGATTCATGTGTTTGAATAGTGTGGTTTTGGTGCTTGTATGGTGTGTCTTCTGGTTGGTTGGGGGTAGTAGATATCGCAGGAGCTGTTCTTATATGTCTAGGTTTCACTTCATCATTGAAACCAATAGGCCCATTTATCCTTGATAGGTATCTTACAGGGTGGTTATTCAAATCCCTCCTTCCTATGGGTTTGGTTTTAAATTCTTGAGGGTGAGAATAGTTTGATAGGTATATGATGTAATATAATAGACCCCTCTAATCCATTCCTTGTTAAAATTTAGTGTTTGAGGTGTTCTGGGAGGCCATAGTAACTCATTTCAAGATTTTACCGGTTTTCTAGTGTTTCCCAATCATATGTCACATTGGAGAATCACTTTTGGTTGGCCATGTTAGTGACTTTCTGTAGGCGGGTTGCGATGGTGACTTGCTATCAGTAGTTCGCATCGGTAGGTTGCGTCGATGACTTACTGTTTGTGGGTCGGATTGGTGACTAGCTGTCAGTAGGTCATTTCGGTAGGTTGCATCAGTAGGTCACGTTGGTGGCTCACCTTTTATGGGTCATGTCGGTGACTCGCTATCGGTGGGTCGCATATGTGGATCGTGTTGGTGACTTTTGTCAGTAGGTCGCGTCTGTGGGTCACGTTGGCGACTTGCTGTTGGTGAGTGGAGTTGGTTGGTGGTGTCAGTGAGTGGCATCCATTGGTGGAATCTATAGGTGTCATCAATGAGTGGTGTGGGTAGGTGGCCTTAGTAGGTGGTGTCAGTGAGTGGGGTTGGTGAGTGGAGTCAGTGAGTCGCATCAGTAAATCATTTCGGTGAATCACCCAATGGTGATTCATTTCCAACTTTTCTTAGTTTTTTTTAGTTTCACCCCTCTTACATTTTATTTGACGTAAATTGAGTTTAAAACATTGTTTGACCGTTTCTGAAGTATTTTTGATGGATATTAATTATATTTTTAATATCTTAACACCCTAGAGACTTTGAAAAGTCCATGAAAAACTTTTAAGTTCTTTGAAATAATCTCCCTTTTTTGATATAGGTTCTTGAGTTTTCTAAAGTTGATATCAACTCTTCCTTTAACCAATCCATTTTATCTTGGTACGCCCCGAGCCTTTCTTCCTTATGGAGTTTTGTGTTGTGCTATAGACTTTGGATCTGGTTTTTCCTTGGAGAATTTTATACTGCTTACACCCTACATTTTAGCACAAGGAGGAGTTGTTAATCCACGTAGGTATTCCCTACTGTTTATCCAAGTAGGTATTCCTTCACCTCTTTTTAATTTTCGTATCATGTGGGGTGGGTATACTGATGTATGATTGTGAATATGGTTAGATCTAATTTAAAGGAAGTAATAAATGATGGGTGGAAGATGCTGAAAACAAAGATAATAACAACTGTTTCTTTTGTAATAAATGAGTAGCAGGGAATATGTTGACGATGTTTTTATTGCTTTATATGTTATCCTTAATCCTTTTTTGATCCATATTTGAGATATTCCCTATGAAAATCAAAGCTGTTGATGGCCTATGTTTGCGCGCTTGTATTGTGAACAATTATTGTTGAATGGATGCGAATATAAAAACATGATTAATCATGTATATGTAGTTAAATAAATGGATTCCCTAGGATCAAAATTGTTCCGTGGTAACCCATGAATTATCAAAGTGTAATTAAATAACAAGTGTATGAAAACTGAATACACCTTTCCTTATTTGGTGTGGCTATATGGTGTGTGCATAACGTTTCTATCTTGTGATTTCTATGGGTCTTGTGGTGATTCTATTTAGAGAACTATGGTGTGTGTGGATGATTTTATGGTGTAATGGAATCTCAAGTTGAGATATTGTTTGATTATGGAATGAGTGAGAGGTGTTTAGCAGTGGGAATACAACTAGGTTGTGTTTTTTTATTTTTTTGGACATGGTGTGTATATGCAGTGGGGTTTCCGAGTATGGTTGTGATGTGATATGTTGGAGGGTGTTTTTGTGAGTTGGGGTTTTGACTTAGGTTGGGAAACATTACTTGGAAGAATTATAATGGCTTCAGTTGGCTTGGGTGATAATTGGGGAGGAAGTGTGAAGTGGGGTGTTTTATCATAGTTTTCTTCCTTTGTTTTCTTGGTTATGAGGATGGTTGTGTGTTGTGGTTTTTAGTTTCCTAGGTAGGGATTGAATAAATAGTAAATTATTAATAACATCAATGTTATTAGGTGTTGAGCAGATTTCTTTTATCAATAATGGAAGTGACCGTTGTTTGTTCTGATACATGTATTTAGAGGTAGTAAAAAAGGATACCGTGTTTTGGGGTGGTTGTTTTCTTGAGAACCCATAGGTTGGGATTTTTGTTTGATACACACACACACAAACACATATACATGTGGTTCCTTATAATTTCTATATGCACTCCACCCTAGTTGAGCATTATGTGTCGAACACCACCATTTTCATTGGTGAGGGTGTATTTCCCAGACATCATGGCGAGGGGATGAATGGATGGACACCTAATATTCATTATTCCCTCTTAGATGTGGTGATAGACCATGAATATTTGAATCGGTTTTAGTTTGTGAGATCTAGGTGTGTGCGGGTGAGTTTTTCTTCCTAGGTGTCTTTGGGATGAGATGTGTTGTGCTTCCCTGGTGTCTTCAGGATATAGAGTGGTTTTTGGACCAGGTGCGTATGGATGGGATAATATGTATTTGTGAGTCCCAGGTGTGTGTGGTTGGGATGTGATGTGGTATGTGGACTAGGTGTGTGTTGGCGGGTTGTGATGCAGTTCTTTCAGAAGAGGTGGGTTAAAAAGGACATTTTCCATTAGGGTGTGAGAGGAGATAATCAATGGTATAGTGGTGTGGGGGTACCTTATCATCGAGGTGCTTACTATATTACATTAATTAACTTTCATTGTTTGGTGATAATTCCATTGGTGAGTTTGGGGTGGCTAGAATGCCTTATTAGGTGCTTTTGGTTTCTAATGTTTCTCATAGGGGAATTAGCGTGCTTCTCCACTTGTTCATGGGAGTATTTTGTTTTCCCCTACTGAGAATACTTGTATGATCACCATATATATATAAAACTGCTTTCAGGTTTTCCGGAAGACTATAGGGACCATTCTCGGCATTACTAACTTGTACATTGGGACAATTTCTATGTCATAGCTTAGCCTTGTTTTTGGTGTTTACTTTGGAATTTCATAGTAATTTTAGCAGTTTTACTTTAAACATTCACGTGGTATGGACTTTTTTCTTATATATAGTTATTGTAGTTGTATTTTGGTTGATAAATCTTTTTCTCCTAATCTTGTTTACTATAAAAATGGTAATGCCTCCCATTTGTGAGATTTGTATACCCTTCGTGTTGCTCGCCACCTCAAGGCCTATTGGAGGTGGCACTCGAGGGTCATTATCTCTTTTTCTCCATTTCTAGCTCAAGAGGGGCATCTCTAGAGGGAGGGGGTCATGAAAGATTTTATCATATTTATATTTTGGAAAAGGTAATAAATAGAATTATATATTTTAATTAAATAATAATAAATCTTTCCGGAATATAATTATTATTTTATTTATTTCATATATATTCAATAAAATTATTCTTACTTCCATCCATGTAAAACTTAATTGAAAAACGAATCACATCGCTTCACGAGGCGGTAGTCTACTGTACACAAAAACAACTTTATCGTATTTTCTATGGAATGGACATTTAAAAGGTATATATGATAAAATGACTCAATAGGTATAATTATTATATAATTATCATATATATACTTTAGTTTTATCCTCATACCCAACCATGAGAGGTGGTAATGAAAAAAATCACAACGATTCATGAGGTGGTAGTCCTCCATAGACACGAATGTTGATTTTGTAACCCATTAGGTGAAAGTGGGGACGAGTGTATGTCAGGATAATATTATAATATAATATAAGTATATGTAATATTATGAGGTTTTTATATTAGTATAGTTTAATAATAATTTAATTAGGTGGAGTAATACATAAAATAAAAATGATCATCAAAGAATGTTACATATTCTTTGGGTATCCTAATTAGGTTTGCACCAAAATCCCTCTTAGGTAGAATTTAATCACATGATAAGGCTTCTAGGATGAGAGGAGAGAAGTTGTTACATGATTTTAGAAGTTAGTTTTTGAACCAAAAGGGTGTTAATGTGTGAATAAGATAGGATATTGGGTGACCTTTTATAAGCGAAGAGTGTGGTACATTTGTAATTTTTGAAAATAAAAAGATGTACCCATGTTTTTCACCTGAAACAAGAGTTAAAAAATAGAGTATTAAGAGAAATATTCCTTATAGGTCAGATATAAGGCAATAAAATATATTTTATACATGTTTTAATGTCATTTTAACCCTTATATTTTTATTTTAACCTCCCGTAAATCCATTTTTTACTTAACTGTGATAAATAATTTTTATTGTTTTCACTATTTATGTTAGTAAAAAATTCATTGGAAATAATTAGTTAATATAAATTATTATGATTCTAAATATGTAATCCATTTTTTGAAATTCTATTCACATATGTAAAAAAATTTAATTTAATATTTATCCCACAGACGTGATGAGATAGAAGGTTTTCAAATAGAAAATGTTCAAAAATTTACAATGTTTTTATAAATGAAATTCAATATGAAAATGATTTAAATGAAATAAATTAGATTATTAGATATATAATTGGGGAAATTTTACTTAAACCCCAATTTAAAAATACTTTAACTTTATGAATAATTTTAAAAAGAATGCGATTTTTAATTAAAATCCATTTTTTCACTATTTTTCAAAAAATGAAACATTTCATAAAAATACCAAAAATTAATCGCAAGATAATTATAATATTATTATTTTAAAAATAAATATTCTGTTTTCAAATAAATTTTATAAAATTGGATTAAATTAATTTAATATCAAGTAAACAGATCATGATTAAATCGTCTTTTAAAAAAAATAAAATTTTTCAGAAAAAAATTATTTTCTTTTAAAAAATTATTATATTATTTCAAATAAATAGATAAAAATAATTTTCATAATTTAGTAATTAATATTAATAACCACCAATTTAATGTCTAGGTTATAATAGTATACTATATTACAGTTCATGTACACTCAGGATTGCATATTATGCAAGCCATAAAAGAGATTAAATTTAAGGAAATATATTTCAGGTGTTATTTAAGTTTGTTGTTTTTTGTCACATACAAAAATTAATAATTTTTTTTATATTATATTTTTTTGGTGTTAAATTCTCCCCACTATAAATAAGTTACATCCTTATAATATAAACTTGATCTTGGTAATCAAGGTTTTGGCATTTGGAAATACCATTGTTGAAAAACCCAAATCATAGAAGGGTTAATAAAATATACTCTTAATAAGAGTGAAAGGGATGTAAAAAGGTCATATGAAACAAAAAATAACTATGTTTCCATGTAGTATAAAATTTATTTCTACTTCAGATATATACCTGGAAGAAAATCATAAATAATTATATAGAATTATATAGGTCATTGATCATAAGAAAGTGAATGATAAATGGAAAGTTAATGACCTCAAAACCATAAATCTAAGATGATTTTAAAAGGCCATTTGATTCATCATATTTTAATGAAATAATATAACATTTTTTTTTCAATATCCCTTTCTTAAAGTTTAGGAATTATTTTTCTATCTACCAATATATGTAAATATACCTTCTTGATATATTTCTATTTTATAAGAAAATTTCATCCTTTGATTTTGCATTGATCAATTTCCAATTCATCACTCTCTTCAAGAAATGAATATAAAAAATGATTTTTTATTCTTGAATCTCTAAATTTCACTTTTAATAGATCATAATATTCTTAAAAGAGTATCAATGATTTTTGTTTTCCTCTAACTATTTCCCAAAATCAATTTTGTTAGCATGAGTTATCAAATATAATAAAATAATATATAAACATAAAAATTAACAAAACTGGTTCATTATTAATATTTATTTTTAAAATAGTTTAACCAATGACATATTAATGAGTATATCATGTAGTCCTGTGGTAAGAATTAAAATCTAGTAATCCTTCGGTTATGGGTTCAAGCCCCATGACCTTTCCAGACAAGATAGGTTCACTACTAGAATTTTACACTTTACCAATGGTTCAAAACCGTTAGTAAAATCCTCAAAACTGTTGGTATATATTATACCAACGGTTCCCTCAACCATGTCCAAGTAAGCCATGACAATAGGCCTATACCAACGGTTCTATGAGAACCATTGGTATAGGTGTCAAAATAGAAGGTATACTAATGGTTTGATAAAAACTGTTGGCATATGTGTGTTAAATATAACATATACCAACAGTTTGTAAAACCGTTGGTATATATATGTTACACTTATACCAACGGTTTAGAATCGTTGGTATAGAGGGGAAATGGAAAGCCATAATGCTATACCAATGGTTATAACAAAACCGTTGGTATATATATGTTACACTTATACCAACGGTTTAGAATCGTTGGTATAGAGGGAAAATGGAAAGCCATAATTCTATACCAATGGTTATAACAAAACCGTTGGTATAATTATATTATAGAATCTATACCAATGGTTTTAAAACCGTTGGTATAAATTTTCTCAACTCCAAAGCAGAAGGCCCCTCTCCTCCCTTTCTAGACCTGTAACAAAACAACTCCACAACAACACACCTCCCCCCCTCCAGACCTACAACAACACTAATACAAAATCCCCATCCATTGTATTCAAAATTTAGAATTCATTCCAGAATTTAGAAATTTAGAAATTTAGAAATTCAAATGAAATAAATGGTTCCTGATGTGTTAGTGGGAAACATTGGCCAATCTCAACATATGAGATGGGTTACTGGAATAGCCTACATGTTTTTCATAGAATTTTCAATTAGAATAAGGGGGTATATGGCTAATTATAATTTTCTCTCCTGGATGTGATGTGAGATGAATCCCCATATTGGGTAGTGGGTATGAATATTCAATTAAGTCTTTGGTATTGGGTTCCCAAAGGGAATTTGGTTTGGTCCTAGAACCCACTGTTTGAGGATGGGATTGAGGTGATCCATGGGGCTATAGTGTCACCATATGTATTCCTCACCATTGGGGTATTTTTATGAGACTTTGAAACTTGTTTTTCAAGAATCTATGTGTATCCTTGTTGACCAATTTGTTATATGGTATGATTGAGTGTTCATAGGTTTCATAATAAATAACTATATGATATTTATTTTTTGTATGTTATTTTATAGAATGAATGACCCATGATTGAGAATTAGAACATGAGTGTTGGTGCATGTTCATGATGGGATGTCGAGACTCATTCCTAATATAATTAATGTTTTTATATATATACTATGACCCATTGTGTTTGAATCTATGCCTTGTGAATATTTTCTTCTAATTACATATGAAAAATAGACCATATTATATTTTTTACCCCTTAATTTCAAGAATATATGTGTAGCCTTATGAAGATTTTCCTTATGCTAGTTGTTGTTTTCACTTAAAATTATGTCCATTTCAAACAAAAGTGAGACACTTTGAGTGATACAAGTCAAAACGTGCCTCAAATTGAGGTGGGGTTGACTCATACCCATCACAAATGATCCATGGATCATTGTGCTAAAGTATAAACACAATCCGAATGCGTTTGGTCAGTTTTCCATTTGCGAATTGTTGTTTTCACTTAAAATCCTGCCCATTTCAAACAAAAGTGAGACAGTTTGAGTGGTACCCTTCACAACGTGCCTTGGATTGAGACCGGATTGACTTGTACACATCAAAAATGACCCATGGATCATTTTCTTAAAGTATAAACACAATCCAAATGCGTTTGATCAGTTTTCCTTATGGAAGTTGTTGATTTCACTTAAAATGCTATCCATTTCAAATAAAAGAGAGACACTTTGAGTGATACCAGTCACACTGTGACTGAGATTGAGGTGAGGTTGACTCATACACCTCAAAAATGACCCATGGATCATTGTGCTAAATTATCAATACAATTCGAATATGTTTGGTCAGTTTTCCATATGTCAGTTGTTTTGACTTAAAATGTTGTCCATTTTAAACAAAAGTGAGAAATTTTGAGTGGTACCAGCCACACCTTGCCTCAGATTGAGGCGAAGTTGACTCGTACATATCACAAACGACCCATGGATCGTTTTCCAAAAGTATCAACACAATCAGAATGTGTTTGGTTTGTTTTCCGTATGCCATTTTTGGTTTTCACTTAAAATACTGTCAATTTTGAAAAAAAGTGAGACACTTTGAGTGATACTAGTCACACCATGCCTCATATTGAGGCAGGGTTGACTCTTACCCTTCAAAAATGACTTCAAGTCATTCTGATGTCGTTGGGTATATATTTGAATGTTATCATGTTTGGGCCATTTACAACACGCAGAGTTCATTTTCGGCCACCACGGTCACACGACACATCCGATTGACATGCCGTTTAGCCGACCATTTCACAATTCACCCACCCTTTGTTTTCGTCCTATTTCATGGAATTCAGAGGTCGTTCGGATAGTTTTGACCACCCCACACATGCTTTTCAAGCGCACTAAACACCTAAAAAACACATATTTAGTCGTGTCACGCAAACCACGCTTTTAAAAGATGTGTCGTCTTTTCGTACAACTCACGAATAATAATTAGGTTGTTTTCGTGTGATTTCAAGTCATTCCGATGTCGTTCGACATGAATTTGACCGTTAAACGCATGTTTTGGACATTTACGACACGCAGAGTGCGTTTTTGGACACTGCAGTCACACGACACCTCCGATTGACGCGTCATCTGACCGACCAATTCACAATTCAGCCACCCTATGTTGTCATCTGATTTCATGGCATTCTGAGGTCGTTCGGCTAGTTTTCACCACCCCACA
The DNA here is from genome assembly GCA_963277665.1 of Viscum album. Taxonomy (NCBI): domain Eukaryota; kingdom Viridiplantae; phylum Streptophyta; class Magnoliopsida; order Santalales; family Viscaceae; genus Viscum; species Viscum album. Next base: position 1,881,091,946 of record OY728156.1, on the reverse strand, counting down.
CACTTTTCAAGCGCGCCAAACAACTAAAAAAACATATTCAGCTGTGCCGCACAAACCGTACGTCTGAATGATGTACCGTCTCCTCATACACCTCACGAATAATAATTATGGTGTTTTCGTGTGATTTCAAGTCATTTTGATGTCGCTCGACAAGCATTTGACAGTTAAACGCATGTTTTGGCCATTAACGACATGAAGAGCGTGTTTTTGGACACCGCGGTCACAAGACACCTCTGATTGACATTTCTTCTGGTCGACCACTTCACAATTCACCCACCCTTTGTTATCGTCCGATTTCATGGCTTTCTGAGGTTGTTCGGCCAGTTTTGACCACCCCACGCACGCTTTTCAAGTGCTCCAAACACCTAAAAAACACATATTCAGTCGTACCATGAAAAACGCATGTCCAAATGACGATAAGTCTCCTCGTACATCTCACGAATAATAATTATGGTGTTTTCGTGTGATTTCAAGTCATTCTGATGTCATTCGGCATGCATTTGACTGTTAAACACATGTTTTGGTCATTTACGACACACAGAGTGCGTTTTCAGCCACCGCGGTCACACAACACCTCCGATTGATGTGACTTCTAGCCAAAAATTCCCAAATTCACCCACCCTTTACTGTCGTCCAATTTCAGGGCATTCTGAGGTCGTTCGTCTAGTTTTGACAAGCTCACGCATGCTTTTCAAGCGCGCCAAAAACCTAAAAAACAGATATTCAGCCGTGCCGCACAAACTGTGAGTCTGAATTATGTTTTGTCTCCTCTTACACCTAAAGAAAAATAATTATGGTGTTTTTGTGTGATTTAAAGTCATTATGATGTCTTTCGGCATGCATTTGACTGTTAAACACATGTTTTGGCCATTTATGACACGCAAAGTGCGTTTTTGGCCACCGCGATCACACGACACCTCCGAATGATGTTCCGTCAATCCAAACACTTCACAATTCACCCACCCTTTGTTGTCGTCCGATTTCATGGCATTATGAGGTCGTTCGTCCAGTTTCGACCACCCCACGCATGCTTTTCAAGCCCGTCAAACGCCTAAAAAACACATATTTAGGCGTGCCGCGCAAACCGCTTGTCCGAATGATGTGTCGTCTCCTCGTACACCTCAAAAATAATAATTAGGGTGTTTTTGTGTGATTTCAAGTCATTTTTATGTCGTTCGGCATGCATTTAACCGTTAAACGCATGTTTTGTCCATTTACGAAGCACGAAGTGCATTTTTAGCCACCGCGGTCACACGACACCTCCAATTGATGTGACGTCTAGCCTACCATTTCACAATTCACCCACCCTTTATTACCGTCCAATTTCATGGCATTCCAAGGTCATTCGGCTAGTTTTGAACACCCCACGCAAGCTTTTCAAGCGCGCCAAACACCTAAAAACACATATTCAGTCGTGCCGCGCAAACCTCGTATCCGAATGACGTGTCATCATTTCACAATTCACCCCATCACACATATTTAGTCGTGGAATAAAAACCATGATTTTGAATGATGTGTCGTCTTTTCTTACACCTCATGAATAATAATTAGGGTGTTTTCGTGTGATTTCAAGTCATTCCGATGTCGTTGGGTATGTATTTGACTGTAAAACACATGTTTTGGCCATTTACGACACGCGGAGTGCATTTTCGGCCACCGTGGTCACACGACACCTCCGATTGACATGCTGTCTAGCCGACCATTTAAAAATTCACCCAACCTTTGTTTTCATCCAATTTCATCGCATTCTGAGGTCGTTCGGCCGGTTTTGACCTCTCCACGCACGCTTTTCAAGCGCGCCAAACACATAAAAAACACATATTCAGCCGTTCTGCGCAAACCGTGCATCCGAATGATGTTCTGTCTCCTCATACACCTCAAAAATAATAATTATGGTGTTTTCATGTGATTTCAAGTCATTCCGATGTCGTTCATCATACATTTGACCGTTAAACGCATGTTTTGGCCATTTACGACACGCGGAGTGCATTTTCGGCTACCGCGGTCACATGAAACCTCATATTAACATGACGTATGGCTGAACACTTCAAAATTCACCCACCCTTTGTTTTCGTCCAATTTCATGGCATTCTAAGGTTTTTTGGCCGGTTTTGACCACCCCACGCATGCTTTTCAAGGGCACCAAACACCTAAAAAACACATATTCAGCCGTTCCGCACAAACCGTGCATCCAAATGATGTTCTGTCTCCTTGTACACCTCAAGAATAATAATTACGGTGTTTTAGTGTGATTTAAAGTTACTTCGATGTTGTTTGGCATGCATTTGACTGTTAAACGCATGTTTTGGCCATTTACGACACGCAGAGTGCGTTATTGGCCACCGCGGTCACACAACACCACCGATTGACGTGCCGTCTAGCCGAACATTTTACAATTCACCCACCCTTTGTTGTCGTCTGATTTCATGTCATTTTGAGGTCATTCGGCCGGTTTTGACCACCCCACTCACGCTTTTCAAGAGCGTCAAACACCTAAAAAATACATATTCAGCTGTGACATGCAAACTGCACGTCCAACTTACATTTTGTATCCTCTTACATCTCACTAATAATAATTATGGTTTTTTCATGTGATTTCAAGTCATTATGATGTAGTTAGACATGAATTTGACCGTTAAATGCATGTTTTGGCCATTTACGACACGCGAAGTGCGTTTTCGGCCACCGCGGTCACACGACACCTTTGATTAATGTGACGTCTAGCCGAACATTTCACAATTCACTCACCCTTTTTTGTAGTCCAATTTTATGGCATTCCGAGGTCATTAGGATGGTTTTGACCACCCCTCGCATGCTTTTCAAGCTCGCCAAACACCTAAAAAACACATATTCAGTCGTGCCGCGCAAAACGCACATCTGAATGATGTGTCATCTTTTCGTACACCTCAAGAATAATAATTAGGGTGTTTTCGTGTGATTTCAAGTCATTATGATGTCGTTCGGCATACATTTGACTATTAAACAAAATAGATACATTTATAGTGATACCGGCTACACCGTTCCTTGGATTTATAAACCCCCATTGATCCATTTCAAATCCAAATTTTATATGGTAGTTCCTCCAAAACATTGATTTCAGTATATATCATAGTGACTTATCAGTGAGAGAGGTTCTTAATGGTTTTATAAATCCTTACTGGTAAAAATATTTCACTAGGCATTATAGATGGAGAACCAAATTTAATTAAATGAGTGACTAGTCCAATGATTATAATCAAAAAACACAACATTAAGAGAATATAAATCACCATCAGAAAAAAATAAAGTTATTGAAAAACTATTTGATATCTTTAATAAATCAAAAAACAACATATTCATAATTAAAACTATCTGTCATCATGTTTTTATCAAATAAGAACCTAATTTATATAAACCATGAATACATTATTGTGTGGTAAAAATTATTAGTTCAAGGGATAATTTCTCTACAACCATGCATATCTGAACCATTATAATTTTTATTAGAAGATAGAATCATATTATTGTAGTCTATAATGAAACATTGTTGTTCGATATGGCCACCACGACATATTTTTTCTAATAAAAGGAGGATGAAGATATTGATCATTAAGAAGTGTTATACATTAGATTAGAACATCATAGGACATGATAGGGTTTGTAGTTCCTGGTAAAATATGGGCCTCAACCCAGACAGCCCCCAACCCCCGGAAACCCCCCGACCCCCCGGACAGCCCCCCTCACCCAGACAACCCCCACCCCAGAAAGCCCCCCAACCCCCAAAAAACCCCTCCACCCCCCCGGACATGCCCCCACACCACCCAGATATCCCCCCGAACCACCCGGACAGCCCAACCACCCACCAAACATCCCCCCTCAACCCGGACAGCCCCCACCCCCCGGACAACCCCCACCCCGGACAGCCGCCCGTCAACCCAAACAGCCCCCCCGACCCCCCGGACAACCCCCCTCACCCCAGAGAGCCCCCACCCCCCAGACACCCCCTCACCCTTGAAATCCCCCCAACCCCCAGACAACCCCCACCCCCCAGATATCCCCCCACCTCGGACAACCCCCACCCCCGAAAAGCCCCCCACCCCCAGACAGCCCCCCACACCACCCAAACAGCCCCCTACACACTCGGACAACCCAACCACCCCCCGGACACCTCCCCTCAACTCGGACAACCCCCCAACCCCCAGACTACCCCGATCACCCCAGAAATCCCCCCCAACCCCTAGACAGCACCCACCCTCACCTCGGATAGCCCCCCCACCTCGAACGGCCCCACCCCCGGAAAGCCCCCCCACCCCCGGAAATCCCCCCACCCCCCGGATAGCCCCATCACCACCCAAACATCCCCCACACCACCCAGATATCCCACCCACCCCCGGAAATCCCCCCAACCCAGAAATCCCCCCTCACCCCGGACAACCCCCCACCCTGGACAACCCCCCACCCCAGACAACCCCCAACACCCCGGACAACCCCCCACCTCGGCCGGACAGTTCCCCCGACCCTCGCCCCCCCAGACAGCCCCCAACCCAGACATTCCCCCAACACCCCGGACAACCCCCACCCCCGGCCAGACAGCTCCCCCACCACCCGGACAGCCCCCACCCCCCGTACAGCCCCCCACACTGCCCGAACAGCCCCCACCCCTGGACAACCCCCCTCACCCCAGACAGCCCCAACCCCCTAGACACCCCCTCACCCCGGACATCCCCCCACCTTCTATGGAGGGTTAAATATTTAATTAATTAAATGGATCTGATGGGATGGAGAAAGTCTAGGTTAAAACAAAATAGAAAAAACATACATATAAAAATCAAAACACAAAACTAAAATATTAGATGAATAACAATAATAATAAGGTAACACTTAATGATTTTAAGTGTAAAAAAGAAGAAAATACCTGATTTGAGATGGATATGATGGATATTTAGTAGTTCGAATGGGGGAAGTCGAGCAAGGATGGCTTGCCACTACTGCACATTCAGTTATGTTTACGAATGAGGAGGGGCTGCTAATTGGGGAAAATTTTTCCGAACGGTTTTTAAAAACCATTTGGAAAGAGTGCCTATCCCAATGGTTTATATAGAACCATTGGTAAAAACCATTAAAAAATAGGTTTTACCCAATGGTTATGTAGAACCGTTGGTAAATCCTCCTACAAAAGAGCCTTTCCCAACGGTTCTCTAGAACCGTTGGTAATGGCTCCTACAAACATGCCTATACCAACGGTTTTGTTAAACCATTGGTATAGCCTACCATTCCCAATGGTTTTTGTAAACCATTGGGATAAAAGCGTTGGGAAAACACCCATTTACAATAGTGGTTGTCAGTCAGAATGGAGATGTCATTTTTCTAAATCTATATAAAGAAAATTCCAATAAAGTGCCAAAACAATATGATGTACATCCTTGAAATGAAATTAATTGTTAAATAACCTAATAATGTTTGAAGTACAAATTATTTTTTTATACAAATTCTAATAATATTATTTTAATATTATTATAATGTCACTAATGATCATATGAACCCTAAATGTTATTAATAACTCTAAAATTATGTATCATCTCATTACATTCCTGATAGGTGGATTTCAAAAACCAGTCGTGGTTTTCCTTTTTAGTTCAATGTGTAGGGTTGATAAGGAATTGAGAGGATACCTATATTGGTGAAGTAAGAGATTTGTTAGATTCTCAGTGAAAATCTGATTATTCTATAGTTCTATGTGGACTTAAAAGCCATGTAATATGGTAACATGACGTGTAAATTATAAAATAATAAAAAATGTAATTTTAAAAAAATGTGATGGGTTTTTATGATGATTTTTGGTTTTTTCAATTGCACGATGCGTAATTGAGTTAAATATTAAGTAAAGTTTTGATGGTGGTTTTATAACAGGAATCCTGGATGATTTTTCTTTTTATCCTCTCCATTTTTCATTACTATCAACCCAAGAAAGATTACAAGGTGATTTTGATGCACTTAAACCCTTCCAAGTTGTTTGGATTGGTGATTGATCGTCATTACGGTTGTGGTGTGACTCACCAGTTAAGTGTTCTCCCTATATCTTTGTATCCTACTCTATACATCCTTGGGATTTTATAGGTCTTCTAGGGATTGATGGATCTAAACTACATGTTTTCAAATCTTGTTTCTAGATTTAGTGCATATATCTTCCTCACCTTCTTTCTTTTCAGTGGGTTCCATTGGGGGCTCTGTGTTTCCATGAGAAAGGTATGTGGTTCTATTATGATGGAAAAATTTGATTATCCACGAATTGATTGATTTAAATTAAATTGTTTAATTTAAACTCAATTACTTGAACTTATTTCAATTGGTTTATTAAAAAACCAATTCCATTGAAATGCAGGAATTGAAGGTGAACTTGGATTTTTCCATGAAATTGGGGAAACCCTAAATTCCATTTAATTGGGGTGTGTTTGAGAAATTGAAGTAAAATTGTGGAATTTGAATAGTTGATTTGAAATTATGATTTTTTTAATTTTAATTCAAATTTTTATTTGATAAAACAGATTGAAATGTTTTTTTTGATAGAAACCCGGTGATTTTATCTTGGAAGAAGACATGTTTTCATTAAAAACCTATGTTTTGGATTTTAAATTGATAATTAGAAATTTTAAAATGTATTAATAGGATGATTGGTATTATATATATTTTTAAAATAAAATTCCCATATTTGGTTACAATATAGAACATGCAATCCTATGTAGTAAGTGAGTTATTTGGATATCACTATTTTGACTATTTGCAACTAAAACAAACCTAGTACAACATGTCACATCCCAATGGGATGGTGATGAGTCACCTTTAGGAGAGTCATAGGGATATGTGTAGACACATATTTCCATAATCATCTTCAAGTGTGTAACTATCCTGTTGCCTAGAAAAATCATACCTTTTAGTAGATGGACATGTTTCTTGCTTGTTTATATATGAGATATAACTGTGTTCCAATATTTGTAAAAGGTTTTTCATGCCTAATGAATTTATATAAACTATTTTATATATTTTTTTATGAATAAATTTTTTTAATGTATTTCCATCATATGAAATTTAAATAAAGATTTTTTTTAATTTGGATTTGAACTTCCATGACCATTTATTTGAACTGAAAGATATTGGTTAATTACAAGTTGTCATCTCTTATGGAATCTTTGGTGAGAACCTACTTGGATTTTAGATCATACCCTACCGACTACTTCTAGTGTTTATATATTATCTTATTATATGTTCAATAAAGGGTAAGGTTCCACTAAGTGGTCATAGTTCTTGATCCATGGGGCATGGAGAGTTGTATCCATTGGGATTAAGAAAATTATCTTATTTTTCTAGTACTTTTTTTGTAGTAATTTTGGGTTGTTTACCTATTTGAATTTTGGTACACTACTCCTTATGGAGTTTTCCATTTTTATGAATGATGAATTATTTATCCACTTCTACAATGTATGTGGAAAAAACTCATTCCCACTATCATTATGAATGGTTCTAGGTGATAGTTGCCAATTTGTGGGGATTAGGAACACCATTTATGCCATGCCAGGTTCAACTCAGATATCGGGTTACTAGGGAACTTGGGATGGTTCATGAAAGAGTGGTATCTGAAATCTAAGTTGAGATTATTATCATGATTTCAGCTTGCATTTGTGTATTCTTTTCGATATTTTAGAGGTAGTTACAATTGAGTTCCTTTCCATCTCTCACTACAATGAACCGTAAGTCTTAAGGGATGGTTTGAGAAAGGCATTTAGAGGATTTTTTCTAGACTTTCCCCCTTATTTTTATTTGGATGGACTGAAATCCAAATATTATATCTTATTTTTTGGGATTCATTTACATTTTTTCTCTATTTGAGTGTTAATTTGATGTCTTAAACATTGTATTCTGATGTTTTGTAGCATCATGTCTCTGAGAAGATGTGCATACTAGATCCAAGAGGAAGCTGCAGATGAACCATATTGAGAAAATCCTCTAATAGACTCGAGTCTGGTTGAGGTGATCAGGCATACTATCCATTATCTAGGAAAATCACCTATATAATTTCCCTTTTAGGCTCTAGTTATGGAACCTTTGATGGATTTTATAAGAAATAATTCTATGGAGTAACTTCAGTAGAAAAAACCAGTGTTTAAAGGCTCTAATGATCATGAAGAGGATGGTGAATGGTTGAGAAGGATGGAGTGTTTTTTTAATTTGTTGAGACACCTATGGTTATTAAGGTGAAGTGTTTCACCTTCATACGGAAGGGTATGAGCAATAAATGGTGGGAATCGGTAGTGAATGAAAAAAAACATGTGGAATTAGAGTGGAAAGTCTTCAAGGATCATTTCACCGATTGGTTCTATACATAGTAGATGCTATTAGAAAAGGATTTAGATTTTTTGAAACTTCAGTAGGATGAAAAAACTTTTACAAAATATGCCAAACATTTTATAGAGCCAGTGAAGTTTAAACCTAAGGTAGTATCCAATGAGAAGATGAAGACTCAATAGTTCGAGTTGTGAATTTAAGCTAATATGTATTCTCATATTTTTTTTCTGAAGAAAAATTATTATTTTGATGTTATGGATATAGTGTTTATGGTTGTAATCTACTTGACTGGAAAGTCAAGTTTGACGTGAGTTTCTTTTACTCTTAGTGTCAATGTGTTTTCTTCTAAGAAAAAGAGGAAGAATGATGATTATCATAGTGGATCTCGATAGCATGGTTTTTCTAAACATCCTTCAGTGTATGAAATATTCCTATTTATTTTCTACAAGTGTAGAAAGTATGGGAATTCTTAGAAGGTTTTCACTAAGGCACCCATGATATGTGGCTCCTATGGATGCTTAGGCCACTTGAATAATTTTTTCCATATCTTTTCTACTCCACATAGTGGTACGAGATCATTAGAACTTACTAAAATTTTATGATAATTAGATTCTTAAAAAGTAAAGGGGTTCCAACCATAGGAATCCAGAATGAAGATTCGTCATTAAGTAGAAGAGTCTCCAAAGGAATTGAATATGGGTCTAGTGAATCTGAGAGGTACTATCACTATAACATCATTATTAGTGATATTTTATTTTATAATGGTGCATCTCATTCATTTATTTAAACCCATATTATTAATCAACTAAATATTTATATGGATCTTTAATGTAATAAAGATAGAACAAGTTCCATGTAGTCCCTCTTATGGTTTATCCTTACAAGATGTCGATCTAGCTTGGATTTTTATTGTTATCAACATGAAACCTCTTGTCTTTGTATTCAGAATGGATTGACTCATTTCTAATAAATCCCAGATTGATTGTTATCATCGATGGGTCTCCTTTACTACACACAATGGTGTGTTCCATGTCTTTCAAGGAGAATGGGATCCAAGGTCGAGTAGAAATAGAACTTATTATCCAGAGTTTGGGAAAGTAATATCCATTTATACTATTGATCAGTATTGGGAATATTTGAGCAGTGATTTACCTCTAGTTTTCATTGAGTTTATAATATCTTTCCTTCTGACTTCTTTGGTTTTCCACCTTTATGGGAGGTAGATTTTTCTATTGATTTAGTACCTTATACTCAACTAGTGTTGATTCCTTCCTACAAAATGGTATCAGTTGAAATTAAATAGTTAAAGATTCAGTTGGATGATCTTATAGAGAAAGGATTTATATGCCCAAGAGTGTCACCTTGGGCGACACATGATCTCTTCACGAAAAAAGATGATGGTTCACTTCACCTTTGTATTGATTTGTAAAAACTAAACAGAGTCATTGTGAAGAAAAAGTATCCATTTAAACAGATTTATGAACTGTTTGATCAGTTAAAAGGGAAAAATGGTTCTAAAATATTTATCTTCAATATGGTTACCATCAGTTGAGAATATAAGAATCTAACATTTGAAGACCACCTTTTAGAGCAGGTACGGACATTATGAGTACCTTATCTTTCCATTTGGTCTAACCAATTCTCCTACAATTTTTATGGATTTAATGAATAGAATTTACCAAATATACCTTGAAGCTTTCGTAGTAGTCTTTTTGGATGAAATTATTGTCCACTCTAAGTCCGAAGAGGATCGTGTGCATCATCTATGAGAATTTATGGAATTGTTGAGAAATCACCGACTTTATTCCAAGATTTTAAAATGTGATTTTTGGATTATAGATGTGAAATTATTAAGACACATGGCATTAAAATATGGTATCTTAATTTATCCTAAAAAAGTAAAGGCTTTTGTGACATAGGAAAAACCATGCGTTTTTTGAGATCTATACATTCTTGGGTCAGGCTGGGTATTATCACTTGTTCATTAATGACTTCTCAAAATTGAATTCTTTGATGATTATAATTACTTTGAAAGGAGTAAAGTATGATTGGGATGAAATATTTCAAAATTATTTTGTTGAGATGAATCATATTATGACGACTACTCCTATGTTGACTCTTATAGAGGACAAGAAGGGCTATGTGGTCTTTTGTGATGACTCAAGCTCATGTTTGAGATGTGTTCTTATGGAAGGTGATAATTTCATTGCTTATGGATGTCTTTATCTTAGGCCACATGAGAATAATTATCTGATCCATGACCTTGAACTTGAAACTATGATGAATGTGCTTAAGATTTGGCATAATTAACTTTATGGAGAAAGGTTTACTGTGTTCTTATACACCCAAATATTGTGTCATATCTTCTCTAAAAAACATTTGAATCTTTGCGGGAGGGGTTGTGTGGAATACTTGTAGTCTTTTGGGTTCGACATCGTCTATACCCTGAGGAAAGGGAATGTATTGGTAGATTCATTAAATAGGAAACTTTTAGCTGAGTCCATAAAGGAATCCTTGTAATAGTGGAACATGATAGATCTCTTGGAAAAATTTCATATTGGAGTTCAATAATCAAGGGATGAGGTTTCTTTGGTCAGTGTTTAGTTGATATCCTATCTCTTAAATATGATTATTTAAGAAAAACATCTAGATGATGATTTCATTAGTATTAGAGACTCTAATTATGGTGGGGAGACCATTTTCATGTGTTCTTTATCCAAAGAGGGCATTCTATGCTATCAAAATCAGTTTTTTGAGCCGTTAGCGATAAGGAAAACTGTTATGGAGGATTTACATAACTATCTATGAGTAATGCACTCAGGAACCAAAAATATGTTATATGAAATGTGATGTAAATTTTGGTGGAAAGGTATGAGATGGGGAATTACTGAATTTTCTCTTATTGTTATACATTCGAATAGGTCAAGGCCGAGTACTAGAAACCTTCAGGTTTGATTCAGCCACTTACAGTGCATACTTGGAAGTGGGATGAGATATCAATAGATCTTGTGTTTGGGTTGGCATGTAACCATATGAATAAGAACTCGATATTGGTTGTGATCGATCAACTGGCTATGTCAGCTCAATTTATACCGATTTTTGATGCAACCAAATTTTAAGAGTTAGGAAGTCACTGTGTGAAAGAGATTATTAATTTGTATAGAGTTTCATCTTCTATAGTCTCATACAAGGTTCCTCAGTTCACTTCTCTCTTTTGGAGAGGCCTTCAGAAGGAACTGGGATCTCAAGTCAGTTTGAGAATGATGTACCATCCTCAGGTAAATAACCAGATAGAAAGAGCTATATATATTATCAAGGATATGATATATTATTATGTTCTAAACTTCGGTGGATCTTGGGATGACCATTTGGATCTAGTTAAGTTTTCAAAAAACAATAGTTACTAGTTTGTGATCATAATGGATCTTTTGAAGGAATTGTATAGACAACCTTTCAGATCTCTATTGTTTTGGTTAGAGATTGTTGAAAGATCATTAGTTAGACCAGACTTGGTTCTAGAGATGACAAAAAAGATTCAGTTTATTCATCAGATAATTTTGACAACACATATTCGATATAAATATTTTGCTGATCGTCATCATAGGTCATTAGAATTCTTAGTCGGTGATAATGCGTTTTTGAAAGTTTCACCTTAGTTGGATTGTCAACGAATTGGGAGGAAATTGAAACTTGTTCGTCATTTTTGGGTCCTTTTGAGTTTGATGAGATAGTGGGGAATGTTTCTTTCCATTTTGAACTTCCACCATAGCTAACGTCGATACATAACATGTTATATGTATCTCATCTTTGATGTTATCTATTTGATCAATCTCATGTTTTGAGATGGTGTGATCTTGAGATTGAACCTAATTTATTCATGACTGAGTGGTTGGTCATGATATTTGATTTTGAAACTAAGGTACTTCATGTGAGGGAGATACCTTTTTTTGAGTGTTGTGGCAACACCATTACGATTTTCATGAGACATGGGAGCATGATACACTGATGATAGAATAATTTCCTCACCTTTTTGATATAAAAGATTCTTGATAGGATTTATGGGGGAAAAAGTTTTTATGTTGGGGATATTGTTAGATCCTATTACCTTCCTGATAGGTAAGTTTTAAAAACTTGTTGTACTTTTCTTTTTTTATTGATTGGGTAAGGATGATAAGGAATTAGGAGGATACCTATAATGGAGAAGTTAGATATTTATTGGATTCTCAGAACAAACTTCTTTTTCTGCAGTCTCATGGGGATTTACACACCGTGTAATATGGTTGTACAATGTGTAGACTCTAATATAATAATAAACCCTATTTTATCAAAAGGCAATGCAATTTTTGGGAATTTTTTGATTTTGGAATTACACGATGTGTAATTAGGTTACATATATCATAAAGTCCCGATGGTTACTTTTATAAAAAATACATGATAGTGTTTCTTTATATCCTTTATATTTTTCATTTATCTTGACCCAAGATCCATTTCTAGGTGGTTTTAGAGTATTCAAAAACTTCTAGGTTATTTCAATCAATGATTGATCATCATTGTGGTTGCGGTGTGACTCACCAAGTAAGCTTTCTCCCTGTCTCTTTGTATCATTCTCCTTCCTTCCTTAGGTTTTGATAGATCATATTGGTATTGATGGATCTAGAATTTTTAGTTTCAAATCCAATATATAGGTTGATTTCCTAGATCTTATATGCCTTCATTCTTTTGAGTGGGTTCCATTGTAGGCTTTGTGTTTATGTGATAAAGGTAGGTGGTTCCTTTATGATGTTCAAATTTTATTTCCCATGAATTGATTGATTTACATTCGATTTTTTTATTTAAATTCAATTAATTGAACTGATTTAAATTGTTTTATTGAAAAATCAATTCCATTAAACTTGGGGATTTGAATGTCGAGTTTGATTTTGGAAAAAAATTGAGGAAACCCTCAATTCCATTGAATTGGCGTGTGTTTGAGAAATTAATTGAAAATTATGGAATTTAAATTATCGAATTTAAATTGTGAAATTGATTTTTTGAAATTAAATTTAAAATTTTATATGAGAAATTGTATTGAGATGGTTTTTGGTAGAAACCCAATGGTTTTCTCTTGGAAAAAGAAATGTTTTGATTACAAAACCATGTTTCAGTTGGAAAATTGGCACTTATGAAATGGGGGAATGAGATTAATGGATTTTTAAATAGTTTTAAATTAAATTTCCCAAATTTGGTTATACTAGATCAAATAAAATCCTAGATAGTTAGTGAGCTATTGGGACAAAACCCTTTTTATTATTTATAACTAAAGAAAACCTAGTGCATCTGGTCACATCCTTGATGGGATTGTGAAGATTCACATTTGACCAATGCTAGAGGGATGTGTGTATACAAATATTTTCATGATCACCTTCATATTTGTGAGGATCCCTTATCCTGGAACTATTGTACCTATTATAAGTTGACCATGTTTCTATCTTGTTTATATATGAGATATAAATGTGTGAAAATGTTTCTAAATTGTTTTACATGCCTAAATAATTTATATAAAAAATTTATATTATTTTTTTGTAAATCTATTTCTTTAAAGTATTTCTATCTTTCGAAATATACAAAATGAATTTATTTAATTATGATATGAATTCCATCCATTTCTATTTGAAATTAAAGGTTCAATTGGTTAAATAAATGTTGGAATCTTTTATGGAATCTTTGGTGTGACCCTACTGGGATTTTAGCTCACACCCAACCTATGCCTTCAGATGTTTGTAGATTTTATTATTGTAGGTTTAAGCAAGGGTATGGCGTCACTTTGTGGTCGTAGTTGTTGATCCTTTGGGATTAGAGAGTTTTGTCTTTTGGGGCATGAAAAATTATCTTATTTTTCTATTGATTTTCTGTAGTACTTTTGTGAAGTTTAACTATTTGACTTCAGGTACACTACTCCATTTAGAGTTTTCCATTTTTATGCATACTAACTTGTTCATCTTCTTTCAGAATTTATGTGGAAAAAATCACTCCCATAATAATTTTTTTATGATTCTAGGTGCATGTGGCCAACTCATGGGGATCTGGAATTCCATTTAAGTCGTGTTAGGGCTGGATTGATAATCAGGTTACTTGGGTTATTGTGATGGTTCATGACAACTTATGTCTTTAAAATGTAAAATAATTATTTGCAATATAAATTTTAACCTAAAACATTCACTTTACATAAATTTCTCCCAGATTGTTCTTAATCATGGTAGACTCCCATGATAAAAAAACCTAAAAGGGATGTTAATACAATGATATTATTATCAGTATTAAACTCATAAACCCATGATGGTATCAAAAAATATTAAGTCAAGGAACTTTTCATAGATGCTTCATGATTCTTATAACCAAAATATTATTGGTAAAAATACTTCTAAAATTTTACTCTTGATTCTTTATACATAAATATATCAAAAATTTTATTTCAATATAGTCCATTCCTTGATCATGGGTTTATCCTTTAGAATAGGGAATTGAATCAAATAATTCCCAGGTTCCCCACTTTTAGTACAAAAAACTATAAATGGATCAGTATTATGATATTTATTTCCATCCATAATACCCTTTATTTTTCCTTGAAAATTATTTGATTTATACGATTCTTTTCTACATATAAGTCATTTCCCCATTTTATTTGGTCACCTTAAATTTAACATAGGACATTAATTTTCATTATATATTAAAATACCCTATAATGGTTTTATAATGAAAATGTGAATTATCTTAAGAATATCCCTCAGGAGTGTAAAACTAGGTGCGTAGTAGGGCCCATTTGTTATGAACTAGGTAATAATACCGTCAAGCCTAATGCACCATTTTTTGGATTCATTACCCCTTGGTAAATCTGTGCTAGAACTATATCCACTTGTAATATCTTAACATGTATGTATTATAAATAAAACCACAAAATCTATACTTAAAAAAAACTTTAATATGTTCTTATATATTTGTCCTCAATTTATATCATTGGTATATGTTCCATAATGTATGTTTTCCTCAATCTAGATCCCATGGTTTCTACTAAACTTAATTTGATACCAATTGTAGTGGGCGTGAACCCTATATCCCCAATCTGGTGTCTTCTTTTTTACATTTTCACAAGATATAAGGAATTATATCTTGAAGGACCAAATATTTTAGTAGTCTTGGTAAACTAGATACATACTTGAGTCTTGCATTATATTTTAAAACACAAATTACATCATATTTTTATACAATCAATATCATTATTCTATCTAGAAAATCCATTTGTATCAGTCATAATACACTTCCTAGAATCCTAGGGAAAGGAAGAAGAAAAGGGTGACCTAAAATTCTTAGTAAGGGTTATTTTCAATGAAATATATCCTAAATCTATAAAAATAATTAACATGAAAAGGTAAATAACTAAACACACATTTATTTAAATAACTTGACTATCATGATTAGAAAAGACATAAATAATATATAATGTAAAATAAATGAAAACACTTTCGATTTTATCAATAACTTGAATATCGTAACTTTATGAGGCATAATAAATAAGGAAAGTTAACAAACTAAAAAAACATTCCATTTAATTAGTAAAATGAGAATGATATGAATCTAGTGATAATATCATTGATAAAACCCCACAAAAAAAATAACTGAATTTTGAATGAATTAAATACATAATTATTGGACATCATGATCACATGAATCATGAAAACCACTACCATAAAGATCTTTCCTCAATATATTTTAAAAATAATGTGTAAAAACCCATTTAAATATGGATAGCCAATTATTTTTTATCATGATACTGCCAATGGATAAAAGGGATATATATTACTAGGCCTCACCCATTTTTGTATGTCCAAATAATTTATCATATATAAAATATTATATTTAATTATTAAATGATGTTACATATCATTAAATATCTGTATTAAGTAATGAAAATATATTTATCAACTTTTACCTAGATAAACTAATAACATTCAATGTAGAACACTATATGTAGAAGTGATATACAGTTTATTAAATAAAAATATCCATGATAAATAATATATATATATATAGGTTAAATTTAATGTCCAATGATCATAGGTAAGTGAATATTTCAATGTAAAGTTAATGACTAAAAATATGAATCAATAAAGTGAATTTTTATAATTTTCTTTTTCAAAATGATCATAAAACATCCTTATAAATAATAAAGATAGCATCAGGATAACATATACTCATTAAAGTAAGAATAAAGGGTTTTTTGTTGATGAATATAATAACCTTAAAAATATCTTTAAAAAATTCTTGAGGAAAATATCTTCTCATTTTAAAAATAACTTT
Source organism: Viscum album (assembly GCA_963277665.1). NCBI lineage: Eukaryota > Viridiplantae > Streptophyta > Magnoliopsida > Santalales > Viscaceae > Viscum > Viscum album. The sequence continues at coordinate 1,881,075,293 of OY728156.1, read as the reverse complement.
TTAATAGTATAAGTCCACAAAAAAATTTGTAAATAATTTTATTTGAAAATAACCTTTGAAATATATAAATGATTGACATAAGAAATTGAGACCAAGTCCCTTAAAAGGATTATATCATTGAAGTGGGTATTAATAAATTAATTTATTATGCATTTAAAATGTAAATTCACATAAAAAATTGGAAATAAAACATAAAATAATAAAATTTTATTACACAAATAATATTATCATAACATAATCAATGAAGTATAAGTTTAATCCAATGAATGGAAATTGAGTTAAAAATTTCTTATCGCAGGATTCCTTTTGGTTGAATGTTCTTCAAACAACTTTATGGTGGATTTAAACATGTTATTAAATTATAAAATAGAAATATTATTATTTATATTATCATATATTATCCTTTTATAATATCTTATCACCAGTTTTTTATTAGTCATAATTTTTTTTTTGTTTTGGGTGTTACTTTCCTTGTTTTCGCATTCGTTCTCTGTCATGAAAGTTATGGTTCTTGTGAATATTATATAGTTTCATAATATCTAGAATAATAATTATGAAATAATAATAATATTTATTGTTAATTTATAATTTTGATATTAATAATGAAATTTTGTTTCAGGAAATGAAGTTTGTTATGATCAGGGAGATGGTAGGTTGTACGTAAGAATGAGTAACATTTCTAGTTTTCAATGATCAATATTGAAAGGATGTAAGTAATATTATATCTTTAAATAATGATCATAATATCATTAATAACATATTATTTCATTTAATAAACTTATATATATATCATCCATGTGTTGTGGTGATGAAAAGAGAGTTACATCCCTTGGTGAAGGCAGTAGTCCACACATACACGAACGATGTTATCATCTCTAAGTGAGTGAAAAGGTAAGAAATAAAATGATATATTATCACTAAATAATAAATATTTCATTAATAACATAACTATTTCATTTATATCACATAAATTCATTGAAATTATCCTCATTACCTTCCATGTATATTTTTTTTAAAAAGGAATCACATCGTTTCGTGGGGCGACAGTCCGCCATACACATGAGTGACATTATCCTATATTCTACAGAATGAAATGTAAATATATATATATATATATATGATATAATGAATAAAAATGTATAATAATAATGATATATATATATATATCAAATATATACTTTATATTTATCATCATATTCAACTGGGAGAGGTGGTAAGGAAAAAATGAATGTCATCAGTTTGTGAGGCCATAGTCCGCCATACACATGAATGGTAATTTCATAACCAATTTTATTTATGTAGCGATGGTTTCAGTTAATTCCATAATAATAAAAAAATCAAGGTATATGAAATATAATTAGGTTATTATATCATCATGGTCAAATACGAATTCAATGATGTGGAGGAAGAAATAGTTAAAAAATGCTCCTTGAAGAATGTTACCTCTTCTTCTAGTATGCTCTATAGGATTGCACCAAAAGACTTACTTGGTTAGATTTATACCAAAAATAAGGAATTTAGAATGGTATTAGGGATGTATTTATGTTATTGGGGATGTTATTGACCAAACCAAAATAGTGTTACGTTGTGAAGAAGAGAGGAGAGGGGGTGACCTTTTATACGTGTGGTGAGTTGCACACTTTAAATGTTTCAAAAGAATAGTGTGCCCACATTTTTCACATGAAAAAGGATAAGAAAATAGATTATTCTCAAGGAATAGTCATTATAGAGTAAAAATATGTCCATAAAATATATTTTAGAAAATTTCTAGCCAATTTTGACCCATATCTATTTAGTTTAACCCCCTGGTAAATCAATTTTTAACTTAATGAGGATAAATATTTTTTACTATTTTTATTTGTAATTTTTGTAGAAATTAAGTTAACCTTATTAGATAATATTAATTATTCTTATTTCAAACATGGAATCAATTTTTCAATATTCCATTCACATAATTTTCATTATTTATTTTCAAATTAATCCCACAGAGGTGATGAGAAAGCGGGTTTTCAAAAAGAAAATTTCAAAATTTAAAATGTTTATATATATAAATTTAAATTGAAAATGATTCCGAAAACCCTAATTAGATGAATATATATATTATTTAACTGATTTTTCTTAAAAAACAAAATATAATTTAAATGAAAATTCAGTTTTTAAATAAAATTAATTAATTTCATTATTAATTAAAAAAATTAAATTTTTTAGAAAAATCCCAAAAATTCAACCTATTATAATATTCAAATTTTTATTTAAAAAACTAACTTAATTTTATCAAATAAATTATCAAAAATTTTTAAATATTAATTTAAAATTATGTGTGAAAAGTGTGTCTAAAATGTCTTTTAGAGAAAATTAAGTTTTTTTCAGAAAAAATTTCTATTTCTTTTTAATGATTCTTATTTTATTTCAAATCAATAGATAAAAATAATTTTTATAATTTATTTTATACAATTAATACCCAAAAATTTAATGGCATGGTTATAACTATATACTATATTATTTTTCATTTAGACTTGGGGTTTCATGTTCTGAAAGTTTCAAAGAGATTAAATTTAAAGAAATATACTTTTTGGGTTGTTTAATCTTGTAATTTATTGTAGAAAACTCTATTGAATAAAATTTTATTATTTTATAATTTTATGATGTTACATTTCTTTTGGTAATAGAACTATGGAATGAAAAATTTCATAGTCATTACTTTGATCCATTAATTAAAAACTAGTGGATCAGAATACTTACAAAAATAGGGTAAGAGTTTTTAAATATATGGTTCAATGTCACATTTCTCAATAATTGGTGCATTAAGAGGCTCATAAATGACTTTTATACTTAATATAGACTGAAAAATATGTATTATCATTATCATATGATATGTAATCCCATCTCCCAATCCATTTTTTACTCATGAGTACCTTCATTTCATTGGACATCACATTCAATGTTCCCAAAATTCCTTTTGGTTCCAATCATTGAAAATACCAAAAACATAGTGAAATAACCATTATATAATAATTATGATGAAAAATCATATATTCATGGATATAATTTCAGTCATTTTGGAAATTATGACACTTTGTATCAACTAATGAAAATTTTGTTTTTAACAAGGTCATCCGTAGTCATCATTTATTCAATCCCATCGTTATGGTTCAAAAAGATAATTATGAACTTACAGAATAATTTACTCCTATATAACCTTACTAAATGTGCTGTATTAGGCCCAATCATCATGCACCAGTGATGGTTGAGTTAATAAAAAATCCCCCCTTTCATATTTTCTACCCCTAGGTGTATCTATGGCATAACTGCATCCACATTCCAGTAACTAGAGAAGGATGATTTTTCTTGAGAGACACAAAAAATTTACATTACCACACATTTATGATGTTATAGTGTAACAAGGTTATACCTAGGGTGTTTATTAATGTTTTCTAATTCCAATCACCAAAAATAAGTAAAATATTCCTTGATACGAACTCAAGAGATTGATACATAATGTTGAAAAATATTTAAAAATATCTGTTGAATATATAGTACATAACATAGTTATACACACCCAATAACCCTAAAGGTTTATTGAACTTAGAGATTAGATACATAAAAATATTATTTTCTAAAGGTTATTTAACATCACCTATAACTTTCTCCATATTATTTTAGTTCTAAACATATCAATCTTATAACCTTCCATCAAAACTTGTGGAAGTAAAACATAACAAAGATTGATTTTAGTAACTCAATAAGGGCACACATAAAGGATATAAATCAATAATAAAATTTGATGATAAGTGTATGAGAATATTAAAATAACATAGTTAGTTAATATCCAATCAATTAAATATTCTTAATCACGATTCATGTCATAATCTGTTGTCCTAACAAATGTAAAAATCAATCATAGTGAAAAATCATCTATAATCAATTATGAGATATGTGAGCATATCATAAAAATAAGAGTATGAAAAAAAAACCAGATTAAAAAACCGTGAATGTGTATAAATAATAACAACTTAACTCCTTGTGTTAGGAACATGAAACCAAGTACTCTCATAAACATATGGAAATGAAACCAATTCCATGCACAATATTGTGAACATGAAACTAGGTTCACGTATAATATAGTTCTCTCTTGAGTTATCTATCATAACCAAATTAATTTGAGTATAATAACAGAACCACACATTACATAATTAATACCATACTTATTCATTCCAAAATATCATAAAAAATTCATAATTTCAACTTAATATATATCATATAAAGTAAATGGGTTTCATAAACATTTAACATTTTTATCATAGTGTCACCCATGGTAAAGAAATGGATGTCATAAAAACTTAATAAAAACTTAATTTACTCTTGGGAATGCAAAAAGTTTCATATAATCATAATTATTTAATAATCACCATATTTGGTATAGATGAAGTAATTGGATGGTATCATAAGATATTATCTATCATGAAGCATAATAATCATTAAATGATGTTGACACATATGAATATATCTCTAAAATTTCACAAGAAAATTTATTGAGGAAAATAACCTATTTATTTTGAAATCAATAATTTAAAATATAAATATATATATAATATTCTTACAAAAATTATTTGATAAAAACCATTGAATATTATATATTATGATTCAATGAAAATAATGGGCATGATAGTGAGAATATCTATTCATTCTCTATTTCTGAAAAGAGAACATTCTATTATTCCTTTTGTAAAAAGTAATTACTATATGGATTAGAAAATATTTATTAAAAAATATTCCTCTAAATTTTTTAATATATACTAAAATGAAATGAAAATGAAAATTCTTATGTATTTAGTGTATATTGAAAAACAATTTTAAAATAATAGTATGGAGAATGGACAAGGTGGAAAATGTTCATTGACCAATGGGGCAATATAGTTGGCTATTTATGAAAAATATTTATTGATAATTTTAAGGAAAATATGTGGAAAATGGTTGTATTACATAATAATTTCATTAATAACTATAGTTTAAAAAAATATTTGGTATAATTTATAGGATCCATATAATTTACCTCAATAAAAATTTATCATCAATAATCATAAAAATGAGATTATAACATACAACCATTACCTCATGTCCCCTATTTCATCATATGATGTTAAAAGATGATGTATAATATATATATATATATATATATAATATTTACTTTAAAATAATATGCATACACAACTTACTATGTATTATTTCTTAATAATTTCTAATTATTTATTTATTAACAACTTTTTCTTTAAAATAAACATTTGAGTGAAAACCGGTATGTTTTCCATACATGTTTTGGTCTGATGGTTCTGGTAATTTCACCTTGGTCATGGTTTCTTAGTCTCTATATACACATATATTATATAATGTGGTGGTTAAAAATGAATTACATAACTTCATGTAGATGGTGGTGCATACATACACATGAGTGATGTTTCCACTTTTTGATAGATGAACTGAAATAGATACAAATAATAATTCACCAATAAGTAATATTTTTCATATCATAAATATATAATATATTAATTAAATATATCCTTATTAGAATCCATTTAAATCAAAAATGAAAAAAATAATCACATCATTTCATGGAGGTGGTGGTCCACACGTACACACTAGAGATACTTTCATTTCCCATTTGTAAGATATCAAGTGGAAAATAGTTTATCCATTATAATAGTATAAATTTTATATATCAAATATACTGAATTAATTATTTCATAATGTATAAAAATTATTTTGGTGAGGCATAAGTAGAAATAAAATTTAATGGACTCGATTAATACTTATACCTTTTCGATGATTATACATTGTAAGATTTGAAAAGATGATATTTTGATAAAAAAGAAACTCAAGTATTTGGGGATGGAAGTTAGGAAATTAATCTGGTACTTATTATCTGGGAGAAAATGCTCATTATTTTTGAGTAAGATAAGATAGTTGGTGTCCTTTTATTATGGAGGGAGAGGATAGGCATGAGATTTTTTTCAAAAGGATAAAATATAGTAATTTCATACCGATAAAAAATGGATCTAAATTTTCTAATTTTTTAATATAAGATGATATATAATGGAAATATGATCATCTAATATGATTTAGGAAATTTTTTAGGTCATTTTTACCCTTTTATATTTAGATTAACACCTCATTTATCCATTTTAACCTCTACCATTATAATGAATTTTACTTGGTTTATATTCATAATTTCCAAAAAACTTATTAACCTTATTATTTAAAATTATTTATTATGACTATAAATTTTATTTAATTTTATAAAATTTAATATATATAGTATAAAAATTCATTTTAATATATTTATATACAATACATGTACAAAAATGTTTTAAAAGAATTACATTTTTATGTTAAAAAATATATTATTACCAAAACTAAGAATAATTACTACCCAAATAAAACTAATTATATTAATTATAATGAAAAGAAACTAATTATTTTTTTAAAAAAATTAAAACAAAATAGTCCTTTCTAAATACATTAATGGAAAATGATTTTTTAATAAAATCTTTATTTTTTCACAATTCAATGAAAAATTCATCATTTCAGAAATACAATAAAAATTCAACTTAATATTATTTAAAAATTATGATTTGACTAATTATATAATTTTTATAAAAGTAATTTTATAAATTTTGTATAAATTATTTATAAAATTTCCTCACAGAAGGAAACAAGGGATATTTTTGATAGAAAATGTATTCTTCTGGAATAAAATGATATCACTAAAAAATTAGCTCTTAATTACTAAGAATTAATAAATCCATATGTATTGAGTAGGACCATAATACATTCATTTCATAATTTTTTATTTCTATGCCAATATACTAATATAATGGCTAGGTTGTAAAGTTATACTATATTAGTATTATTTTAGACTTGAGGTCGCATTTAAATAAATATATGGAAACCCATAATTTTAAGACAATACATTTTAAGATTTAATACTTGAAGGGAAACTAAATAAAAACCCAAAATATTGTGATTATTTTTGTATTTGGGTAATTAAGTACATAGAACATTAACTTGAATCCTGGGTACAACATAATTTTTTAAAAACTCCAAATCATGCTGTTATATTACCTGGATATTCTAAAATTGTATAGGAAAACATGGAAGCATACATAAGAAAGAGATGAGCCATAAATATTATTAAGGGAATAGACAAAACATATCATAAGTCAAAGTAGTAAATGTGAGCCAAGAGTCATATCAATGTAACTTAAGAGGGTTTAGAATCCTAATATTTAATAATGAGGCATGATGTAAGATGATAACTTAATGAAAACATAAGAATGGTGAAACAACATAAAACATGAAATCATAAACATAATTTAAGGATAATCTCCTAGAAAAAATAACATTGTGTGTTTACTATAACCTCTTATGGACCATACATTTAATATTATGAGATAAAAACATTACCCAATTCGTTGGAGCTTTATATAGTTCTGGGCCCACCCTTCACTTTCATATCATGTAAATGCATTAATATGCCACATAGATGTTACAAAATAAACATGTATTTCATCAATTTAAACCCCAAGATCAATAATTACAGGTTATATACATATAAATCCCTATCAAATGAAAGATTATTAAAATTATGGGAATACCTTATGTGGAAATAGAGACAAGTATTGAATACAAAAATGTTTGTCATGGAAAATCAAAGTATAATTTTGGTAACATAAACGGTGTACATAAATGTCTATATAAGGGATGAATTAGAGTGAAAGGGGAATCTTATTATTTTTAAATCATAAGTATATTAATAAGTATGTGTTAAAACATATCCCTACATTAAAAACTGGAAATTAAAAGGAGTGACATAAAGAAGGTACTTGAGTAAAGAAGAGAAAGAGAGGGTCCCTTAACTTCAGAGGGAGCTTCTACAAGCTTGGGAAGAGCTTCATAAAAATATTTTCGATCCTTGGGAGGGATATATAGTGGGTATGGTAGTGTAAATTATTTCTTCAAGAGTTTTGAGTAATGAGGGATGTGATGTTGGGTTTTTATATATATCAAAAGAGTGGAGAATTCTTAATTAATTTCTAAAATAGAATCTATACTCTATATGATAAATAAACCCTATATAGAAACTATACCATGGGGTTTTACCAAGTATTCTTCCAAATGGGAGTTTATTTAAATTTTTATATTTCTATGAATTAAAATACTTAAAATAATACACTTGGTGTTGTGGAAGTGAATCATGTTTATAATTTTTTTTTAAAACCTTAAATTATAATATAAGTTTTGGAGTAATCCTTAGGGGTTTATAAAACAAATAAAATAAAAAAACAAAATTATATTAAAGGATAAATATAATTTTTTTTCTTTCACACTCTTTGTAGTATATATTATATCAATTTTGGGGTTTTATGATGTCATAATATACACTATATAATTTTACTGTATTTAATTTTTTCCAAAATTTAGATAGTTAGAAAAATTATGAAAAATTCACCATTGAATAATTTTGACATGATTATTTCAGTCATAATTTTTACTTTTTAAAAATAATTCTCTAAATATGATAATTTAACTTTTAAAAAACCCTCATTTATTAAAAAATACAAGTTTTTTTTAAAATAAAAGTTTCCTAACACTTATAAAAATTAAATTTGACTTTGTAAAATTATTTTATCATTTATATTTAATAAATTTTTTAATAAGAATATTTTATTAAAATATAATTTTTTTAAAAAAAATTCATGAATCCATAAAAAAAGTGTGTTGATTGAAACTATATACTTACCAAAATTTCAATTTGTGTTTCATCATTTCAAAATCTAATTTTTATAAAATTCATTATATAATCATTTAAAATATAATAATAAAGGATAAATATAATAATTATTTAATTGAAAATAAAAAATATACAAATTCATATCTTTTTATGTTCTAGATACAATTCCATTTTTTATATTGATGAATTATCTAATGGTAAAGTGTGTGAGAGTGAGATTTTCTTGGCATGGTTGGATAAATATTGTTTGGGCCGTGATATAGATGATATTGAACATCCCTAGTAAGTAGTTCCACTCATTATTTAGTTTTCCAATCACATGTTAGGATTCATAAATAGAAAATCCCAGTGATTCTATCTACATTTCAATATCTAAAAATAAGTTTAATCTTGAACAATCCTATTAGTTTAGGAAATTTCTTAATTCATCTATATCAATTGGACTTTATCAAAATCCTTAATATATAAATCTAAATACTCACTATACAATGTCTATATTATCAATGGTTATAATTTTTAACTCTCTTATAAATATTTCATATCATAACTAGGTCCAAAATAACAAAAGTTGTTCATTTTTTTATGTACCTTAAATTCATAATATGGCATTTACTCATTAAAAAAATTAATTTCATTTATTAATGGAAGTTTCATTACATTATTCCCCCCTTTTGAAGTTTTATACATGAAAATTTATTTTTATAAACTAAAATAGAAGGGGGTACATCATTTTCATCACCTTTTATGGTTCAAAGGATGCTTCATCAAACTTTTGGTTCAACCACACATCATTGACCATGTGAGTTGTATTATTTTTTAAAAAAATTTATCGATGTTCTAAGTTCTTTATTGGATGATAATTTTATAAATGATCATTCTAAAAGATTACCACCAATTGATTCATTACATGTGAGGGTTCTGACATGTACTTTATCAAGAGGGGTACATGGGACACATCATGTGCTTGAAATAGGTTATTTGGGAGTTCTAGTCGATTGGCCACCACTGTGATACTATAAAGGAACTCAAAGGGGCCGATGTATCTTGGGATAATATTTACCTTATGTAAAAACCTCATGAATTTATTCCATGGTGATATATAAAGTAACACTTATCTTTGATATCAAACTCTAGGTTTCATCAATGATTATCTGCATAGATTTTAAATTATATTTCTATGGATTTTATATAGTTTTTAATGGTTTTAACCTTCTCTACTATTTATTTAATAAGATCATGTCACAACAAATTTCTCTCTCCAAATTCATCCTTGCATGTCAGAGTCCATCACCACATCCCATAAAGAGTATCATCAGGTTAAATTTGAAAGCTATAATGAAAATTTTTGTTATATGATAACTCAACTTGGGAGTGGTTCTTGTCCTAATATCTTGGTAAATACATTGAAGATGATATCATGATTTCCTCTGAAGTTTTAATGTTCCTTTTGGACTGACCATCATTCCAAGGGTGATAAAAAAATTTGTATCTTAGTTATGTATACAACACTTGATTAAGGAATCTTTAAAACCATAATATAATCCTCAGATATCAATTAAACATAATAGAGATTAGATCTCCTGTATTTCTTAGCATTTCTCTTCTCAATATCTTGGTGAGTGTTTCAAGAGATAAATCTTCTTTGATAGCAATGAAATATTCAAAATTTGAAAGGTGGTTAACTACTACCCAGATGGTTTTATTGAATTTAGGTTTCATGGAGTGTCATATGATGAATTTCATTGTTTTGTTTTCCCATTACTATACAAATAATGGAAAATGTTTCATCATAACCTTATAATTCTATCATTCTAACATGAATTTATTGGTATACCAAGTATTGGGATACACACTATGCAATATCTCTCTTCATGTTATCCCAACAGATGTTTTTCATCAAATTTGTTTACAACTTTGTGATTTTAGGATGAATAGGTAGAGATGATCTATGTGTATCATCCAGAAGTTCCCACTTTAGTTCTAGTTTTGATGGGACATATATATGGGTTTTAAATCTTATAACATTATCTATAGTAAAGTAGAAGTCTATAATATTTGGTAAATTCTTCAGTTTAAACTCAAAAACTTCTATTCCTCCTTGATACAATTAAGAATATATATATTGGAATTTATTTGAAAAGGTAGTATGAAGACCCTTTTATTATTCTCATATTTGTTGTTTACTTGTCCATGTTGATTGGATCCATTTCAATATTCATCATGGATAGAGTTACATGATCCATTCTACTTAGAGAATCTGAATAAATTTTTACCTTCCCAAGATGTTAATTTATTGAACAATAATAGTCCGTGATCAAATCTAACCATCCTAGTTTGTGCTTATTTATCAACATTTTTTACAAATTAATATTTCAGTATTTTATGATTCATATATATTTAAATATTTTCTCCATATAGATAATGTCTCCAAATAATTATTAAATATAACAATGATTCCAATTATATATCATGTGTAGTTTTATTCTACTAATCTATGTTTAAATTTTTGGAGGCATATGCTATCACCTTTTCATCTTGTGTGAGTGAAAAACCCAATAACATTTTGGAAATATCACTGTAGATCACAAATCCTTCCTTACTGGTGGGTAATGTGAGCATAGTTTCATTGAATGGCCTCTTGTTCAACTATTTAATGCTATCTTCACATTTTTACTCCCAAAAAACTTGAAAAACTGTCTAGTAATATTGGTTAGTGATCTTGAAAATATTTATAAGTTTCTCACCAATATATGTTAGTACCCATATAATCCTAGGAAACAATAGATTTTCATCATAGATCTTGTTCTGGGTCATCATTTGATTTATTTTGTTATTTAAAGGTCTATAAATATACATTGGTTGGTGATAACATGTCCAAATAATGTTAATTTTTCTATCTGAAACTCACATTCACTATACTTTACATATAGTTTTTCCTTCAAAAATGACTTCATTATAGTTTATTAATACTTCACATGTTCCTTTTTTCTTTTGGCGTAGAAAAATATATCATCTACAAAGACTAATATAAATTCATTGAGGTAATACCTAAATAATATATTCATTAATTATATAAATATTGTTGTAGAATTAGTGTGTCCATATGACATTACTATGAGATTTTAGTACGTACCTTTCAAGAAAGGTAACCTCAAGTATGTTCTTACTCGTTACCTTTACATGATAATATCAAAACCAAAGATCTAACTTAGAGAATTTATGATCTCAAAATATCTAATTGAACGTGTTATGAATAAATTGAATAAGATAATTGTTCTTTATAATTATTTTTTTGATCTCACTATAATCACTATAAAGGGACATTGACCCATCCTTCTTCTTGATGTAGTGGACTGGAGCATCCTAAGGTAAAGCACATGGTCATATAAACCCTTTATCCAGATTATATTATAATTTTTATCTAGACCCTAAATTTCAACAATATTCATTCTATATAGAGTGTTGGATTTTAGAAAAGATCTGGGTATGAGCACAATTGATAACTCAACCACATGGCTAGGAGGAAGACCAAAGAATTATTTTCGAAACAAATCAGTGAATTCACTAACAATGGGAATCATATCCTAGAAGATATTTTATAATTTATAAATAATTTTTCATATATAAACTATCACAAAATATAATAATATACATTTTTAAGATGTTAGTACCAAAGAAGATTCATCATCCTCCTTGAACTTGTATATAATTGGTGGGTGATTAGTAAGGGAGAGGGTGATTTCCTTCTCTTAGGAATTTATGATATATCTAAAATAAAAATCCAAACCATTCCTAGAATATAATCTAATTACACTAAGGGTATTATAACAAGGTTTTTTGGGATAATCACCCATAAATTTGGATAGTGGATGACTTATCTTTTTGGGATGAAACAATTCACCAATTTTTTATCTTCATCAATATATTGACTTCCATGTTTTTATTTGGTGTTTGGATAGATCTATTTAACTTATATGCTATGAAATAATTGGTAGAACTATAATCTAATAATATCTTTTCAATAATTGAATGAATAACTAGTATACTGATCAACACTTCTTTGTCAGGATCCATATCAGTAGTTTTTATGGAATACACTTACACATTCTCTGTTGGCCTTAGAGGATTTTTTCTACAGTTACTATAAAAAACCCTTATCTTAGGTTATTGATTCATATAGTTTCCTTGTTCCATGTTATTGAACCAATGAATGGTAGTCTTAGCGTTGAAAAGAGACTTCAATTATTTCATCATATTTGTGGGTTTATTCCAACAACTATTGTTATCTAGGTGGATTTCTATCCGGCACCAAAATAATTTCATAGTCTCTTTTAGGTAATTTTCAGGCTACTTCTTCCCAAAATTTTGAAAAGTGAGTTGATAGAATATATTAACACCATAAAATTTTCTCATCACAACACCATAATTAAAATATATTATCTTCTTCTTGTCACTAGTCTTAAGAGACCCTTCAGATTCACTAATATCCATTTTGACTTTAAGGGTACACAAGACAATTTCCTTCTAACTATCAATGTATAGAATAATAAAATTTATTTATAGATTCAAAATTATCCTTCCAATTATGTGGTAAAATTTATTTTTGGGGTAATGAAAAGATGGAGGCTTATTGTGAAATTCTTGTGAATATTCCCTCTTACTAACCAATGGATTAATCATCCATTTTATTGAGAAAAAATAAATCACTCCCCATTTTATTTTATAGAGTGTGGAGATTTTCTTAAAGAAAACATTTTCTAGAATTATTTCGACTACATCACTTTGATGTCCTCCTCAAGATTTTTATTTTTTACCAACATTGACCATTGATCATATTCACACTACATAAGATAAATAGAACACAAAAACTTATGTTGATCATAGAATTGAAGGATAGAGAATATATTTTCAATGAATATATTCCATTTCTCCATGATTAAGGGTTTAGAAGATCCACTAAATTCTGGAGGCATTTTCTGGTTAAAGGTATTAATTGCAACATGCCCTTTCTTAGAAGGATTGGTCTGTCAACCCAAATTCATGTTTATGTAAAAAAAAGTTAATTGACAATGTATTTTCATGATGTTCCCGATTCCTACACCCATTGGGCTGAGGATGTCATTTTTTGAAGTTATCACATTTCCCATCACATTTATTTTTCATCAGATTTATCCTATTTATATCCCTTGAAAATAAATATAGCACAAATATGTGGTGAGAAAATTTTAACTATTAAAGATATAAATAGGAAACCATGAACACTATAGTGATAACTCATAAATAACACATATTCTTTAACATATGAATTTTGTGGTTTTAACTAAGTTATTTGTGATCTATTTCAAAAAAAATGTTATAGAAATTTTAGTTCCCTTAATAATTATTTTTAAGAGATTTTGAATTTACCAATGCATATCACCTAGGAAATTGAAAATATATTTATAGAAAGGTCTATTATTGTGCAAAAGGTAATGATTGGGTCCAACCCAATGCTCTATTTTTGGGGATATTAACTCTAAGTACAACTGTTTCAGCGCCACATCCACTTGTACTATCCGGACAGAGAGTTATTTTCATGGAAAAAAATTACTAAAAAATTACCATAATTTAGGTTTCTTTTATATGTTTAGTCATTTTAATAATACTTTCACTATAGTTATCTAATTATATTTTCTAAAAATAACTAGATATTTATCTGATATCAATGATGATAACCCATAATATCAATATACTTTATTTCATTATTTAACAAATGAATATAAACATAAAAATACCACAACATATCGCGAGGCTTAGTGTATTTGGGTAATTAAGTACACAAAATATTAACTTGAAACATGGGTACAACATCATTATTTAAAACCTCTAAAACACGCTCTTATATTCTATAGATCTTCAAAATTTCAAGGGATAACCTGGGGAAGTTCATAAAAAAGGGGTGATCTGTATATCCCAATAAGGTAATAATAAAATCATAGAATATTATGAAGATATAAATGTGATCCAATAGTTATATTAAGGTAACTTTTGAGGGGTTAGAATTATAATCTTGAACAATGAGGCATTATATAACAGGGTAACATAAATGGAACATAGGAATGTGAATAAATAAATAAATCATGACATCATAAAATAATTACATTCTAACCAATAGAACAACACAACATAGTTCTCTTAGGATAATCCTAGATTCATCCTACATGTAAAATCATGATATAAAATCATTTCCCAATATTTTTAAGGGCAATATAATTATGGGCCCACCCATCAAATTAATATTATTTTCATGAATAATTGCGCCAAAAAGATGTTACCAGAAAACAATGTATTTTCTCAATTTTAACCCCACAATCACGGTGTGTGTTTTACATAAATGCAAATAAAAAATCAATTGTGGTTATTCCCAACTCTTTTAATACCCTTGTGTGGAAATTGAGACTTGTATTCACTATACAAATGTTTGGCATGAAAAAATCACAGGATAATTTCAAAAGTACTATGGTTGGACATAAAGGATTATAGAAGGGTTTAATGACAATTAAATGATAAAATTTAATAACTCTGTGATCCTTAGATACATCCCAAATCCACTAATACATTAAACTCATAATATGTTATTAATCCTGTGAAGGTCACTCACCAAGCTTATATATATCTAGAAATCTCCAACTAAGAGCAACTGCATTGACATGGACTTTTCCTTGATAATTGGTCATCTACAAATAAAATGTATGAAGATAATACTGCAAATTACTATGTCTCATATTTAGGTTCAACAGAGAAAATACATTTTACAAACACATATGGTCCATATAGATGATATACCTCTCGATGAAGAGATAATTTCATCGAAACTTTAGATCACAGAACACATATTCCATCTCTTAGTCACCCATTGGGTAGTCCTTCTCATGTGTTCATAACTATGGTGACCTTTATGAAACTACCTAAACTATATTCATTAACACATATACCAACCAAACACATGAGGCATTAGTGTACACTACATATCCAATCCCACACCCTTGTAAAATAAAATATGGAGCTCACTTCCATCTCTTATTCATCTCTATGATGGCTTCTTCACATTGATCAAACTGCACAAACATCTTCCCATATTGATAAACATAGTCAAAAAAATTGATAAAAAATATAAGCACTAGATGAAGTGCTGATAATACCTCTCAATGGAGACTACATATCACATCCACATTTTTGAGAAATTCTCAATCTCACATGACCTTTACCCTCTTCGAGTCCACTAAAATTTATACCTTATATATCACATGCCCAAGGAAACATGGATACTGAGTCCAAATGTTTCAATTTGACATTTTTTCATAAATTTTAATTACACAAAGGGTAATAAAAAAAATATCAAGGTTCATATAAATCATATCTTATGTTCTCAAATATATCACATTATAATACAAGAACACAATGATGAAAGAGTAAAGATATGGATGTAAATTCATTTTAATGAATCCCAAGAACACCAAAAATATTGTTTAAAGAAGGATAATAATATACTCTTATAATTTATTTATACTCTTAAACCATTTCTTCAGAATATCACCCTCTTGAACCCATAGCTGATTGTATCCTGAACAAAGATTAATTTTAGAAAACCACTGGGCTTCCCATAACTGATAAATAACAACATTTCCTGGTAAATGGTACATGTTATTCAAAATGACTTGATTCAATTTTTTTATCCACATTGATTCATATACTACCATCAACCATATAAAAAAAACATAGTATCGCCACAAAGTGATGTTCTCAGTTTGATGAATCCCTTCACCTCTAAATCATCTAACTAAACCATCAATTATCTTAGCTCAGTTTGTTCCATATGATAAATATGAATATATATCAGTTATTCCCCCATAATATCCTCAATGTTAAACTCAATTCCTATATTATGAGGAAGACATGGGAAGTCATATTGAAAGACATGCTGATAATGATCCACCATAATTGAAAAAATATAAGGGGTTCAACTGTTTCTTCTACGAGGGATATGTATGCTACCTACACTATGATAGCTCAAACATGACTCATTTATATTCCCATCCATCCTATTTTGATATCCCAAACACCAACTAACATGAACCTCTCTCCTACACAAACCATGAAAGATAAACAAACCTTGTAATAGTAGATATGTTATCGATAACTAGTCTAGTGGTCCTTTTTTGAATATCACATAGAACCTAGTCATCTCTAAGATCATAATGACCAATAGATGTTCGTATCTATAAATAAATATAGTATGTTTAGAAAAGTATGGTATACATTATCCTATATTTCCTAATTTCATATCAAGTGGGAGAAATTCAAAAGACAACTTATCTGATAAATATATTCTAGTAATGTCTTGTAAAGATATCAAATAATGGTATTCTCATGTATCGAACAATTTATTAGATATTATAGTTTTAATAAGGACCATAACTCTAACTATAGAAGGTCCCTTTCCATTGGTTTCTAGAACCTCATCTATCATATAAATCCAATTTGTATTTGGATCATTACCTTGCCTCTAAAATGCATGAGTTAAATCATCCATTGGTTTCAATGATGCCATAGTATGATTATAAAGACCCCGATAAGATCCCTAGGCCATAGCTCATATCTACCATCATACCTGCAAGAGATTGTATTTTATAACCTTTAAAAAATTTGAAGAAGATGTCCCAAAATTAAACTCCTATGTAACTTAATGTAAGGTCTTGGAAATAATATTGGATATTTTAAACTTTATCAACTGTTAAAACATTATGGTACAAAACCTCCCTTAGATGGTTAAAAGAAACTCTACTCTACTCTTCTTCTTTTTTCATCTTATTATGACTTCTAAACCCTTATCATCCTATTACTAGAAAAGAAAATCCCTATAACATTGATATGTTTGATACCTGATCCACCAAGAGTTGAAAGAATTTTTTTAACATATCTCCTCTATCCCCTTATCAAATTTACATCCATATTAAGAACCCGAGTATACGTATTTTTTTCAAAACCCTTACCCATGTGTTTATGATTTGGATAAAGGAAAATCTCAAAACTCCTAGACTTATTTTCCACATTTCTAGAAAATAGAGGTGAAAATATTAGATATAATTCAAAATTTTATGAGTAATAAAAAGAAAAAAAATTCCCTTACTGAATATCTATAAACAAATGATCTAGAACTAGCTTTAGGTTGTCGAGAATTACATCCTTGAAAAACAAGTCCACGATGACCTCTTATCTAAGATCCTCACACATGTATCCATGGCCTTTGATTCCACCCACATCCTAAAATTACCATGAAGAATAATATATACCAAAATTACTCTCATTTCCACATAAGTATCAACCAAGTAGAAGATGCCCTCAATAATGTTAACCCAATCATAAACATCATGAGGAACCCTAATTCCCTAGAATACTTGTGACTACTGAAGCTAAAAATTATGATCATAATATACCACCATCCTATTTCCCCTTAACCCTATGACAAGACAATATATATGACCCATGGATTATAAATGGTTATTTCTGGGACCAACATATAGGGCTTGAGATAATTCCCATGTGTTTCCTTCGTCATAGCTTGTTGTAGAACTGCTACATCCTTCCTAGACAGATCATTCTAATATCTACAAGGAAATTTTTTATAAAATATCAAATGAATAAATAGAAGTCCTAGAAAAAATATAATAATTCAATAAATTAATCATTTAAAAGTAACTAATAACATGTTTCCACAAAATACTTATCATATGGGATACTTACAAAAAAATATTAACCCAATAGTTACCCAATGCTCAGGATTATTCCTATATAATTTTATGTTAGTCATAGTAATATATATAACATAACAACATACACAAGTTCAACAAACTAATACCATAATAGAAATATCACAATATCATTGAGTAAAAATATATTTTAAAACAAATCGTTTTTTAATTCATTTAATTGATTAACTATTATGAAATACACACCAAGTGTGTATATATATAAATGACATGTGATCCTAAATGACTTATAATGATTAATGAATTCACCAAATTGTATAAAAGTGTAATAATAGTTATTTTATTGGTAACTTAGTGGTATATTACACATGAAATGTCCAAGCACATGGTAACTCCCCAACATGTGTTTCACATAGCCTATCCACTTTCTACTATACCCCAACGAAAAATGGAAACCATAGATTTATATTAACTATTTTTACTCCATGAACCAAATAATGCATTAAAAGATAAAGGGACACATAATCTCACGTGAAAATACCCTTTGGAAATGGAATAACAACTACAAGTGATAATATAAAGTGGCATGGGGGGATTTTGCCTACAGAAACTATTGTCGTCACTAGATAAAAATAATAGAGAAAAAACAATTAACTAATACAATGAAAGATAACACAATTAATTCTATAATATATATCATGTAAAGATCTACAATAATAATCAAACATACCCTCATTTTGGGATGTCAACATGTACAAGAACATAACTAGAGATAAATAAATAAAATTTGTTTTAATATCTGTTTGGAGTCTGTAATAGAATCAAATATATCTCCTAACTCCATGCTTCTCGACAACTTTTCACTAGAACCTTTCCTTTCTCAAAGTCCCTAATAATGAAATCTATTGGAACATTAATATTCTCATGAATTTTGTTAGTATAAACACATTATAAACCCACCAATTCATCCTCAACATCAGTTCACATGCATAGTATTCTTGTTCAATGATACAATGAAAATTCAAAATTAATAAAAAAAATTCATACATAGAGTGATCATGTGATAAAGAAGGAACCAAGATCACTATTGGAACTTTCTTTGGTTCCATGCCAGATAAAATATTATAATAGAAGTCATGATCATGGGTTAATTAAAAATAAACCTCATATATATTTGAGAATCCATATGTATAATGATTCCAGAATGGGGCCACAGGTTGATCACTCCTCTTAACTATCACGTGTTAGGATAGAATGTAAATGTATCTTGAGATTTCGTTGTGCCAGACCATGTGGTCATCATATCCTTGCACTATGTCTTAGGATAGGTAAGAAGTCCACAATAATCCTGATCTATATCTTGGTCCATCATCTACATCATCATTCACACACTCCTTCTCTAAGGTATAACAGGCCATGATGGTCCACATGCTATTTGTTACTATTTGAAAAGCCTCAAAAGTGAACACATTAACACAAAACAACACATAAACCCAATGGGAACAAAATTTCATATCATGAATGTGTAATAGTATCCATTCAAACACATAAAGACACACACAAATTCGAATGCTATCATCATAAAAAATGTCTCTCACAAGCTATGAATGCACACACCTATCATCAACATCAAACATGGGTCTCATAGGCCTCTCTCACATATAAATGCAGTCAAAATGAAGCATAACACTCATGAAAAAAAAATATACCATAATTTCATGTTAAAAATCATATAAAAATTCCCATGATTGTATGGACTACATATCTTTATCATGATAATTTCATCAATAATACATTACATGGGTTTATTCAAAACTCACACCCGTAAACTTACAAGATCAAACCTTCACACCATGTCACTATATAAATGAAGTAATCTTACATGAAAATGTTTATATAATGTAATTCAAGAAGGGAATCAATCAATGGATTGAATTACTCACAATCATTCCAATGGAGATGTTCCCTCAACTATAGATCAAGATAACCTCATGGAATTTATGTCAAATCCATAGATCATGTGTTTATACAATATTCAACCAATTAAAATCCACTTGATCAAAAGAAAAACATTAGATCTATATAGAAGTGGATATAATTGTGATACATAATAATAATGAAAGATCAAATCTTGGTTAAATTTGAATATAAGAGGAAGACATCATTCTTACACTAAATATACATTTTCCAACACCCTTTATCTATAAAATTTTGAGTTTATTGGGATATTTATCCCCATTAGTCACTATTGGAGTCCCTCAGTATGAAGGAAATCGACATAAGAGAATGAATTAGTGGTTTCATGGAGGTTTCATTCTCAAAATCAAAACTTTATAATAATTAATTCTTTGAACATGGTTTAGTCACACAATATCCCAAACCATGCACTAACTATGTTTGGAATTCAACATATTATTAGACACTACATAGTTTCTACTTGTGGTTTTGTAAACTATTTTTTGAATATTTTTTTCCTCTATCTATAGATACATGGATTCCAAGGAAAATTCACATGGATTCCAAGAAACCTGGATATACTCATTACACTGACATGAACATGAATATATATATATATATAACCCTTGTTGTAATGTAGATATTCTCCTCTCCATGAGGGAATATCTATAAATAGGGTATATATGTGAATTAACCATGCATATGTGTGTAGGTCACCCTAACTAAAGGTGGTATAAAATGCAATGAAACTGATGGTGCACACACTGCCTTCAATTACAGTCGATAGAAACCAGCCTTAACTAAGGTTCAGAGACCCTAAACAATAGGAAATAACCAAAAATCACCAAAATATCTGGAAATAATTTGGAATAATAAAAATGGTGGAATAAAATCTACCCAAATTGGTGTGTAGAATCAAAATGAACCAAAACACCTTATATTTAGTGGTAGATGTTGAAATATGCATGAAACCGACCCAAGAGACCCATCATACACTCAAACAAGATGATAAAAATAAAAAATAATCCCAATTAGAACCCTAGGGTTTGGATTTACCAAACATAGTGGTAATGAGATGAGAAAAATACCTTAAATAGAAGGATAAGTGAGGTGGAGACCGTACCTTGTGGCATTGACCAAGAAGCCAAAATAAATACGATGAAATAACTGAAATAGGGGATCTCACATAGAGGGGTGGGGGGTGGGGGTGGGGGTGAGACCACGAAGGAATGGAGGGGGGAAATATAATTGTGTGTATCAAATTTTTATAAGGGAGAAATATATAGGTGGGAGGGAGAAAATAAAAAAATAAATAAAAAATAAAAGGCATAAAAATTTCACGAAAAACCTCTTAGTTTATACATGGTTTACTAAATCACGCACCAACAATGTTGTCCCTACTGAACAATAATGAGGCACCACACGATTACCCCTAGGTGCATCGTATGGCTAAAGAAACAATTCCCCAACCATGAAAAATGAAACTTTATTATGTAAAAACCATGAAACATGGTTACTACATAGTTACTTCTAATAATGTGCAACTCATGTACAATACTATTTTCCCTTGAAAATTTAATAATTTCCATCTAAAATTTTCAGTAACCCAACCATAACCTTAACGAAAAAGTTCAAACATCCAAAGATAAATTAAGATAAAAAAATTAAAGTAAATTAAGGTCGAGGTGTGATAATTATCCCAACAAAAAATACTTTCTTCCCCCAAAAATTCACCCAACAGAACAAGGTAAAAAATTGGAACCCGAAACTGAATGATTCCAAATGAAATCATGCCTCCATGGTGTGACATTTCCATTCCAAATGTCACACCCAAATGATTCTATAGAAATTAAAAATATATAAAATCCTGGAGGAGGAATACAAGAGGTTCACCCCGCTATTTAGGAACTGACAAGCACAACGACACTGACATCAATACTCCCAACAAGATAAGATCCTAAGGAAAGAAACAAAAGCCAAGAATCAAACAAAAAAATTAATCTTTTCCAGAAGACTGTAACGTCTTCAAATAAGCACCACCCAAAACTAAAAACAACCCACAATAAGGATAAACATTCAAAGATTCACATCCATAGGGAACCACTATAGAAATTTCCAGAAATATAAGGCTACCAAGATCCACGATATAGAAATAATTTTCAAAAACAAAGAAAAATACAACAAGGGGGAATCAACCCATCCACACCCTTAAAATGAGGAAAAAGGTGGGCCACCCCTTAGAACTAATAATTTCTAACTATGTAATGAGATTCACTATGGGGCTTATAGTTGGAGCCCTAGTACCTTGAAGCATCTTTATTCATAGTAGTCAAGAGATAACAAACTCAAACCTTGAATTACTCTTTTGGAAACACTTCCTACAAAACTACTTTAGGAATACAATGGGGTCACACCATTTTCAAGACTTTTCATGATTATGGAAAATATATTAGAGTTAATGAGCCAACCAAATTAGAAGAAAATGAGTAGGTAGTCAGATGAATTAAAGGAAGGAACTCACAAGTAGATTTTCCCAGATAAAGTTCCTCTAGTTCGTACCCCTCACTAGATAAGTAACCTCTTTGAAAATAAAATGAAACCAGACCATAAACTACCATGGTATTCCATTAGAGACTTTACCAGAAGTAATAATGTGATCCTTGATCCATAGATGGATACCCCATAAGAAAATAGAAGCTTCTAATTGATCTCTCAAAACTATCTCTATAAAAAATGAAACCAGTTAATTGAAATGGTCAACATTCCCCTTTATTATCAATTGAACTTGTCGAGCATCCACAAGCTCTTCCACTCCCATATCTTTTACTCACTCAAGAGTAAATTCATTGGACAAAAGTGGTCTTAGTGATCTCCCAAGACATCCCAACTGACAATAAGGATAGAACAAGCACCTTCCACTAGTCCCATCCTATTACTTCAAACATACCCAAGAAAACTCAAACTCTCATGAAATTTGAAGTTCCCAAAAAACTAAAGACACTATCAACTTCATCAATATGCTCCACCACCTCTAACAAACCTTGCGAACTATATAAAATTTGGACCAATTGATAATATCTCGACTCTACTACTACACTAGGAGTCTGGTAAGGTCTAATGAATAGAATAGACCCCTTAGAAACCTTTTGGGATTTTCTAGGTGGAATAGTATAAATAATTTAAAGCAAAATAAAAAATCAATATTGAATCAGAACTCTACCAATTAAAATTTTAAACTGAATACCAAGATCATAAACCAACACATCATAAAATGAAACCAAAACCAAATCATATCTCATCCAAAAAACAAAACATCACAAAATAAGCACAAGAATACTCTTTAAAAAAAATAAAAAATTCTATATTAACCCATCTTCAAATTAAATTCCATCTTAAAAAATTAAAATCATTTTCCAATTCCCCTTTGAAAGAAAATACCATTTAAAAATAATTCTCCCCCATTTAAAACCCATTTTTTCACTCCAAAATACCTTTTCAAAAATAATTTTCCTATAAAAATACACTTACACCGACCAAAATAAGTTAAAAGAATCACCCACACTAAAATATCAAAAATAGGGGACTAGTGGTCCTACATAACTAGACCACACAGTCTAGAAGAACATGCACTGAGAATTCACTAACCATTGGAAGCATATTTATGTATGTACTTAGGATCCACATGGTATGTTATGGCATATAATCTCACTATGTATCACTAGATCACTTACACTATCATAAACCAACATACAAAGGCTCATTAAACAAAAAAAATTATAACAATATAAACTCAAAACCCAAAAGAAAGACTCAAAACCCAACTACCCTTATTGAATCTGGTCTCATAATGAGTGGTGGTGATAAAACACTAACCCATGACCTACCTCCTGAGTCCCGAAAGTCCTTTATCTAATCCAAATGAAATTATAAATAATAAAGGCCCTCTCTTATACTATTTTTTCAATTAAAAGCTCGAGTCAAACCCAAACCAGTCACCCGAGCCGACCAACAATAAGGCTCGAGAGGTGTTCTAGATCCTCTCAGGAAGGAAACTAGTGCCAAGCATTAAGAATAATTAGTCAAGAGTAATTTATCCCATGAAATATGATAAAATAAAAAATATAAACCAAATAATAAATATAAACACTAGCTACAGAAAGAAACTAAATCCACACATACATCCATGTGACCCTACGAGTCACTACCATCCACTTAAAAAATGTCTCTCTATAAAGACCTAGTATGAGTTGGAAGTAACACCAGAAGCTAAAAAAATATTGATATATTAACATGAGTATTATAACTCAATAGGCATACCTGAATAAACTATTCCCTATGAATTTTATTTAAAGATAAATATAGCCTTTCTAGTTTAAAAATTAAATATATATGAATTAAGGTTTTCCATTGTTTTAAAATAGGTATCAATACTATATTTTTATGTAAAACCATTTTCTAACAAATTTTTAAAAATTAGTTTAGAAAAACGAAGAGTTTTCAATGAAATTTTATAAAAGTAAATTTGTGCTTGAACTATTATTTTAATATTGAATGAAAAAATGAGGTGTCACTTTATAAAGATACAAGAAAACAAAAGAATGTAGCATACATGTAAAACATGTTTCATGGTATATCAGGTGATGGTCAAGACGACCTTGGAAAAAGATTTAAAAATACTACATAATCAATCTATACCAGTACCAGTTATCCATAATCACTTCCATAAACACTTAGAAACACCCTCATTGGCTTGACCGAGGGGCACATCCCACAAACAATAAGGTTATCTACTTAGGGCCACTAACTAAAACATAATATCAACTAGTGAAACACATATACCTTTTCTCCCACATAACTACCCTAGGAATCCCATGACCATAGAAATAGAGGTGCCTTTTATCAAGGTATCATATATATATATATATATATATCACCTTCTTTACACGAAATCCTATTTACCTTATCACCTTCTAATTCCCACTTTAAGTGAAACAACTTTTAGGTCACACAAAAACCAAGAACAAGTCGCTTCACTAGTAACGTAATAAAAATCACACATTTATCACACACACTACTTTTTATAATCAAAGGGGCATTCCCTTAGAGGTGTTTTTGATTTTTCTAAAATCTTTTAAATGAAAAATGGTCATTAACAATTTAAATAAACACTTCCATTTTAGAGAATATTATTTAACGAATATTTTCAGTTCCAAAACCAAACCTCCCATGTTATAAATAATTTATAGAAATAGTTATATTCATTTAGGATACTTCACATTTAAAGAAAAGATTGTAAACAAGATTAGGAATGTTTTTTAAATGAATGGAAATCCATTTCCAATAGGCACAACCAATTTTTCCTAACCTATATTTACCACATAAATACAAAAAAATACATTTAAAAGGCATAATAAATCATGGAAATAAAATTAAAGGATTGGGTATAGGGAGCTACCTCAAACTCAAGGCACATATAAATGAAAAAATGAATCCACTCTTTATACTTACATGCACATGAATTTATACATACATATCTATATTAATAATCCTAAATGAGATATAGATATTCCCATCACCATTAGAGAATATATAGAAAGAGGATATATATATATTTCTTACCCATGCATATGCATGTGTTCGCACTCACTTAATATAGATAAAAATACACAAAAAATGATCGTGCACCCACTGCCTTCGATGGACAGGGATAAGAAAGAACGTTAATTGAGGATAAAGAACCCTAAACAATAAAAACCACAAAAATAACTAAAATACCCCAAACAAAATTTGGAAAAATAAAAATAGTGGAAGAAAACCTAACCAAATGGGGGTTGAAAACTGAAATGAGTCAAAACTCATTACCTTCAGCAGTGGAAAGCCAAAATACTATTGAATCCAACATGAGAGACACATCACACACCTTATGAATAAATGAAACATAAAAAACCATCCCACTAGAAACCCTATGGTTCGGATGAACCAATAAGAGCAACTGGAAGAGGATAAAAATCCCCGAAATGGAATGAGAAGTTAGGTGGAGACCATGCATTGAGGCATCGACCCAAAAACCAGAAGAAATTTGGTGAAATCGACGAAAAAAGGGAGCTCACATGGGGGTGGGGGGATTTTTTTATGGACGGGGGATGGGGAATCATGAATTTCACATGTGTATAAGGGATAAAGAAATACAAGTGTGAGATAATTGAAAAAAATAAAAATAAAATAAAAAGAATAAAAATTCCAGGACAAGTCATACGGTTTGAACATGATTTACCAAACCATACACCAACCAAGTTTTTCCTACTTGAAAATAATGAGGCACAACATAATTACCCATAACAAAGTAACATAGTTTAAAAAACCGTGCTCTAACTATGACAAAAAACATTATCCTACAGACAGATCCTCACACACAGTTACTATACAGTTACACCTAACCTTTCACAACACATGTGCAGTACCCTTTTCCCTTTGAAATTTTAATATTTCCACCCAAAATTATCAGGAAACGAATTTGAAACATTAAAAAAAGTGAAAACAACCAAAAATAAATAAAAAAATGAAATAAAAGAAAACTGAGGTTATTGTTGTGACACAAATATCCCTGAAATCTTAATGGACATGATGAATCATGTTTTAAGAGTCCTATTTAAATATATTTTTTGAATTTAATGATGAAATTATCATATAATCTATATTATAATAACAATTTTATGAGTATATAAGGGTTATTTTGGAAATATTTTGTTAATATAGGTTGTACAACAAATTTACTAAATGTGAATTTTGGATACATTAAGTCACTTTCTAAAGGCATGTTAGGACAAAAAATGTGATATTATTTTGTCATTCAATGTCAAAAGTAATTTAGAAATTACCCTTAATAGAATTTTCAAAATTGATTTATATCTTCTTGTAATTTTTTAGATACTATAAATACCCATTATCTAACTTCTTGATGGTTTTGCGTAAAGAGGAAGCACCGATAAGACATGTTCAAATCATTTTTTTTCATAACTGATGATTCATCTTGGATTTACATTGAAGAATAACTTCATGACCAATATAATTAAATTAGTTATTAATTGAGATGATTACACCAGATAAAAAAATGTAATATCATCACATAATTAATGTATTATTGTTATAAACAATCAATGAATTATCGAATGATGATTTATTTATTCATTGTTGAATATAAAAAAATCATTACATCATACCATAATTTCATCCTAAAAATCAAGAGTATATTCCCTCTAGTGTTGATCTCCATGTGTACCATGAAAAAATTATCACCATCAGAGGAATATTTTAGTGATAAAATTTTCAAGCCTACCACTTACATTATTCATCCTCCATCACCAAAAGAATCGAATCTAAGAAAAATTATCCTTGATCTCTCTAGGATCAAGATGCATAGTGGTGGAAGATCAATCTACATTCTTGAGAGTGTTCCATGATAGGTTCTCTCTAAGTATAGGCATGATTTTTTTGATTCATTGTGTATAACCAACACTATGGAAAGTATTGGGGTAGAAAATATTATAATTTGGGTTTAAATAGTGATAGTGTTAGTATATAATAATTCCACATGTGCCCTTATTATTATTTTAGTCCCAATGGGACCCCATGTCTATAATAATAATTATATTATAATTATTTCATGATATGTGAAAAACTATTGAATTAATTAAATATTTATTCTTGAAGAAAATGTTTAAAATTCATTCAAAAAATATTCAATATATATTATTTCTCACCGAACAATTAAACCTAGGCCACCATTCATACAAAAAATTTATCAAGCCTTTACTAATGACTATTTATTTAATTAATAAATGTCATTAAATTATTTTCATATAAATAAATAAACATTTTAATGAAAAATATTAATATTTATCAAATAGTTTTCACACAAAATATTCTATCAAATAACTATTTACTGAATATATATGACCAAAATATATGAATAATTATTAAAACTTGTAATTAAATTATATTAATTAAACTTTATAAATAATAAATAATAAATAATATTTAATATATTTTATAGATACACTTATTATGTATCACTTTAAGCTTATTTCTTAGTGGCATTGTGAGGAGACCCCAATGTCCAAGGTTATCATCTAGAAACATGAAAACAAACCAATAGATAAATAAGGAATTGTTTCAATATTCTATAACATCATAAAAAAACTCTTATTTTTGTAATATAATAAATTTATAAAAATATATCTAATCAATCATTTTTCATGTCAATGTCATCAACCTATGTGCTTGTTGTCTATCTCTTTGGCTTTTTTAAAAATAAATATTCCCAAAAAACCATATAGACATAGATTTATTTAGTATATTTTATTTACCTCATTGAGAATATGATATTAACTTATTTTAAATAACATAATGGAAAATTTATTTCTTAAATTATTTTTTACTGGAATATTACTCATTGAACACCCAAGATATCCTACTTTTCCATGAACATATATCTGTACAATGTTTATAAATACATCAAAGACCATGAATAATAATATCCATTAACAATTATTAAAAATTTCAAGCATCAATACAAATTTCATAAGATAGAAACATCCAATGGAACATATAAATGTTCATTTTCTATTGGTGGGCTATGTTCTAATAGTCTCACGCACTAGAAATTACCATGGGCATGAACCATGAGAATGATCCTCAATGTCCTTTAAGTCTCCACTAATGATACCCTATGTAATTTTTGTCCCATAAAATTATATAATCATGATATATAACATACATTTGAAAATAATGTCATGGTACTTTGGGGTTGTCTTCATATGAGGAAACTTCTATGATCTTTCAATGTGAATATTACTATTCGGTAATTATCACAAACTACTTCTTATAAAAGAGAAACAATGATGTAGTAATAAGTTTATTAATATTTAAAACAATAAATACAATTTATTATAAAGTATATAGATTTTTATTCTAGGTATCAAACAGAAAAAAATTTCCACTTTCATTAGATCCAATTTCTATAAAAAATTTAGTTGTCTTTATCTAACGTGGTATTCATGCTTCTACGGTGATATGTATTTATTCAAGGTGTTCAAAAAAAATTCATCTATGAAAAAATTACCTAATAAAACTCAACCCCTCTAAGAAAAATACATTAATAGATTATACATCTAGAGTTTTTTCTTTTTCAATGGATGTGACCATGGATCTTTTGTGAGATCCACTTCAATATTATTAATACAATATAACGTGATAATGTCTATGCTACTATGAAACACATTCCCCTTGATAATTTTTGGTATCTAAATAGATTCTTCTACAGTATCCAAAGCTGCTATATACACATAAAAGTTTGTACAATAGATTATATAAAAATGCATTAAACTCTCCTAACTCATATCTCGTCAATTGAGACTGAATAAATATTATTATTGTGCCTTTTGATTATTCTAAACTACTTGATCACTATAATTAGTAATGACTCTAATAAATATCTCCTCATATCCTCCATAATCCAGGAAAATATCTTTATTTCTTCTTAGATATTAGAGAATTATCTTATTAATAAATCAATTTTGTACACCAGGATTAGCTTCATGTCTACAGAACAAATTTAATACATAGGAAACATTAATCATAATATATTAAATTGATTAAAAATTGATCTTATATCCAAATTTTATGATATCATACTCATTCTCTCTTTCTCCCTTTGTGTCTATAGATGAATTTTCTTATAATGATATATACCATGTGACATTAGAACCAATACTCTCTTAGATTTTTCATTATTAAATTTCATTAGTAAATAGCCAATTTATATACCTATACTTTCTCTATGGAGAAAATTGGATAAATATTGTATAATCTAAATCCATATCATATAAACTATTTCTATTAAGTTACTCAAAGAGAAGAACTTTTCCAACCAATTCTAAATTGACTGTTATACTTGTACATCATTTCCAAAAAAAATACATGTCACTAACATTTAATAATAATATGACCACCAAAGTCACACTAATAAACATGTAAACACCTGGATCACAATTATTCTTAGTGAAATTTAATTATTTTATAGCTGCATGTAACCAAATGTTCTATGAAATGTGTTATTTCTTAATTCCTAATACAAATCATTGTAAATTTCAGAACATTTTAGCATTTTTTGGAGTAACACAACTTTTTTTTCTATCTCATATAGGAATCTTGTAGGATGTTCCCTTTTTAATAATATTTTGACATCCATCTTCCAAATTTATAGTCATGTTAAGCTTCTATAGAATTCAGAATTATGAATAGTTTAAAAATTGAAGTTGGAGAAAATGATTTTCATAGTCATTTCCTTGATTATATTTTAAACCTTTATAAACACTCCATGATTTATGGATACTTACATTATATTCCATTTCCTTTTCCCCTTAAATACAAATTTATATCCAATATTATTTACATCAACTAGTGGATTTACTAGAATATAAACTTGGTTTTGATATATGGAATCCATCTCATAATTTAGGGATTATTTCCATCTTAAAGCTTCTGAGACCTCTTCTATATCTTTTTAGGTGATTGGTTCATTATTGTTGATAAAAAATAAGTCACCATATTTTATATATAGAAAACCATATCTTTCATTGTCTCTAACCTCTCGGGTGATCCTATAGAGTACTTGGGTTTTAGGAATAACTTTTTCCACAAGGACCTATAGAAATTGTTCGTATTCCAACTCATGTGTATGATGAGCATAGACTTCATTAATGTAAATATTTCTACTACTATCCTTCATAATAATGTTCTCCCCCTTAAGAATTTTTTCTTTTCTAGGGATAATCAATTTTTTGTCTAATGGGTTTTATAGATAATATCAACTTATTTTTTTATGCTGCTCTATAGAGACATATCTCATTTCTCTAGGTGTTATTTTAATTGCTGATATTGACTTAAAAATACCTTTAATAATTAAACACAAGTCTGTGATAAAACATTTCTCATTAAATCAATTAGTTGATATGGAATTCTATTTCCCCAATAGTTAATACTTAATTTAGAATTTCTATTGTAGCATGTAATGATATCCACTAAAAGATAATTGAATATATTCATCAATCATTTTTACCTTACAATGTCAAGAAAGGCATGGTACCTCCTTTTACTAACACCATTACATTGTCATGTATACTTTAGAGTGAGTTGGGAATGAATCTTAAACCCCATTCAAAAGTTGATAAAGTATTAGTTATGATATTTACCACCTCAATTTTATCAATGAATCATTATATTATAACCATGTTAATCCTATAATTTATTATTGAATTACTTGAATTTATAAAAATCCTTACACTTATACCTCATCATTTAGATTTAAACATATCTACTCAATTCATTAGTAAAGGTTATAAAGTATGAAAACCCAGCTCTAGATTATATAAGAAATTGTCTATTCACATCATTGTGTAGCAATTTGAGTAACTCTATGGCCCTTTCACTTTGTCCACCAATTGGTGGTTTGGTCATTTTTCATTGAAAACAAGAGTGAAAAATTTCTTTCTTTCTTATTTCTAATGATTCAAAATTAAAATCTTTATAGAGATTTATAAAAGACTTACCATTTATGTGACCAAGATAGTGGTTCCATAGTTGGGTATTCAATGAGTCTTAAAAACGTAATTTTTATCAATTTAAAATATTTGGTTTTCATAATTTAATTCATAATTAAAGTTATTTTGTTGTTCCATCTAAATTTTTTTTCTTTGTAAAAGAGGAATTTTTATTTCCATATTTGAAAATAAATCCATCAATGTTAAGGAATGAAATAGGGATGATGTTTTTTGTAACACATGGCGCAAAATATCAATTCATTAATACAGAAAATATTTTTGTTGGAAATGTAAGGTGATAATATCCTATATACAAGGAATCAAGTCGCGCACTTTTGGATTCTCAAAGATACACCTCTCCTCTCTCAATAATTCAGGATCTACTGGTTTTTGACATTTTGATACATATATAAGCACCAAATGATAAATCTAAAACCTATTGTGTACATATATAATGAATAAAATTAACTTTTAACACTCCATTAGATCCCCCTAACTTTTGGGACTATTTACTGTAACAACTCAAGTAATGATAGAATAAATAACTTCCACGTTTATTAGTATAGTTATAATCATTATAAAAACATATGTAAATTTTTAAATCAAAAAGTAATTATTTAAATTAAAAACCTTTATTGTAAGGTTTTATTTGAAATTTTAATTTATAAAT
Organism: Viscum album; assembly: GCA_963277665.1. NCBI lineage: Eukaryota > Viridiplantae > Streptophyta > Magnoliopsida > Santalales > Viscaceae > Viscum > Viscum album. Next base: position 1,881,042,530 of record OY728156.1, on the reverse strand, counting down.
TTTATAAATATAATTTTAAAAAATAAATATCAATTTTTAAATCATAATTTTAAAATTTACTTTGGGTAAATATTTCCAATTTTTCTGAAAATTTTGTTTTTTCAGTGAATAGTTAAAAATAACTAGAAAGTATTTTATTTTCAATATATTATGTTTTTTAAAAGTCCCATAATATTTTGAATATTATTCAAATACACATAAGTATTGTTTAGCTATATTTAATCCACTTAATTACTTTTTAATCATGTTTATATTTTATTTTAGTATATGTTTTTTTGAGTTTAAAAATAAGATATTCTGAATGATTTTTTAAAGTGCATAACGTTTATGCACATTAATTATTTAAAATAAATATCAATTAATAATGTTTTAAATTAAATGTATATATTTTATATTAATCAATAATAATTTATATTAATTCAATTATTTTTATTAGTCATAGAGTTTATATAAAATCATCTTTTGCTCAAAAAAAGAACTCTTCTTGAAACCCCACTATTTCACCATGTATGTATGTTTAGTTTTTAATTAAATTTTTACACCTATTTAAATTTTATTTTGGAAAATGGTTTCCATATCTATAATTAGACAAAAATATTTTATTTAACAAGTTCAAATTAATTTTTTATCACAATAAAGAGTGAAGATAGTAAAAAGTAATTACTGTGGTTGTCATGATAATGAATTTTTCATGGTAAGACTGAGAATATAAGGGTTAAAATGACCTAAAAATTATCTAAATTATATTTTATAGAAATATTTAGAACTTATTATTTATATTACTGATTAATATTATATTTTTTTTATTCTTTTAGTATGTGAAAAACATGGGTACACCCTTTTATTTTCAAAAGATGCATGTGTTCCACTCACCTAAACTATAAAAGGCCACCACCTATCCTATCCTCTTCAAACTATAGAATATATATGGGCGATAAAATAACTACGCAAATGTCTTATTTAATTCCATACCCATAACATAAAACCCCTAGTTTTTTATAAATCCATCTTATGAATGCTTTGGGTTCTTACCTAAGGAGGTTTCTCATTTAAGAGGTACCGTGCTTAACTTTGAATCTATATCTTATTTATTATTCCACCTTACTTAAATATTCTTCAATAATGATTATATAAAAAAACCTATATATAAAATATAATTGGATTTTATTATTTTATATTCATAATTTAAATCTATATCCTCTTCCACCAACTGCGAAATGATATCATCATTCATGTGTGCGGCAGAATACCGCCTCATGAATCAATGTTATTTATTTTTCATCATCACCACTCATAGCTTGTTTTAATGATAATCTTAATTATGTATATAATATTTTTATCATATTTATACCTTTTCATCATTAAAATCACATATACCTTCTTAATTTTAATTCCATAGGAGATACGATAACTTCACTCCTATGTATAGTGAACTACCGTCTTGTGAGGTGAAGTAATCTATTTATATATAATGATTTACATGGATTTTAATATGAATAAAAAGTAATTATATGTGATATAAATGAAATAATAGTGATATTAATGAAATTTTATCATTATAAAAAGATAATATATCAGTTTATATTTGATACTGAGAGATAATAATACTGTTCGTGTATGTGTGGAATACCGCCTCAATGAAGCGATGACATTCATTTTTTCAGTACACCATAACTAGAATGATATATATAAGTATATTTAAATGAAAAAATTCATTTAAAATATTATTTTGATTCTAGAATGAAAAAATATTACGTACCACATTTTCATATTGATCATTGAAAAATAGAAACTTCACTCATGCATATGTAAAAATTACCATCTCCATGACCGTAATGTAGTTAATTTTTTATGACCATATTTCATGATCTTTTTTAAATTATAATTTATATATAAATATGAAAACTATTTTATGACTATTATTCTAGATATGTTGAAATAATAACCCCTTTGAGCATAGTAAACTGACTAAGGTCATTTTTTACATATAATTCGAGTACTATCAAATCATCGGATATAAATTTAATTAAATAATTTTGTATTGAATAGTAATATATTAAATAAAAGGAATATTAAAAATAAAAAAGGTTATAATGTGATTAAATAATTATCATAAGTTTTTTATCCAGGATGATATATAATAACCTTGAAAAGATGAAATAATGATATGTGAAATTGTATCAATTTATTTTCATTGAGAAATATTTTGATGTTATGCACCTATAATATTTTATGTGATGTATATGAAGTCCCTTTGAAATGTAATATAATTATGTTCTATATTCACGTGGTTTTTAAAGTTTTTTTTGAATTTTTTCTTTTATAAGGATTATAGTTCAAATATTTCCAATGTGACAAGGTACTTTTCTTTTAAAAAATATCATTTAATATTTTACATATAATTCTCTTCTAATTCTAGGTTAATGTTTTCAAAATGATTTTATTTTTTAAATGAGAGTTTTATAAATGAATTTTTTTTCATTAATTTTTTTGAAGAAAAAATCATCTTTAAATTGAATGTTTTATTTTTTATAAAAAATGAATAATATAATGTTCTATTTTAATATATATAGAAATAATCACTTTTACCGCCACCATTACCATTATTTAATTCTTGGATTATTTTACAAAATTTCATGTTTTCTTGAAAGAAAAAACCTTCTACATTTTATGGGAATTTTGGTATTGAAAATGGGTTTTAAAGGGAAAATATTATTTTGGGATTGAAAATGGAATTAAAAGAAACATGTATTTTGATATCTAAATGCTATGTGCATACTAGTTTAAAATATTTTTTCAAATATTTTCTGATAAAAAATTGAAATCATAACATATTTTATTCATGTTGTGTTTCTTGGACATTATATATGATGGGTGTTCCAAGATTTCACTAGGTGATGATGATTTAATTATACAATGGGTGCACTAAGATAATAATTTAATTCATTGAGTAATGATTATATCCTATAAAGAAAAATAATGAAAGTTGACCATATGGTTATTCAAAATTTTAAGGGTTTTGTAAGGGTTCTACTAGATGATGTCCCAAGGATCATACATTAATTTTCTATTATTTACAATGAGTTTTCATGGAAATATTTTGATTTAAAATGGAATGATAATAATTATTTAATGAAAAATGATGCCCCATATTGGAAAAAGGAATGATTTTAAGAGAAAGGTTTTTAATTTTTTTGTAGCTTTTCACGGTACTAACATAATTCATATTTTTATGTCCCTTACTGATATTATTATGATCAAACAATTTTCTTAAATTTTTTCCCTCATGTTTAAGGACATGTAAGAAAGAAAATAAGTCATGTTGATATTCGTGAAGTTTTCTCATGGAAATAAGTCATGATTTATTTTGAAAGTTTTATATTTCCGGTAAAATCAAAAAAAATAATTTGTGTCCCATATGTAATTTATCATTTTTATTATGTATGCGTTATAACATAATTCTCAAAAACTCAAAATCTAAAAGTAAACTCAAATGAAATTGATTGAATTCATGAATTAAAACTCAATATTATGAAATTTTTAAGGAAAGGTCCTTATAATCAGTATCTAAGGATGGTTTAGCGAACTTTATAGGTTAGGATAATTTTAATTTCATTCCCTTGATAGATTTAACTTTATGTTTATTTTAAATGATATTGAATTTTAATATTATAATATTACTTCATCAAAACTATTTCTATTTAGAATGGTTTTCTATAAAGGAAATGAGGAAGATATAGTTGGAAGGTACTAAAAAGAAAATATCCTTCCAAATAAGAATATAAATATATTAGAAGTTGTAATAGAATAGATTTTTATAGTGATAGATAAGTTGAAATAGTCTACAAATGGTGTTAGTATGTATTCTATAGATTTATTTGATCTGTAAAAAAGGAACATTTCTAGAGTGTAGTATTTTATAAGGATGCATCCCCCATAATTTTGGGGACCATCTAACTATGTGGTAGTCAAAGGATAAATCAATTCTATTGAGAAGATATTTGAAGTTATGGAATGTTCAGGACATAAAAAGGTAACTCTTATCCTTTATCATTATAAATATGAAGCCAATTAATAGTGGTCCTTGGTTAGGAATACTAGAGTAAAAGGGGATCTTGATTCTATGAAATGGGTAACATTTAAGGATATTTTCCTTGACAAATATATTCATAAGGTTGTTCTACTATATATGAAAAAATAATTCCTATAATTGAGGTAAAAATATGAAGATCTTGTGGCCACATATGAAGCAAATTTTACAAGACTGTCTAAGTACATACCAACTTTGCTTTAGTACAATATTTTTAAAATTAATAAATTTCAATCTGGATTTAAGCAATGTCTATAAATGGAATTGACCACACATGAATTTAAAATCGATGAGAAGTCTCTTCATAATGCTAAAAAATTTGAGATGGAGTTTTTTGACACTCATGTGCCTTGTGAAAATCAAAGTAAGAAGTTTTAAATATGGAAAGTAATGTGGAATCATAAATAAATGAAAGCTAGAGGTAGGATATTTAATTTACATTCATGGGGTAGATGTTGTAAAAAGAACACTGGAGAATGTATTATGAAATTTTGGAAGTGTTACTAATGCATAATGTTTGGTCATATAAAATATTATTCCAAGGGAAATAATAATGAAGATTAAAATAACAGGGTAATAAATATCCATCCATTGGTGTGATTTTATAGTTTCAATGAGTTGGTTAATTATGCTTATGTGTGATCGAAGTTATTAACTCAATATGGAAATCATAAAGATCTGAAGAAAAATGGAATAGAAAAATAGTTTTCTATAAATATTGTTTATATTGGGCCATAAAATGAAGTTATGAATGGTATGTCATGATTATATTTAGAGTATTATGGTACCCTTTTTGACTTTAGATATTCACATTATTTACTTGATAAATTTTTTTATTATAAATTAGTAATATCAACTCATAAAAGTAAGATAGAACTTTTGGTAGAAACTCAAAATGGAAGTATTAAAGCGAATAATATTAATAACAATATTCCTATTTTCATTAGTGGGATAGTATTTAAAACAATTATTATTGAATTTCTCGTAATGGTGTTTTATATCATTTTGTGTATGGATCAAATTTCATTTTATCATGGTAAAATAGATATGTGATCCAAGAATGTTTTTTTCAATGATTTATACCTTTGGTATCATATCAAGTGAATAAGAAACAAATTAAATATGGAAGTAAATTTTACCAAGCTTATACTATTTAAAAAATACAAATTGTTCTAATTATTGATGTTTTAGTAGTGAATAAATAAGTAAATGTATTTCTTGATGATTTTCATTGTGTTATCCCAGATCAAGAGGATCAATTTAATATTGAATTTTTTCTTTATGGTAGGACCATTACAAATCCTCTTATCAAATAGACTGAGTATTTATATTAGAATTGAAAAATTAATTAAGGAAGTTTCTATATAAAAGCATCATTTGAATTAGAACTTCTTCATGGGGTGCACCATTTTTTTTGTTAAAAAGAAATTTTATTCAATGAGACATTTCATTGATTATAGTGCTTTGAATATAATCACTATTAAGAACATGTATCCTTTACTTCATATCTGTTACTTCTTTGATCAGCTCCAAGGATCTCATTATTTTTCAATGGTCGATCTGAGTTCTTGGTACCATCAGCTAAAGTTAAAGGAAGATGAAATTATGAAGAAAGTATTTCAGACTAGATATATGAATTATGAGTTTGTTGTTATTCCCTTTGGGTTGTCCAATAAACATTCTGTACTTATGAATTTCATGAATAGAGTTTTCCATGAGCATATGGATATATGTTTCATGGTGTTTATTGATGGAATTTCAGTATATTCTAAAATTTATGAGGAACATGAAAGAAAATTATGAATCTTTTGGAAAATATTAAAATAAAAGAAACAATATATGATATTTAGTAGGTTTGATTTGTTTTTATAGAAATTTTCTTTCCTTGGACTAATTTTTTCCAAATATGTAATTATTATTGACCATGCTAAAACAAAATTATTTTAAGAATGGAAAAGACCCAAAAATATCACATAGATTTGTAGTTTGTTTAGATTATAGGGTTAATATGAGTTGTTTTTTGAAAACTATACTTGGTTTTCAAGCCCACTAAAAATACTAACACAAAATGGATTTAAAATAATCCAAATAAAACAATGTGATGATTATTTTCAGGAAAAAAAAATAATATTTCTAAATAATCTATTTTAGGACCTACCTTCTAGAAATGGAAATAGTATCATATATATGTGTACTTAATTTATTGTACAGATTTGTTTCTTAATGAATAATTATTAGGTAATTGATTTTTCATCACATTATTTGAAACCTCATGAGTTAATTTACCATACACATGATTTTATGTTAGGTGCACTATTTTTTCCTTTATAAACATAGAGGAGTCATTTTTATGGCGTAATGTATGAAATTTATAATATTCCCAAAAGTTTAAAGTATATATTCACTCAGAAGGAATTGATCATGAGATAGAGAAGATATTTGAAAATGATCAAGGATTTTGATTGCTTGATTCATTACTATCCTTGAAAAGAAAAAAAAGTGGCCAATTATTTGAGTTGGAAAAATAATTCTACATTAAACATGATACATTTGTAATATGACCATTTTTTTAATGATTTTATTAATTCTTTCCTAGAATTTCTAATGTGGGGACATCTTTTTTTTGTTTTAGTGTTTAGGGAAGTCAACTTTAGCAAAATTAATTAAGCATCCTTAGAGTGTGGATTATTCTTTATAGGAAAAATAATAATCTATTGATAAAGTTAATTTTCCATATTTTAATATTTTTGAAAAAAATGTTTTATTATTTGGAAATTTTTTATGTCTTCCTTGTTATTCATAGTTAAAGAAATATTTGTTGAATGAAGTTCATAGATATCTAGTTTTTGTTCATCCAAGAAGAAATAACATGTACATATACCATCAAGAGTATTAAGGGTGGTTTGAAGTGAAAAGGGATATTGATGAATTTTCCAAGAAGTGTTAAAATTTTTATTATGTTAATGAAGAATAAACATTAATAAAGGGGGAATGATTCAACTATTTCTAGTAACAAAGTGGAAATAGAAAAATATAGCACCAAATTTTCTGGAGGGATTACCAAAGAATTATCAACCTAATAACGTGATTTGGATTATTATTGATTGATTAACTATATATGTGAATTTCCTTCCCATTAAAGATACAATGCCTTTGGATCAGATTTCTCAACTTTTTCATACTTAGATAGTTAGGTTAAATAGAGTTCCCTTCTTTATAATATCATATTTTAATTCCATGTTAACATCTATTTTTTATAAAGGATAATAGAAAACCTTGGGTTCTAAATTAAATTTATGTACAACTTTTCATCCTCAAACTGATTGTCAGCATGAGGGGATGACTCAGATGATGGAAGGAATTATTATTTCTTATTCAATGGGTTACCAGGGATGTTGGTATAAATATATTTATTTGGTTGAGTTTTTTTTATGAAAATAGTTTTCATTCTAGTATAAATATTTCACCACTTGAGGCATTATATAGAAAGTATTTTTAGATGATAGCTTTTTTTGGGATGAGGTTGGAAAATGGAATTTGATGGGCCATAGTTGGTAGAGAAAATGGATGATAAGGTGTAGTTGTTTTAGAAACAAATGAGGACATCTTGGATCAAGTTGAAAAGTAAAACAAATAACCTAAGGAACAATATTTTATTCAAGGTAGGTGATTATGCATTTCTCAAAGTATCTACGTGGAAATGTGTTTTGTATTTTGGTGAAAAGGGAAAATTAAGCATGTGGTTAATTGGACTATAAGAAATCCTTTATAAATATGGTTAGTTTCCTAACGAGTTGATTTTCCTCTATATTTATCATAGGAACACAACATGTTCCATATATCAATGTTAAAAGATGATATGATATATTAAACTAGTGTTTTTAGTCCTGAACCTATTTAGATGGAAGATAATATTTCTTATGAGGAAAATAATTTTAATATTCTTACCATTAGAGAAAATTTGTTGCATAATACAAATATTCACCAGGTTAAGAGTTTATTTAAAAATCATATTGTTGATGATGCATCATGGGAATATGAATATTCTTTGAGGAAAATATATCTGTACATATTTAATAAATGAATAAAATTCTGAGGAAATAATTTAAAAAATAGAGGAAGAAAGTAAAAACATATTTAATGACAGAATAAATCACTTTCCTATGTATTAATATAGTTATATTCATTATAAAAATATAAAGTAAATTTTTAAATAAAATAGAAAATAATTTTAATTAAACACTTCTATTATAATGTTTTATGTAATATTTTAATTTCTAAAATTTTGATTTTTTTAAAAAATAAATAACATTATTTAAATCAATATATAAAAATTTATTTTGGGAATTTTTTTGGGATTTTTTAGAAAATATATATTTTCTATGAATAGTGAACAATACATATTTTGGTAAAAAAGTCATTTATTTTAAATAAATTATTTAATTTAAATTTCCCATTATGTTTTGAATATGATTTAAAGTCACATAAGTATTATTTATTTATATTTAACTGAGTCAATTACTTCTAAATAATCATTATATTGGATTTTAGTATTAGTATGTTATTGTGTTTAAAAAATATATTTTTATGAAAAATATTTTAAAACGCATAATGATTCTTAATTTTAAATAATGAAAATAATTCATAATATGGAATGTTGTAAATTAATGTTTTATATTATGTGTCAATAAAAATTAATTAATATTAATAAAGTATTTAATATTTGTCACAATGTTAACATAAATTCATCTTTTTCTCAAAAAATAAACTTATTGAAAACCCACTTTTTTTGTTGAATCTGTGGGTTTTTATTTAAATTAAATTCTACCCCTATATTGATTGAACTTGATAAAATTTATTCCATATTTTTAATCATAATTATATATATTCTTTAATAATATCAACATAATTTTTGACCATAATTAATAGTGAAAATAGTAAAAATTATTTACCACGGTTAAGGTAAAAACATATCTTCCGAGGCTCAACGTGCTCTAATATCCCCAAGGCATACACTTGATAGATTTTTGGAAGGTGGGGAGCACTTCATCCTCTTCAGAGGATGTACCGTGGTACCAGTGTCACTTCGGGAGGTAGTGTTGAGGGATTTCCACACATCCCCTCTATCAGTACATCCTGGAGTGGAAAAGATGTACCCGGACCACTGATGACAGCACTGGTGGCCGGGAATGAAGAAAGCAGTATCAGAGATTGTATCTCAGTGCATCACTTGCCAGCATTTGAAGGCGGAGCATCTGGTACCAGCAAGCTTGGTTCGGCTTTTAAAGGTTCCTGAGTGGAAGTGGGATGGGATATCCATAGACTTCATAACAGGACTTCCACGTACATCCAGAGATCATGATTCTATCTGGGTGATCATGGACCGACTCACCAAGTCATCCCACATTCTCCCGATCAGAGAGAATGGTTCAGTAGATATCTTGGGACACCTCTATGTGCAAGATATTGTGAGGCTACATGGAGTACCCTCGATGATTGTCTCCGATCAAGATGCACATTTTACTTCCCAGCTATGGAAGGGGTTGTAGGAGGCTTTCTGGACGCAGCTTCGTTTGAGCACTTCCTTCCACCCTCAAATGGATGGTCAGATTGAGCGGACCATTCAGACCCTCGAGGACATGTTGTGTTCTTGCATCCTTGACTTCGGACATAGCTGGGAGGATCATTTGGCTTTAGTGTAGTTTTCATACAACAACATCTATCACTCCACTATTGGGATTGAACCTTTTGAGGCATTGTACGGGCAACCTTGTAGATCACCTTTGTGCTGGACTGACCCAGAAGAGTCAGTACTAGTGGGACTAGAGATGGTACGAGCTACCACAGAGAAGGTGAAGATCATCCAAGAGTGGATAAAGACTGCACAAAGCAGGCAGAAGTCTTATGCTAATAGGAAATAGAGACCTATGGAGTTCGAGGATGGCGACCACATCTTCCTACGGGTCTCACCTCGACGAGGATTTCAGAGATCTGGCCGATGCAGAAAGTTATCTCTGAGGTTCATCGGACCCTTTCAGATCCTCAGTAGAGTTGGCGAGGTGGTTTACCGCTTATCTCTTCCACCTGAGTTGCACCGGGTGCACGACGTCTTCCACATATCTCAACTGAGGAGATACCTGCATGACCCTTCTCACATCATAGACCACAACGAGATAGACGTCGATGATGGGGAGAATTTTATGGAGGTTCCATTAGATATTGAGGATCGATAGGAGTGAGTCCTTTGTGGGCATTAGATACCTCTAGTGCATGTTCGCTGGCAGCACGGGAACCTCCAGGAGAGCACATGGGAGCGGGAGGCTCATATTCATGCTCACTATCCCCACTTGTTTTCCTAGTTTTGTTATATTCATTTTAGGGACGTAAATCCCTAAGGTGGGGAGAATGTAATGACCTAGAAATTCCATGTTATTTTCTTAATTATATGGTAATTTTACAAGTCCACGAAAATTGACGGCGTGTGATTCCGAGGCCCGGTGTGCCTGGAATGAATTTCTGAACTTTTTTTCGAGTACGTTCCAAAAACGTGCGAGTGGGCTTTCCTAACTTTAGAACCAGTGCTTGGAATTGAAATCCGAGGTAACCGTTGAACTCGCAGTGCATGTATTCTCTTAAGGATACCTTCACCTCGACCGTAGTAGGTCGAGGGTGTAAGTTATTTTTTTTTTCACTTTTTCGTGAAAGAATAAAATAAAATAAAATGGTGTAACATTTTATTTTTATTTTATTTTGAAACTCCCATGTGGATGTTTCATAGGTGGGGACTACATGAACTAAACCTCCCATGAGAGGTTATGGTGGTGGGGACCACCCGAGACAAAAACCCCCTTGAACTCCCTTCATTATGGAGAAAAACCTCTCAACTCCCTACTTTAATTATGCCCACTCTCCCCTTTAATTAATTAAGCCAACTCTCCTCTAATAAATTAAGATAACCTATTATGTGCCAATTTTAAATTAGACAACATATTTTATTATATTGGCTACCTTTTCTTTTTTGTGGGTTGGGGGGGAAATATTCATTGGAAAAGGTGGGGGATTGGGATAACTTGGAGGAACACATCCTCCAATGAAGAACACCGACGAAGAGCTCTTCTCCTTCGATGAACCTTTCTCCAAACTCCATCGAAGGATCTCCAACAACGAACGAACCAATGATCGAGGAAACACTATCTTCACAGACTTCATCTTTTCCTCTCATCACTGACGTTGTTGGAGGAGACTTGTTGCAGGATCGAAAAATGCCAAACCGTCTCAACCACGGACAATCTTCAACCGAATCATCGAGGTAGGGGTGTGTTTTAAAATTGATCAATGTTAATTCCAACTCTCATTGAATCATTTTTCCTAGAGCTGTATGCTACCTCTATAACGCGGAGAGTTCATGCCAAACAAACATGGCCCGACCCCTCCGCCGTTCTTCATTTTTTGTGTGTTCCTCGCGATGGTGACGATGACCGGTGCCGACGGTTGGCACCGGTGGAACTCATGAATCACGATGAAGGTGATGAATGAAAGGCGGTCAATCAAGCTGACCGCTGAAGAAGGAACGACACCCCACCACCCCACAACGTTCCACTACCCCACGACCTCCACCATCCACAACTACGCTGCCTTGCTGCATCCGCCGCCCGTGGCCTCTGCACCCCATGACGCTTCATTGCCCCACGACCTACCGCGCCGCTCCGTGGCACCGCCGCCCCATAACCTCCACCCTCCCCAGCCACCACCTCCTATTGACTTGCTGTGCCACCCCGCGGCTACCGCGCCGCCCCACGACATCACCTCCCCAAGACCTTGTGACCCTCCGCGGCCTCGCGACCACCCGCGACCTCTGCGGCCCCCTCGCGGCACGTCGTGGCCCTTAGCGGACCGCCGGACCACCCAGCGTGGGCTGGGCTGCCCAGGGCAGGTTGGGCTAGACCTTGCGGGCTAGGCCGGGTGGGTCAGACCGGGTCGGACTTGACCCGAACCCACTTCGACCCATTTACGCTCTTTTGGCCATAACTTTGGCACCGAACGTCCATTTGATGAACCGTTAGAGACACCAGAAACCTTGGAGCAAGATGGAAATTTTGGTATACCCCAATGGAGATTTGGATAATGTTAGGGAATAGTCGGGTTGGATCGAGCACAAATCCAATCGGGCCCTCGGGACAAAAATTCTAATAACTTACAGACCGGGTGTTCGATTGACACACCACCTGTTGCATTGAGACCCCTATGGAATGGTGGTTATTTGTGATACTACTTCCTGGGACTTTGTGGCAGTTGAAGTATTGAACAATGGAATGTGGAGCGGACTTTCCCAGAGACAAGCGAGCATAGTGCGATAACCATGTAGCTTGATTTGACGTAAAGAATGAAGAGCGGTCTTGTGTGGGTCAGAACCGTGCGATCCTGTGTGGGTCAACACTGAGTGAATCTATGTGGGTAAGAACCTAGTGATCTTGTGTGGGTTAGAACCGAGAAATCATGTGTGGGTCAGCACCTAGCGATCCTGTGTGGGTCATCATCGAGCGATCCTGTGTGGGTCAGCACAGAGCGATCCTGTGTGGGTCAGCAGCATATCCTCTTAACAGAGTAAGATGATTCAGTAGTTACATCTAATCATCTCTACTACCGTACATAGGTTATACCTTGTGTGATCTAAGTATATACCTTGTGGTAATTTCTTTCATTCTAATACATTAGTGGTATTCTCATTTTTGGCATAAATGTGTGGTAATTACGTTTGTGGTTTTCCTTCCATTGTTGAACAGTTGATCTTTGGGATTTTGGGTTAGAACCTTTGTTTCCTAATGATTAAGATGGGTATACTTGATAACTTATGTATATATATGGGCATAAACCTAATTAGGGATGACAGTTGACTTCATGCTTTGTGGATTATCCTTTCTAGATTTTGTGTGACCTTGAGGGTCTCGGGGTCCCTACTGAGTTTCGTTATACTCACACCTACAGGGGCCATGCCCGCACCCTATTGTGTTTGGTGCAGACGACGGACTACACTGACTGAGGATGAGAGTACCAAGACTGGAGGTATCTTGGAGGTGGACGTTAGACGAGGCGAACCGCAGAGACGGCCGTTTGTGAGCTGTACCTACCCTTCATGTAGGATTCGTGGTGGAAAATACATGGGCTACTTTTCACCTATCATCTGTCTTGTACTTTCTAGTTTTCCTTGTACTTTCCAGTTGGTCTTGTATTCTGGCCCCTTTTTACTTACTGTACTCACTCTATTTACTATTCAGTTTACTTGAGTTTGTATCTTGTTGTATATTTGGTTGTGTTTGTTACAGGTTATAAAGGTAATGCCTTCCCAGTTTTAGGGAATACGCCTTCGGTGCTAGTCTTCAGCCTTGTCCTATATAAGGTGGGCTTGGGGTAGTCACGACATGAGCCCCAGGGGATGGGTCGTGAAAGAATATTTAAATTCATTTGATCATGGAAAAACATCCATAATGAAATTAGCCCTAGAAAATTAATAATAATATCAATAATAGTGGTATGATCATGATCTTTGACTAATGGTTTGTTTATCTAGATAGTGATAAGTTAACCATCAACCTAGTGGAAACACGTTGAGCGAAGTCACAGTTCATGTTGCAGCTTTCGACCATTCCACCCATGTGTTTCTTAAAATGGTTTTACCTTAGACCCAACATAAACTGCCTCCACTCACATGGGATAGTTATCCAGTAAAAAAGATATTACTCACACATAGGTGAGAGGAACCAAAGTACTAGTTAATGGGTATTACAGAAAAAGAAAATGTGGGCATGCATTCCATTGAAAAAATAGAAGAGTGATGATTTTCATGCTAAAATTTTTAATTTAATAACAAATTGAAAGGAAATAAATCACATATATTGGTTTGTTATATTCTCAATAATATATATACACATAAACACTATTAATTACACATTCAATAAAATAAAATAAAATCATATCATTATAATTTTATTATAAATAGTTCTCAAATCAATTATTTATCATATGTTATTAATAAATTATTTTATCTTAATATTTATATATACTCACTTCATATTCCCATTGAACAAAATTATAAAAAAATAAATTTATTTATTTAAAAATAACTATCTACAAAAATGTATCATGGAGACAACATGGCACGTACCCATTCAAACTACCATTTCTGTATTATATTCATATATTATTTACTATTTAGGCTTATAGAATACATGTATTCTCATGAAATTTTATTATATGTGTAGGTTAACTAAATGGAACAAGGAAAAAACGTTATTTACATAACGTGTTATGTTTTAATATGAATATAGTAGTCCCTATATTTCAAATTATATAAGATATATATTTCCAAAAATTATGAATAAAATATCTACATATTTCATATATATATAACCCAACCCTTGGTATGTATGAGTCAACTAAATGAAACAAATAATATATGTTGAAAAATTTTAAATATTAAAATAAATAATTTTTGAATTTGTAGTAAAAATGTAATATAAACATCGTTTAAAATACAACTACATGTCATTTATAAATCATTTAATTATATCTACAACACACACCAAGGGACTAGGTGTGTATTCTTTCCATGGATATTAGTAGAGTACATGAAGTGTATGTGGGTCATACATCTTTTGGTCTTTGAGTTACACAGTCACCAATCATGTAGGTCATGTAAAAAATACACATCCATTACTTGAATAGTATATTACTAGAGTTTCATATCATTTACAATTTTTCTATCCAACTAGAATCCTTTTCAAAATCAGAAGGGTTTTTTGAATGTTCTTCAATAGAATTTAATCAACCTTTTGATTATTTTTTCAATAATGAATAGTAAGAAGAGTTTATTTCATGATTCATATTAAATATATATTTTAAATGTAATTGAAAACGTATTTTAGATGTGTAAATTAGTCAAATGTGTTTAAATAATTGTAATTTATTATGATACTGTTCTGATATTGCTTGAATGTTTTGGGCATAGCTCAAGCACCATTGTGGAATTCCAAACATGGAATTTTATCATAATCAATGATTAATATGATATGTACATTAATGAAGAATATTGTGACAAATATAATTGAATCAAATATTAATTGACAAGAGAATTTCGAAACCAAAATTCATGACAAACATTAATTAATTTATAATTAATTTAAGTAATTAATGATTAACATTGTGATGGTTTCATTATTTATTGATGAATATAACAACATATTTATGTATTACCATCATTATGTTGTAGGAATAATGTTTAGATTCCATTTAGAAGTGTTCCATTAATATAACATGAAAATACTATAATTTTCATAGGAACCTTTGAGTGCTACCATAGTAGCTCCTAACATGTGTGTTATTCATCCTTGATATCCATGAGAATAACATACAAGTAGGGGTTTCCTTGAGTATTATAGAATTGAGAGGGTAGGTGGAGGAATATTTCTCCCCAATATTTTGATCATTCTTGGAGATTTGTTCCTTAGGTATTGAGAGGATTCTACAGAGTTTATTTTCAAAACCATACCAATGGCTAGTGTTTGGGTTGAAAATAATTTAATTGGGTTTATATAATGATAGGATTTGAAAATAATAATTGCACACACATTATTATGATATTCCAAACCCCTTTTAAACACCATATAAGTAATAATAATAATAATTTTATCTTATAATGGCATGTGAAAAACTAGGGAATTAATTAAATAATAATTTATGACTAAATTATTTAAAATTTATCAAAATAATATTTAATACATATTATATTTCATAGGACTATTAGTATCAGTCCAAAATACATCTAAAGTATATAATATACCTAGAATAATGACTATTAATTTACTTAATAATCTCATTTCATTATTCTCTAATAAATAAATAAATATTCTATTCAATAAATAGAAAATAAATATTTATAAAATATTCTTCAAACAAAATATATTCTTGAATAACTATTGAATAAATAAATAAGATCAAGAAAATGTGAATTATTTTTAAACCAAGTTTGAGAATAATATTTATTCAACATGTTAAATTATAAATAATATTTTACATTTTATTGAATTTCTGGATTCACTACTATATGACCCTTTTTCCCACATTTTTTTGTGGTATTAGGAAGAGATTCCCAAAGAATTAGTTAAGCATCAAGTAACACTCCAAGACATCTATATAGATAGAAGTTAATGTATCAATTATTTAAATAATCACATGGATTCTTACTATGTATTATAAACCCTTTAGCACGATATCTTTATTCAATAGCTTTCTTGCTGGTGTCATCAACTTATATGATCAATACCTTTTTCTTTGAAAATCCAAAAATAGAAATTATCAAAAAATTCCATGTACATGGATTTATTTAGAATATATTGTTTCCATGAAATGGCTTAATATTACAACTTTTTATAAAAAAGGAAGGGAAAAAATCCTTTCACACATTACTCATTAATGAAATATTACTTATGATGAACCCAACATACTCTACTTATCCTTGAACATAATTCATCATAGTTTTACTTAATCCCAAAACATATATGAAAAATAATATCAATTTAAAATAATGATAAATTTATGGATCAATACACACATCATCAAATTAGAACATCTTACGATATATTAAAATGTTGATTTTATACTACTGGGTCATGTTCTCATATTCTTGTACATGAGAAAATAGAAAGTGAGTGAAAAATGGAGAAGTTTGATCAATGTACTAGGAATCTCTACCAATGATAAAATACACCATTTTTGTCCCACTAAATGATTTATTCAGGATATAGAGAATATATTTAAGGATAATTTCATGGAACTTTGGGGTTCTCATCAATCCATGGAATAATTATCACCTTTCAGTGTGATAGTTACTCTTAGGACATTGTTACATACTATATCATAAAGAATAAATATTATGATGTGGTAATAAGTTTATTGATATCTAGAAAAATGTATATAGTTTATCATAATGTATATATAATTTTTTTCTTGGGAAATAATTCCACCACTTCTCACAATTATCAACCCCACGAAGTAAGATAATTAAGAAGGGAGTATTGTTTTTCTAGATTGATGAATGTGGATTGAGGTTCAAGGATTTTATGAAGATGATAATAATAAAATATGTACTCACACATCCCTAATGAAGTAAAGGGTTAGTTAGATACATCAATTATTTAATTAATGGTTGTGTTTAAACACTCACACAAAATTATGAATTTATTGACAATGACTAATGATAATTGATATTCAAAAAGCATAACTTCCTGATGAATGATTTAGATTTTCCAGCTTTGAACTTTTCATTGAAAATTTGGTGACACTAAATTTATGGAGAGAAGTATGAAATATATAATGACCATGAGATTTTAAATTATATATTCACATAAGAAGGATATTAACTTGTCTCCATAAATATTACTGGTGTTAAACAAGGACAATGATTACCTAATTCACTAAAATTCTCAAAAAAATAATGAGGTAGTTGATTCTATTATTATAGAGGAAAATATTTCCCTACTAATGATGGGGATCAATAAGAACCATATTTTTTTTGATATGGAAATGACAGATTTGGAAATCATAAATATATGGTGAAATATAAAATCTTTCCTAAATTATTTCCTAATAATTTATCCCAGAGGGGATAAAGGATGAACAAATAAATGATTTGAAGCTTCAAAATAATTTATAAGAATCAACAAAAATGAAAAATAATTGATTGAAAGTAAAAAATAATGATGTCAATCAGTTTTGGACTAGACAATGTTCTCTATCATCAATTGAGATAAATAAATAATTTTTAGTGATGCATATATACCATATTTTTCCATCCACCCTTAAATTTCCATGATATACTGATATTTATTAGAGTAATTTTGGTGGGATAATATAAAATTCATACTTTTGAATATAAATATATAAGATTTTTAAGTCATCTGGTTATGATAGTATGGAAAATGTCAAATGAGATTATGCAAATATTACCCATTCCTATATGGAAATGGGAAAACATCACTATTGTTTTTTCTTTAATCTTATAAAGAAATCCAATGGTAATAATTCTAAATATGTTTTAGTTGAGAAATTTATAGTTACTACTTAATCACCATTTTAGTAGACTAAGCACTTGATCATTAAGAAATGATATACTTTAGGGATGTGTTGAGGATTTATGGAACCCAAATATCTATTGTATCTAATCGATATCCATGTTGAACGTCAATGTTTCTGAAAAGTGATCCACATTCCTTGAGTAGTTTTTTAAAATTTTGTATGGCCTAAAAACCCAATAATGATTTCCAATCTAAGTGTGTGATCTAGAGTCTTGAGGATATATTAAGATCCTACCCTATGAACGTAAAAGGGGGTTGGGATTAATATAATGTTTTGGCTCTTATGACATATAATAATTACTTATACTCAAGAATTAATATGGAATCTTACAAAACTATCTATGGAATTAAGTGTTAAACTCCAAAATTATAATATTATGTTGGAGTACATAATCTACTGGGAACTATTGTTTTTAATGAAATTGATGAGAATGTCAAATACTTTCGACAACACATCTGAATAGCATAGTGAAGATAAAAGTTATATATAGAAGATCATAGTTTAAACAAAGACTTTGGAGTTATAGATAAATATTCCCATCGAACATCAGCCTAGAAAATATTTATAAGGTTTACAAATAAGGGATAAATCAACCCTATATACATTCCCCTAATTGATATACTTAATTACATAAGAGTTATGGATTATCTATAAGAAATTCCACAAAAACTACCCCTGGTCCATGATGTGTTTCATGTATCATTCATCAGAAAGTATATACCTAATTTCTCATAGGTACCCAATATGTAAGAGTTATAACTGCAGCAAGACCTCTCTTTTAAGAAAAAATATGATAATATATTTTATCGAAGATACATGGTTATATTCAATAAGACAACAACCCTTGTCAACTTACTCTGGGTAAACCATTAGTATAAAGGGGAATTTGAGAAAACAATGATTTAATTAAAGTTAAGTACCCTTATTTACTCTCAACTAATGATATGATTAAAAATTTCAGGTATGAAATTTCTAACAAGGGGAATTATGTAATGACAAAGACATTTATACATGGTATTTTCATTCCTATTAAACATATATGTCATATTTAGGAATATAATATAGTATTAAACACATAAAAATTGTAATAAAAATAATAATATACTATTTCATTATTTGAGAAATTTACATTTAGATAATAAGCATAACCAATAAAACTAAAATTAGTAAAATGGGAAAATTTATACACTGAAATAAAATTAATAAAATTAGTAAAATATTAAAATATAGATCATTTGGATCCCTAAGAATTATTATACTCATGAAAAACATTGTACCAAAAAATAAATAAATTATAAATGCAATGTAAATCATTAATAATGAATAAAATAGAACCGTGAATGGATTAAAGTGAAATATTAATTAAAGAAATTAGAGGTATTTATGAGAATTACCAAACCAATATGATCATTAGAATAGTAATATAATAGTATAAAATAATAACCTAACAATTAGAAAAGTAATATTACCATTTAAATAGAAACATCACCAAAAAAATAGTTTATTTATATTTAAATAATATTTTCTATAAATAAAATAAGTAAATGTTAATATTTTAATACCATAACATAAGAATTCACAATTATATAAAAAATGTGTTTATACATATTTTGATAATGTTTATTTTATTATAATTTATAATTTGTTAAAATTTAATGTTCATAAATAAACCTACCTAAGATATAAAATAATATATATTAAATTAATTTTATTTTTTTAAATAACAAATTAAAATTTCATATGAATAATTTTCTAATAATTTTTTAAATGATATGAAATTTTTAATGATTAGTAAAGAATATAATATTTAATATACCACATGTTTTGTTCAATAGTAATTATGCAATAATGACCTAATAAATCATAAATAGGCTGGATCTCCCCAAAATCAAAAAAAAAATAAGATAAAAAAATTATTAAAAAAATCAAAATTTATGAAAATACCAAAAATATAAAATTCAAAAAAATTATAGTATACCATTAAATTATTATTTTTTCCATTTTTTAATATTTTATTTGAATAAACTAGTAAATTAAGTTAACCATGCCTTCAAATACCTAAAATAATGTCATTTTTATATTTGATTCGTAATTTCAAAAATAATACTATTAAATTTCTTATTTTGGAAATAATAATTTATTAAATATTTTAAAACAAAAAAACCCCCCTCATTACCGTTATAAAAAAACTCCACTACTTCTTAAATCCTAAGATCGACTCAATTAAAAATATCATTACCCTATTAGTACGCTTTGTTGAATTTTGATGTCATATAATTCCAAATGTCTGATGAGTTGAAATCTTAAAAAATGACTGACTTCATAAATAAGGTAATATGCACATTCCGTTAATATCAATTTTCTAATTTTATTTTCAAATTCTCAGACTCGAAACAATAAAAAATCATCTATAAATTCTTAATCAGTATATCTACATCATTTTATTATATTAACCTACTATGAAAAAAAATTAAAATCTATACATAATATATTTACCTCCACCACTTTTCTTCACAACCCATTATTTGTTGGTTTTTTTCCCCTGAGGATCTTATAAATATTTTAATTATTAGGGAAACCATGGATTGTTTTTATAGATAATATATTATACATAAAATTTAATTTATTGAATTTATATTTTTTTGAGTTAGTTTTGATAATTTATAAAAAAAATATGTAATCAAAACCATGATATCCATTCACAAACGAGAAATTTCAAATAAACATTCATTTTATAAATTCTATCATCTAACAAAATAGTAATAAATAAATTATATGAATTTTAATTTTTCATGAATTAATATAAAGAATATGATATTCTTTGGGATAATTTGATTAATAAAAACATGTTTACTATATAGGAAGTGTAAGATGACTCTTGAACCTGTTTCTATCTTTTGTGGTATCCCCCTATTTCTTGATATTTTTTATGATTCTTATAAAACTTCAAATAATTTTTTTAAATTTTAACATAACATTTTATTTATTTTGGATATAGATTATTCTATTTTTTATAGGATTTATGTGACACCTATATATTTTTTATAAGTCAGATTTACCATAACATTTCATTTATTCATATTAACTTATTCTTATTCTAATCATGACATTTTGTATTTTATACTAAATTTTTAATTCTAGAAATAAGTTATCCCTTCTTAATTTTGGATATAATAATATTTTTAAATGAAATATAATTTATGACTTCTTTATGAAATATGCTTTATTACCTGTGATTTTTTCATCTTTAGAATTATTATATCCTTCTTTACCATGAAAAATTCAAGATTATAAGCATACTATGATGTGACAGATGAGATCAAAATTATATATACCACCAATTCATTTGGAAAGGTAATATTTATTGTGATATTATTAGTGTTATACATAAATATGATGATATATTTGTTCGTAATTCATGAAATTATGATTCGAATACATATGTTCTGTGTGAATTTGATACCAAATTTGTTCACACCATATGGGTGGGATTTTTTCTAGAATAACAAGATGTTTCATTATTATGAATATGGAATACTCCAGACTTTTCTCAAATGAGTCAATGTTTTTTATTATAATTATACTTTTTTTATGACATGATGATGGATATCATTCTCATATATAAGCTTTTCTAATTGAATTCACATGATCCTTTCCAATTACTCTAACCCTTACTAGTATTTTAGCTCACCATTTCCAGGATGGAATTCCTAAGGTGATTATATATATTAATAAGAATTATGAAATATTATATGTGGATTATGATAATGAAATAAAATAATGATTAATATTTTATGTATGATTATGTTTTATAAACATCATTTTTTAAAGATACTAAATATTACTATTCTATATATATTATCATTATGTTGTTTAAAAAAAATCTTTTAATAATCATTTAAGAAAGTAGAGTCTCATCATAATAAATTTCCTTTTCATTATAAAAACATTTATGTTTTGTAGAAAATATTTACTAATGAATATTTTTTGAAAAATATTGAGATTTTATATATAAATTACTTAGAAACTCATGGAAACATGGAAAGTAATAATAGTAAATAAAAATGATGAAAACATGTTGATAATGCAATACTATAAAAAATATAAAATAGTATTCCATTGAAAAATTTGTAAATAGAAAAAATAAATTGATTTTTTTTCATAAATCATTTATTTTGGGATAAATAAATCTCTAAAATCCTATGGAAAACATTGACAATAAAGAGAAATATTTTTTGTCGAAAAGAAGAGATATGGATTCTCAACCTAGAAGAAACATTTTTTTAAAGGAGGGGAAATGATAATATGGGATTTAAAACCTGTATACAACCTAATTATTATAGAAAAAAAATATATTTTAGAGATAAATTATATTGAATTTATCATAAATAATAAATAATCACAAACAATATAAATTTCAAATCGAGATTATATTGAGAACCGGTTGCTCATACATCTACTTGGTCAGACATGCTCTAACTCTAGGTAATATAAATTTAGGTTTATTATTAATGTGTACAATAAAATTATTTATATTTATATTGTTTAATATAAATCATTTATAATTTATTATTCCTCAAATATTACCAGTACATTATTAAAATTAATATAAAGGTGTTAACTATTTTATCTTTTCACATATTCTTTAGATTCATGGTTCTCTTCATTAATTCTCAATCATTAGTTCATTAGCTATATAATGTTCATCAATAAATATCTTGTGTGTGTGATATAGTTCTAGAATTATAATTATCAATTCATGGAACATATGGTGGATATTTTCATGGAAATCATAAAATTCCCTTAGTCGATGAATATTGAAATAAAAAGACATGAATTTTTTGTGTATAAAATTTTGAATATTTATAAAAAGTATTTATTAAAAAAATATCAAATCAATACCCATTTCATTATATTTTCAAAATTTATGTTTTATTAGTCATATATGATGTAAATTTGAAAATAACATTCAACTTAGTGGTAAAACTTACCCATATAAGAACATGTTAAGATAAATAAATGAGTAAGAACATGTTATTTTATAGTAATAATTTCACTTTTACAAAACAAAAAAATCAATTTTTTTATTATAATGAGAAATTAGATTAATAATAAGTGTATTAATAATACCAAGAATAATGGTTAATGATATTATAATACTTAGGTTGAATACCTGAATCCTCTCTGATAGATCTTTTGGACTTAAGATATTTGGGACACCTTATGACATGGGGATTGAAAGTGTTTTATAGTATTTTTAGGGAGTTAATTGTTTTAGGGATTTAATAGAAATAAAAAGTATGGGAGTGGGTTGAGGTGGGTAAAGGAGGGGTAATTTTATAGGTGACATTGAGTATAATTTTCACAAATACTCAATCCTTAATAAATAATGAATGCAATTTCTCATTGGAAGTAAATTCAATGTGGAAAAATAATGGATAACAGATAAGCGGTGGTAAATTTTCTCTTATAAGCACATTTAAGGATATGGTTTTATGATTTTTTTGTGATTTACGCAAAAATTAACTATTTTCATTCATTTTACCCTTGACCATAGTAACCCAGTTTTGACATCTATAACAAATTTTAATTCCTAGAAATGATTTTGACCTTATTCAATAATTTTTATATTATGACTACAAATATTGAATAAAAAATATTAAATTAAATTTATAAAATTTTTAAAAATTATTTTTTACTAATGACCACATAACACACACAAAACCATCTTTATAATTATTTAATTTTAATCATAAAAATAAATTTATTATAATGAATTGCTGAGTAATAATCACATTATAAACATTAAATTATTAATTTATATATATTAAAAATAATTTTCATTATTATAATTTTTTTATTTTGATCATAGTAAAAATAAAAATATACTACATATTGAAAAATAATTCTTTAAAAGATTCCTCATTTTAACATAAAATTAAATTTTCATTATTAAAATATAACTAATAACCACTACATGAATTTTAATTTATATTTCTATTTATAAAAAATATATTTCATTAAATTTTAAACTAATAATATTGGAAATTTAACTATTGAATGAAAAAAATATAATATATAATAATTTTTTTAAATAAGACATTGTTTTCCAGAATTAATTTAATTATTATTATATATAGTTATAAAAGTTTTTCTTAAAAGTCTTCATATAGGGATCTTGAGATAATTTCAATCTCAGGACCCCCATGTCTTATTTTTCTAATAGAGGTCCCTTTTTAGGTTTTTTTTTGAATTTTCTCTACCTTTATCTCTACCATCGGTCTTCTTCTTTGGAGGATAGGTTTTATTGTGGTTTCTCTAGGATGAGGAATTACAATAATTTTTCCCCTCATGGTTTTTCCATGAACAATGTTCCATATTATTTTTCCTCTAGTATTCAGTTCTTTTTTGGGTCATGATTGGGTTTTCCATGCCCAATCAACAATTGAGATTGCCTGTCAGGGATTATTCTCTTCCTCGTATGATGTCACAACAAATATAGATGTTTATGGTTTGTTAGAGGGTTTTGGAAGTGTAACATATGTGGATTAATCATCTTACATTGTGGGTATTTCTATGGATGTTTGTTCTGAGTCTTCGTTAATCTGAATTCCATTGTTCGGTTGTGACCTTGGTGGGGGTGGGTTTTGTTGGGGGTTTCCATACTTGAATGAAATCTAGGCATGTCTAATGGGTCTTTGACCTCTTATATGTTCATTATCATGAATTTGATCACTATCTAGGTCATTGAAATTATATTATAGTTTATTCATAATCTCTTATTAGGTGGTTGACTTCCAATGCACTAAGATCCACCCATGTGGCTTACATGGAGGGGGTTCTATTTGGTTGTTAAGGCTGATGTGAGGGTCATATTGGGCACTACTAGAGGTAGATCATGAATGAGAGGGTTTGTTGGGTCATTTTATTTTATGGATTTTGGGTAGCTATAAATATATTTTTGGCTTCCATCATGGGGATTTTGGGTGATGTGATTTAAACTAATGGGATTTTAGTCTAATGAAAACTTCAAGTATATTTTCCTCTAGGGATCTATGACATGCTCTCTCTAGGCCTTATGTATTTGTAAATTTTAGGATTTTTAATTTGAATTGGATCTCCCTTAACCTAGTTTAATAGGGATTTTACTTTTATTTTCAACATTTAGGGTCTTATCGATAAACTATTTCATTAATTTTTTATATAATTTATTTTAAAATAAATTATATGAGTTTTTTCATTATATTATATTTATATCCTTAAATTAAATAAAAAAATTATCAAAAATAAATAATTCATACAAATAGTTTCTTCAAAATCTATGGTATTTTCCCAAGTCAAATATTTTATTTTAATTAGAATCTAATGTAATTTATTTTATTTATATTAAATTTTATATAATAAATAATGTTGATATCTAACCAAAAAAACCAAACTGGTACTATATTTATGGATATATTTCCCAATAATAATAATAGGAATATAACTTCTACATTACCCCCATTACATCATATAAATTCATTTCATTCTAACTTCAAAAATAATTTTTTTCATTAAACTATTTTTCTTTTTTAAATTCTATAAAATTAATTATAATATAATTTTTTTAGCTTTTTAGTTTTTGATTGAAAATCATTCATTCTTAATGGGGAATATGATTAAAAATAATTCATAGTTCTAAAATTATTAATCTTTTTATTTTATTATACCATTTTAATTTATATACTTTTAATGGATTTAATAATCCTTTATAAGAATAATTCATGATACATAACATATGGTTTCATGTATTTTCTTAATCTTTCATTATGAATGAATATATTGTTGTTAATGTGATTAAATTTTCATATGATTTATTTCATACTTATGATTCAATTTATATTGAAATAAGTGAGTTATAAAAATAAAATGCACACATAAATATGAGACTTTAGAGTTAATAGAAACAACATTAATATTACCTTTCCTATTAATCCTCTTAGTAGACATCACATCACATGATCTAGGGAGTGAGGAATGTAATAGTAACTCCATCTTCAGTTCCCAAAAACACACCTTAATTTCTTTAAAAAAATTCTGAATCATGCTGAAGTCATTAACATGTCTAGTCAATAAAATTCCCTAAAAAATTCTCATGCTAAATAGCCTCTATAATCGAAATAGTTTTTTTATTATGGTTGGATCATCACACACACACACACACACACACATATATATATATATTCAGAATTCTCTATATAAATTTTTCAGTTTTTTATGTTATGGATGTTATAAAAAATTTTATAGGATAGTGACATCTAAATATTAATATCCTTATATAGTATGGAATACTCTATCCACAATTTCTTGAGTATGAAATCCTACCCATCAAACTTCTCCTCTCAAAACATACCCAAAGAAAACACCATTATGCCTAGAATTAATAACCACCAATAAATTCTTATACTTCTAAGACGAACCAATCACTACTTTTTAGAATCCCCTTTTAATGATTATAGTAGAATAAATCTTAATTAATGAGCATTGGAACACCTTATATATGGTTTGGTCATTTTAAACTCTATAACAGAGCCCTAATAACAATTTTATTATCTATGAAACCTCATAAATAGAAGTTATCCTACAGAACATATCATTGTGGTAATAATGTAGTATATCCAATTGAATCAAAATTAACCTTCTAGTATAATATATCAATAAAAAATAAGATAAACCAATCATAAATGAATTTTCAAAAAATGTGTATTAAAAAACTAGGAAATAAATTTTAAAATAAAATTATTGAAAAAAGGTAAAAAAGAACAGAATGAGTACTTTACTTGGTTAATACTAAGTATTAATAATTATGGGAGGACATGAATAAATTTATTGATGTAATAGATAATGATAATTTTTTTAAGAATATTTATTTTTCATAATATTTATTCATAATACAAAATATAGTAATATTCAGCTAGTAAAACTAATGCCATTACCTTCAAAAATTCACAAAGAGTATTCC
Source organism: Viscum album (assembly GCA_963277665.1). Taxonomy (NCBI): domain Eukaryota; kingdom Viridiplantae; phylum Streptophyta; class Magnoliopsida; order Santalales; family Viscaceae; genus Viscum; species Viscum album. The sequence continues at coordinate 1,881,015,309 of OY728156.1, read as the reverse complement.
CGCTTGATTTGAATTTCAAGGTATTCCCTTCACTTATTCCATGGTATCCACTAAAATAAATTTTAAATCCTATGAAAAATTCTTTGTCTTTGGAGGATACCTATTTTTAATCATATAAACCAATATAAATAACCCATTTATACTTCCTTTATAAAACCAAAACCTATAAAACCATTAAGTAACATAGGCAAAAAATGCCTTTCTTCATTACTTTGTATCACCAAACATTCTCCTTCTGCTCATATCAGTTTCTTAAAATTTTATTTTTATTATTACAATAATTTTGGGATTAGTACATCTAAATATCGAAATATTTTTAACTTCACTCCACTTTCTTCATTATGTTTGGGAAATTGAACTTTTATAATCACCCCTTCCATAAGATACAATATTGCAGCTATAAAATGACTTTTACATGGATAAACCTAACATTAAGGTGGAAACATTTGATTTTATGACTAAATATCAACACAAACAATTTACAAAAAAAAATGAATTCATGAAAAGTTATTATGTATTTTTGTAGGATCAATACTGATTATCAGTACTGATATTTTGGATTCCTCATAATAAAATTCTTATCGTATTGTATGAAGGTAAGGGAATTTTTATAGGATCATCAATTATTTTATGAAATAGGTGCATCTTAGCTATGTAAAAGTTGATTTTAGTGTCATGGATAAAATAATAAAAATTCCCTATTCTACAAAATATAATATTTCCTATTTATTATAGTGCTTCTATTCACTCAATGCTCATGTTTATCCATTTCGGCATAGCTAGAGAGAAGGAAGTATAGGTGTAGATGCCCCATCCAGGTCTTATTGTTACAACCAAATAAATGTTAATAGAAAATAAAATTCATGTCACATTAATATTCAAGAATTATATTTTATATATTTATATTCATTAAAAGAATATTAATAAATTTTTAATTATAGAGGTAATAGTTTTGTCCTTACAAAATCTCATTAAATTTATTATATGGTTTCATTTACAAGAATAATTTAAAATTCTTAGAATATAATTTTTAAAAAGGGATATAATTTGTTATATTCTCATCTAAAATTAACATTGTGTGATTTTTTTGGAATTTTTAGAAAAATATGATATTTTTTTAGTAATAGAAAATACTTATTTTAAGAAAACTATATATTGTATTCAAATATTTGAAAAGTAACATTCCATTGTTGATTAGTATTAAAATTTAATTACTCTATTATTATTATAAATAATTCAACTAATTTCATTCGAATGATAATTACACTTGATTATAGAATAAAAATATTTTTATACTTAAAAATGCATTTATCTAAAAATATTTCTTCATTTAATTTTATGGGTTCATTTTAAATTTAGTTTCTTACACTTATATAAATTTTACATAAAAAAAATTGAATCTATATTTGGAATTAGAATTTCATAATTTTTTAATGAGTTCACTTTAATTTTTGAACATTATGAATTGTAAATTTGGTAAAAAAACTCGGTTAGCATGGTAAGAGTTAAAATGAGTTAAAAGGTAAAAAATATTATAAGGTTTATAATTTCCTAAAATAATTAATGAATAATTCATAGAATTTATATTTGGACCCTATATTATATTCATTTAAAAAAATCCTTTTAAGTGCCATTATTATGAGTTAGCCATTAATATATTTTAATCTTTTGAAACATTCTTTGTGTGCCATATCCCTTACATATAAAAGGACACCACTTGTCTTCTATTATAAACACATGATGAAAAAATTATCTTATAAAATATCTAAACAAATAAATTCCTAATGTAACACCCCATATCATTGAGTTCATGGTTTGGCCATAATTCTATACAATTATTTATTTATGTATAATCGTATATAGGTTGTTCGAAGAAGAGGTATAACTCTTTACTAATTATTTTCCTATTATTTATTATTTTACCCCCATAACATCTCTCCTAAAAATTTCATCTAATTATATCATAATCCCTAATTTAATTAAATTTTATTATGTTTATGGTCAAACCCTTTTCTTCTACATATACTTCTAATAGAATATGAAAACATGCTTCATTTGTACGTGTCAACTATCACTACTAAAAGAAAATGTATTTCTTATTTCATCTTCAAAACTTATGGTTGGTCATAAAAATAGATGAAAATTAAATAATATGATATATTTGATATAATTTTAATTCTATTATTTTATAATATTTTTTATAATTCTCTCTTTACTATCCAATTTAAAATAAATACATTGCTTGTGCATACATATGGTCTATCTCTTCTCCAAATGATGTATTTTATTTTTCATGACCGCATCAATTGGTTAGTACATAAAAGTAGATTTAATGAAATAATATGAAATTTTATATATGATATTAATTCTTAAAATATTAAATTACATGTAACTACTTTCCCTTTTTTATGAGGAAATATTGAAATTTTATCCATGTGTATGTATAGACTACAATCAACATGTTGTAACATAATTTTTTTTCATAAACATCATTCAATGTTGGTACTAAAAAAATAATTAATTTATTAAAATGATTAGTTTTTCATTTTTAATATTTTGGAAATGATATTCTATTTATCCATTTTACAATAATCAACCTATAAAAGTCATCATGGACATTTGAGATGAATATCATCAAAACATCTAATGTGAAGTAAATTAATTATATATTTGAATATAACATTCATCTAAATAAAAAAAGAAAAATGAATAACCATTTTTTTAAGAAATTATATAATTAAAATAATCATATTTTTTGGGAAGACAATGGATATATGTTCAATTCATACTCTAGGTAAGGGACGCATTACCTTAAAACCTGAAATTCAATGTTTAAAATACTTATTTTGCATTTTTTTCCTCTATTAACATCATCATTAAATAATTTTCCTGATGTATTTATATTAACATAAATAAATCATAATGGGAATTTTAAACCTCCTACCAATTTAATTCTATTATTTTAAAAAGAAATATTTGTAAATATCTTATATAGAAAGTCTTGGATTTATTTACAAAATGTAAAAGTCTTTATATAATTTAATGGATATAGATTGACCTCTTTTTTGCCAACATGGTAGTCATTATTTATTATTAATAATACTCTATGGGTTATCATGGTATTTCAAAGAATATACTATTCCCACACATTTGGGAATTTTCCATTTGTAGGATTTTTTAAAGGAATATATTTTATTTTTATTTTTATATAGAGTGACTTGAATTGTTAGTAAAATTAGTTTTTCCAGGAATTAATGATGAAAAAATGAATGCTTACAAATTTTTAATCATTATATAGTACTTGGGAATTTATATTATTAGGGGTGGTCTTGATATATCTTATAAAATGTATAGTCCTAATAAAAATTATATGAATGAATGAGCTTGATATTGCACTCTAATGAATTTTTTAATGTTCCTTGTCATTACAGGTAATCAGGGACTTTACCCGAGAAGTTACGCTTATATATTGAATTGTGATCCTTTTATTTTTGAAACCAGTGAACATGGGTTATAAATATAATGGTCTATAATTAATACAATGTTTCAATTTTATTTTTATGGGATTTTATGTTTTTCATTTTGAGGATGTGATTTATTTTATTTGGTCATAGGGTAATGTTGAAGAGGTAACCATTTTTTGGGTTTTAATTTCATTATGGAGACTAATAGATTTTTTAAATCATTTTTGGAGATTTTTTTCATTCATCCCTTGTTTTTAAATGTTTTTCACATGGATTAAGGATTAGTAGTAAAAGAGAATAAATCAAGATAAAATCATAAAGATTTTTCATCAAGAGAAAAAGTGATTCATTTTAAATGTTTTATTTTCTATAAAAATGGATTCTTAGTTGAAGTTTCCACTTTGTAATGCGATAGTTTTTATGTAAATATTTTTATCTAATTCCCTAAATATTAAAACCTAAATTTTTATCAAGAATTTAATAAATTGAATTCATGTCTAAATAATTAAGAATATTTATTGTTTTAAGGATGGGTATTTATTTGTTTCATTTGATAAATTTTATTAATAACATTACATGTTAAGATAATGTTAATTATATGACCTTGAGATATTATATCTTATAGTTATGTTGAGAAGATATTTTATATTAAAATTACCATGTTTATTCATCTAATTTGTTCTTGTTTAGAATGGTCTACCAAATAGGCAATAAAAAAGCTCTTGTAGGATGGTATTAAGTTGAAAATATCATTCAAAACAAGAAACATTTGATAGATGGAATTGGAAATTTTTAGTCTATTGTGATGATAGATCAATTTATTTAGGGAACAAATATTGGTGGCATCTATGTTATAGTGAGACTAGAATTACCATAGGAAAACATATCAATAGTTTAGAAATTTATAAAACCTAACACTCCGACTTGTAGTGGAACCTCATATCCATTGGTTTCTAGGGAATGGTTCAATGATTTAGTAAAAATATTTAAATTCATGTGATGTACCAAACATTAAAATTTTACCCTTATTATTTAACATTATGATGGTGATGTCATTCAGTAGTGGTTGTTAGTTAACAATACCAAAGAGAGAGATGTCTTTGATTCTATATAATGGGTTAAATATTAGAATATAATTCTAGAAAAGTATTTACCAATGGTTTTGTCAACTCTAAATAAAGATAAAATTAATAGAATTAGGTTAAAATTAAAGTATTTAGTATCCCCATATGAAGAAAAAATTTCAATATTTTCCAAACATGAACTTAATATTTTTGGGATCATTATAAAAAATTAATATGTTTTAATAAAGATTTAAACCATGATTTTGAAGATATAAATCCTAATGGGTAATATTTTTTTAGAATGTTGTTCATTACCACCATAGTGTTGATATGAAGTTTTTTTAAACTTATGTTCATTGTTATAAAAAGAGTAAGAAGTTGTAAAAGTGATATTAAATGTCGAAGTAGTCAAATAAGAATTATAGAGGTAAGCACACAACATGTTACATGTGTGGTAAAAAACATTTTAGGTATTGTTTGACAAGATATATAAGGAGTTAAATTGGTTTTAAATTTTTTTCATAAGGATTGTGATTGAAAAAAAAATTACACTGATCAATCAAAGAACAATGTAAAATATTTTCAGTCAATAGTGAGATGCTTTAAATTCATTGGTTTGTGGAATTATGATAATGTATGTCAAAATATTATTTAAATGGGAATAAATTATCATGATTGAATGAAAAAAGTTAAGGAAACATTATTGAATATAACTACAACTGATTATAGTATATCTAATGAAGTGGTTACATGTACATTACTTATTTATTCGAATTATATTGATTCCCTGTTTGACTCTGTATTTTCACATTACTTTATTTCCAAAAAGTTTTCATGTAAAATGGGAACATCCCATCTTAAAAAGAAGATATAACTTTTGGTGAAAACTTCTAGTAATCTTATTAACAAAACCATGTTTTATTGGAATATTCCTATTTATATATGGGGGATGGTGTTCATAAAAACATGTTTTTTGATGCATAATAGATTCTAATGTTATTCTGTGTATGGATTAGATTTCAGTTTATCATGATAAGTTATAGTTTAGCGCTAAGAATGTTATTTTATATGATTTTACACATTTTATAACATATTAAGAAACCAAGAAATGGATTAATGTTGGTATTGAGATTTACCTAGCCCATATTATTAAAACAAATGAAACTACTCAAATTATTGAAGTGATAACAATGAATGAATATATAAAAGTGTTTCAAGATGATTTTCTTAGTGTTATTCTTGACCATAGGGCTTAATGTACTTATGTGTTAGTTCTAGATGTTATAAAAATTTTAAACACCCCTTATATAATGGCTCAAGAATAAATTTTGGAAGCGATTAAGGAGTTATAGAAATTTAATCGTAAATGTTTCATTTGTCCTAGAACTTCACCCTGGGTAGATACTATGTTATTTATCAAAAATAAAGTGGGTTCATTGTTAAATTTCATTGAGTATAGAGCCTTTAACATTATCTCTATTAACAACATTTAACCATTACCTTATATTGATTATTTTTTATAAGCTCTATGAAGCTAGAATTTTTCAAAGGTTAACATCATATCAAGACACAATAAGATGATGGGGAAGTATAAAGATATTATTTTGTAAACATTTTTAGACAAGATATTTGAATTATGAGTTTTTGTTATTCCCATTGGATTTTCGGATGATCCAACCCTATTCAATTATCTTATATATAGAGTTTTCCATGAATATTTTGAAAAGTTTGTGGATGATTTTATTGATTATATTTTGGCATATTTTAGGATTCATTAGGACTATGAAAGAAACATAATAAATTTTTCAAAAACAAAGAAATAAATATTGTTGTTTTTAAAATTTAGTGATTGTGATTTTTTTAGTTATTGATTTAATTACTTTGTAATATTTTTTTCAAGATAATATGTCCACTGACAATTCAAAAACTAATATAGTAAAAGAATTTTCATGACCTACAAATTTCATAGAGACTCATAGTATTAATGTATTAGATGGTTACGAAAATATTTTTTTGAAACATTTCCTGGATGTCTATCCCACAAGCTTTATTAATTGGAAAAGGAGTTAAATCCATATCGATGAAATAATGTGACGAATTTTTCAAGGAATTGAAAATAATATTGGAGACTGCTCTAGTATTTGAAATTCCCTCTATTGATGGTTATTTTTTCATATATAATGATCTTTATTTTATGGAAAATAGTATTTTTCTAATGCATAATGATCAGGTAATAGCTTATGCTTCACGTTAACTAAAACCACATAACCTAAATTATCAAATATATAATCAGTAACTCTATGATGAAATATTTTCTTAAAAAAACTACATACAAAATTTATAAAGACTATAATATGAAATATATAATGGTTATAAAAAAATTGAGTATAAATTCACCTAAAAAGTGTTTAACATACGGAAGAGAAGATGTCTCTAAATAATAAAGGATAATAATACCATGATTCATTACCATCTTATAATTAAAAACAAAGTGAATGATTCTTGGAGTTTAAATGATAATTAATCATTGAACAATATGTTTTTGGAACATGAACTTTTGGTATTTTATTTTATGAATGTTGGATCAGAAATTGTGCATGACAGAACTTCCTTAGTTTTGATTGAGGTGTCTCTTCCATCATATATTTTTGAAATAATTAATAAAGCTCAGATGGATGGGAAGTGTTTTCAAGAAAAGGTGAATCTTCTAAAGAAAGAGAAGTTGGAAAATTTCATCTTTTACTTATATAGTGTTTTGATATTTGGAAAATTGTTTTCATTACCAATTATCACCCTTTTATAAAGGGAATTATTGAGTGAATCTCAAAAATATACCTTATCAATTCATTTTGATTGCATGAATATATATAGATAAGTTTATGATTATTACTGGTGGGATTGAATAAAGAAAGATATGGTAAATTTCGCAAATAAATATTTTATTGGTCAATATGTTAAAGTTGAATATCAATTAATAAAATAGTTTCTTCATCCTTTCCTAATTTCATAGTGGAAATGGAAAAATATATCTATAGATTTCATGGGGGGATTTCCATATACATCTCAAGTTAATAATTAAATTTATGTTATTTTTTATTTGTTGAAAAAATATATATATTTTAATCCAATTTGTGATAAAATTTCATCAAATAAGATTTCTTGACTTTATTTTAATGAATAACATCGTTACTTAGAGTTTATATTTCCATTTTCTCTATCTATGACTTCTATTTTTATCAAAGGACTTTAAAATTTACTAGGTAATGAATTAAATTTAAGAAAAAAAATTCATCTACATTATGATAGAAAATCATGGAAAATGATTTAGACAGTGGGAGACATGTTCAATATTTTTCAATGTATTACCAGGGAATTTTGTATCATTATATTTCATTAGTTGATTTTTCTTACAAAAAATATTTTCATTTCAGTAAACTGATGACACATTTTGTTGTGTAATATGGGTATCGATGTCAGACTCTACCATGTTGGGATGAAGTTGTCAAAAGGAGGATTTTATGAACAAGTTTGATAGAGAAGATCATAGATATGGTAATGATGATTGAGAATCACATGAGAGTAGATTCGAGTATGAATATGTTTTACACATATAATTTGAGTAAATGTCATTAATTATATTTTTTAGATTATGCTTTCTATAAAGTATTTCTTGGGTAAAAAGTTATGAATTTTGGAAGAAAGGTTAATTTATATCCATGATTCATTGAACCCAATGAAATTATGGATCAATTTAGATCATTTATATATATAGTGTCCATGACTTTGAGATTATTCTATGTACATGATGTGTTTCATTTGTTTTTGGTAAAGAAGTATCTGTCACATTTATCTCATGTTTTGAGCTATAAAATTATACAACTAGAAGGGAATATTTAATGTGATGAAAAAGAATATTTCATATTATTGATCATATAGAGTATTTTTAGTGGAATAAAAAAATGTATGATGTAATGGGTTTGTAAAAAATCGTAGGGTTATATAATAAACTCAGAAATCAGAAAATGTTATGAGAAAAAATATCCCCTGTTTTTCATGTAATGATTAATATTACGATGAAGCAATTTACAAAAGGGGGACGAATATAATAGCTAAGGTGAAGTTAATAGTAAAGAATTTTTTTCCTTTATTTAATTTCAGGAATTATATATTATAGTGTTATATTAATCATAAAAATATTATGTAATATTCCATTCAAGAAGGAATTAGTTTTATTCTAACTAATTGTTTTACATGTGTTATCTTGTTTTATTTAAATTAAATATTTAAAAATTTTAGAATTTGGATTTGAAAAAATTGATATCATTTTTTATATCAATAGGTGTACCAAAATGACCACTAGGAGCCCATAGATGGTGTCTATAACCATTACATTATAATGATTATAAGGAATCAAATCTTGAAGGACTGAAGAGTTTAGTATTCTTGGTAAACTAAATATATACACAAGTCTTGTATTACAAATGAATACACTAATTACAATGTTTTTTTTATTTAGAGTATTAATTTATTTTATCTATAATATTCCTTCATATCTTTTATATTACTCATCTTTTATTCTTGGGGAAAGTAAACTAAATAATGGTGAGATAAAATACTCAGTAAGGGTAAAGTATAACAGAAAAAATAATGAATGAATTAGAACAATAATTTTGGGATGGTTAATAACTAAACACACATACCATGTTATCAAAATACTGAGAAGGGAGTGAATAAACAATATTTAAATTTAATAACAAGAAACACATTCCATTCAAATAACTAGATAAGGAAAAATAAATATGGAAATGTAAGATACAAAAACACATTCCATTTAATTAATAAACTAAGAATGAATTGAAACCATAGATATTTAGATGAAAAATATCATGGATAATAATAATGGTAACTAAATTATGTACAAGGGAAATGCTTAATTATTAGAAATCATGTCTAAGAAACATAAAAACCTCTAATTTCAAGATAAATCCTTTTAATATTTTAAAACTATGGGTATAAACTCATCTATTTTGTTTAGAAAAATAAATTAAAGGGGTTAGAAGCAACAAATTTCATCTCATGAGACTACTGATGCATTTATTATATTTCATTAATCATTCCCAACCCATTGGGCTTACCATAAATGATCCCCAACTGATGTTTTTCTTGTCCAAATCATTCCTCATATCGAATAAACAAAATGAATTATAAAATAACCATATTGAATAAAGGATATATATTTTTTAATATTTCACTAAATAATTAAATAACATTCAAATAAAACACCATATAAATAATGGTATATGGTCAATGAAATAATCATATCCACAAAAAAAGATATAGATATTTTGGGTATATTCAATGTCAAATGATCAATGGAAATTTAATATTTCAATGGGATTAAAAGGAATTAGGGAAGTGAATGTGATAACTATACATGGAAAAATAAATAATAAACCATCTATAAGATTATTAAGGATGTTATCTATATATAATATCCCATGTGGGAAAAAATAAGGTGTTTTTTATTAATGACAATATCGTAAAATGACATTTTAAAAACATTCTTGAGGAAAATATACTTTTATTTTGAAAAACAATTTAAAAATCCCTTTATTTGAAAATAATTTTTGAATTTTTTTTATAAAAATAGAACTGTTAAATATGAAAAAGACGCTTCAATGAAATGATGGAAGGTAAATCCATACAATATGTATGAGGTAAAAAAAATTATTTTTTCGTGGTAAAATGGTTAAAAAATGCCTTGTTTGTAAAGTGACAATAAATTAATTTCTTACAATTTATGAAAAATGAATTATAACCTCACCAATAAATGCATTTATTACAATTTATGAGACCTTGATTAATCTTTCAAAGTGTTATAAAATCAGTTAAGGTTTTAAAAACATTATTTTTATAATAATATATGATTTTATTTTAAAAATTAATTTTATAATATTTATAAATTTATATTGATAAAATGAAGATCATTTTTGATTTCTACATATCAAAAAATGGTGAGGTTTAATTTCTGGTATTTTTCTTAAATATTTGAATTTTGGTGAATAGTGAAATTTGATAATTACGAAATATGTTAAAAATATGAATTTTGTCATCTTTCTTGATTCGTGAAATATATAAATAGGGATTGGCTCAATATAACATGTAATTATTAATTTTTTTTGTCTCAATAATAAATATTATTCATAGTATTAAGGAGAAATATTAAACTAATTATAGAAGTAATGGAAAACCCCTCCTCTCCTCTATTATAAGTACCATCCTCACCCCCCTCTTCCTATCACACCTCTTAGGCTTTGAGAATTGTATAAATTCTTACAAGTACCATTACCAAGGATCTTTCCCACGTCCATGACCTACTTTTCTCACCAAACTTCCAAAACCAAAGGTCTTAAGGAGGATCTGAAGGAGCAGAGATCAAGAGGTAAGAATCCTCTTTCATTTTCTTGTGTTTTGTTTTCAATTCCTTTTCATTTATTATACTATCTTCCTCTCCCCTTATACAAGAGGAATTAAAGCTCTAAAATTTTATATATGCTGGATGTTATCATGTTTATTGGAAAATTCATCATCATTCTCACTCTCCTCTTTATCTTATTCTAAAAATAAAAACACCGTCTATGATGTGCTGATTTATTAAAATCTTGGATGATGTGTTTTTAAATTCCTTTAATTCATTCAAAACTATTTATAAAACCATTTTAATGGTTGAAATAGATTTTAATGTGTATGATATATCCTTTTTTATGTTATAGAGTTAACAAATATATATATAATTAGGTTATATAACGAAACTAGTTCATGATTATCGAAGAACCGCCAAAATGATCTAAACAGATATAACTAATGATTTATTGAATGATTAATCCTCAAAACATATAACCAAAATGATTTTTGGAATAATTTAATATTATGGAAACATATAAATATCATTTCATTCCACTTATGGTTATTATCTTCCATTCAAACAAGGAAATACTTTACGAACCGACCATGGAAATCATGTAAAGAACGCACCCAAAACAATGAAAAAAAACAAAATTTTAACAATTAATGGGTGAAATGATGGTATAAAAAGTTCATATAAGGTGTTAAAAACATTAATATGTTTCTGTAAAATATTAATAACACTCTTTTAACCATTATAAAAGAAGTTTAAATATGTTTTAAGTAAGATGAACCCATGGTAAGGGAAATATTAACATAATTTCCATTCTTTGGGAAAACCTTATACCTCATTGGTCATGTGGTACTAAGAATATTAGTGTAATGAATTTTTCTTTATATTATGATTTATTAAGTGGATTTATAATTTATTCACATATTCATTTCATTCTATTAATTCTCACATCAATTATATGATATTTGTAAATGGCTTTTCATTAAAAATTCTCTTTTAAAATTAAATCTCACAAAATTATAGAGCAATGTTTTTGTGAAATTATTCATATTTTATGATTATGTTATTGTTCTTGGTCATTTTTTATGACTAAGGGTGAGACCTATATCTCCCTCCAATGAATTGGGTATGTGTATCTTGGCGGTCGGCTGTATGGTTACTCCAAGTGTAACTACAGTGGTTACACTATAAGGTAGACATGAGGGTTACATTATAAGGTAGCCATGAGAGTTACATATCATAAAGTAGCTGAGAGGGTTATTATTTAAGTATGTAATTCCCCAAGATCAATTTATTCTTTTATTCATGTTCTCTATGTTTTATGAAAATCTCAGGTTTCACAACATAAGTATATATGGGTGAGAAGTATGTCATTGAAAAAATGATTTCATATGTTTTTAAGTATTCATTGAACAACCGTTTCTTTCCTTATTTTTATATCTATTACTAATATTTTTAAGCTTATACCAAGTTTTTAAATATTTTTCTCAGTTTATAAGTATGTGTAAGATAAATAAGGAAGTCAAGTTAAATAGTATGAATATTTTTAAAAGAAATCATATTGTTGTTTTCTTTAAAAAATATTATGTTTTGGAAGAAATGGATACTATTTAAGTGCTACCCACTTTATATGATTATGGGTTGATATGTACAAGTTATGTTATAACTTTCTAAAACTATAAACCAAAAAGTTATTTGGTAATGTAAAGAAGTTAAATCTAGTTGAAATAGCTAGATTATGTAATGTTTTTGTCCGAGTCCTTATAGTTGGTATCAAAGCACGGTTTAGATAATTTTTGGAGTTAGTATGATGTCAATAGAATACAATAAATGATTTTCACCATATGTTAATTCTGAAATGATTTTTAATTTAAATATTACATTGTTTCTTCATCTAAGATATGTCTATTCAGAGTGGTTTTTTTGTAGAAGATATAGGGAAGCTGAAGTTAGAAGGAACTGAGAAGCTGACATATTTTTTAATCTGAAATCTAGAATGGTGGGAATTGGAACTGAGCAGTTTATGATAGTATTGGATCAGTTTATGTAGGAAATAAATGGTAGTGTCATCCATGAAATATGAAAACTAGAGCTACCATAAAGGAACATGATGATAGTAGAAAATTTCATGAGGTAACAACCTCCTACTTTTAGTGGATCTTCTGACCCAGTAGTGGCTAAAGGATGGATTAAATCCCTTGAAAATATGTTTGATGTTATGAGATTTTTAGATAATCACAAGTTAAGTCTTTCCATTTATTGTTTTGATGGGGAATATGACCAGTGATGGTCAATGGTCATGAATACCAATGATATAGATAAGTTTGATGCCTTAGATTAGGATGAATCTAAAAGTCTTTTCATTGAAAAATATTTTCCAAAGGTTGTTCGAGTTAGGATGGAGAATAAATTCCTTGAATGGAAGAAAAAAGAGGAAGATTCAGTGGCCATGTATGAAGTGAACTTCACCCAACTAGCGAATAATGATCCAAATATTATTCTCTATGTTGATAGAAAAATCAATGGTTTTTACTCAGGATTGAATCCCATATATCGAAGGGCATTGAATTCCCATGAGTTCAAAAGTTATGAAAAAATTATTTGATGCGATGGGAGGGTAGAAATGGAGTATCTGGATTACCACATGTACCTTGAAAACAAACAAAAGGAGAGATCCATATGGAAAACGATGGATAAGAATCAATCAAATAAATTTTATGTTAAGAAATTTAAGTTTCCCAGTTTAGAAAAAATGTGGTATAAAGCACCAAGGGTAATGTCTTAGAAAAACTAGGAAGTGTTTTCAATGTGGTAAGTTTGTACATTTGTCCCGATATTGTAATGAAAATAATCATAATACTAATCATGGTAATCTAACTATAAAGTGTTTTAAATGTTGTGGGATGAGTCATTATGAAAACGCCTTCCCAAAGAAATATTTGAATGATGGAAAGAATAATGATTATATTTAAAAAGGGGAAGTGAGATTCTTTGAGTCTATTTCACCGAATTTCGGGCCATCAATGAAATGGTATAAGGTACATTGTTTTTTTACTCAGATTTTTATAAAGTCTTGTTTGATATGGGGTCTACACATACCTTTATTTATGTGAAATTTTATGGTAAATTAGAAATATCAACTCAAAAAACGAGACCTAAACACATTTTTGAAACACCAGAGAGAAATATTACAGTAAATATGAATTATAAGAATATTTCTATTGTTATTTGTGGAAGAGAGTTACCTAAAAACTTTCTTATTTTTACCTTAGTAGAGTTTATGTCCTTCTGGGTATAGATTGACTTTCTGTTTATCATGCGAAGATCAATTGTAGAGCTAAAGAAGTTTTTTTTCATAAAGAGTTTCAATTTGTATACAACAACAAACCCAAATAATTGATAATATATGAGGAAGCTAAGAAACATTTAAAATATGTAAATAAAAGTTATCTTGATCATATTGTTTAAAACAAGGGACCTGTTCAGATTAATGATGTTCCAATTGTAAATGAATATTTTGATATTTTTCCTGATGATTTACCTTTTGTTTTACTGGACTGATAAGTTGAAATTACAATTGACTTGGATGATGATGCTAAGACAATTTCAAAACCCCCTTATCGAATGGATCAAATGGAACTTTTAGTGTTGAGAAATCAGTTGTAGGAATTATTAGATAAATGCTTCATCTGACCTAAAACTTCACAATGGGGTCCTCTTATCTTGTTTCTTAAAAAGAAATATGGTTTAATGATACATTTCATTGATTATAGAGCCTTGAATAAAATCACTATTAAAGACAATTATCATTTTCCTCATATCGATGATTTGTTTGATTAGCTCAATGGAGGACAATATTATTCAAAGGATCACCTGAGGTCGGGGTACCATCATTTGAAAGTAAAGGAAGCATACATCCTGAAGACTGCCTTCCGTACTAGATATGGGCATTATGAATTTGTTGTTGTGCCTTTTGGGTTAACTAATGAACTTATTGTATTCTTGGATCCTATGAATAGAATATTTCATGAGTTCTTGGATATGTTCGTGGTTGTTCTTATTAATGACATTTTGGTTTATTCTAAAAGTAAAGAGGACCATAAAAAAAATTTTTGGGTTGTTTTTCAAACCTTAAAAGAAAAGAAACTATATATAAAATTTAGCAAGTGTGAATTTTGGTTGTGAAATATTTATTTTCGTGGGGATATTGTTATAATGATGGAATAACAACTGATCCTTCCAAAAAAAGTTGTTAATGAATGGAAAATACCTATAAATGTTATAGAGATTTTTAGTTTTATTATATTAGTAGGTTGTTACTCACAGTTTGTTAAAAACATTTCACGGTTATCTAGCATGCTTACTAAGTTTACACAAAAAAGGGCTTAATTTTTTTTGGAAAAAAGAATGTGATTTTTTAAGGAATTGAAGAATAGATTGGTGGATGATCTTGTTTTGGTCCTGCCTTCCAGAAATGGTGTGTTATTCATATAGAATAATGCTTCATTAAAGGGAATTAGTGGTGTTCTAATGCCGAATGATCAGGTAATTAATTATGATTCAAGACAACTGAAACCTCATGAGTTTAATTATCCAACTATTGATTTAGAATTAGAAACTATGGTTTATGCTTTGAAAATTTGAAGGCATAATGTGAAATATATATCGACCATAAAAATATAAAGTATATATTCTCTAAAAAAGAATTAAACATGATCCATAAAAGATGGCTTGAATTGATAAAGGATTATGATTTCACTATCAATTAATTTTTAGGAAAAGATAAAAAAGTGGAAGATGCCTTGAGTTAAAAATATCATACATCATTAACCATGTTACGATTGGAAGATAGCCCCTTGATTAATTATTTGATAAAAATATTGGTTGGGAAGTTGTTGGTGTAGGATATTCCTCTGTTTTTTAGGTTTCAACATATTCATCTTCTTTAGACAAAATTTAAAAATAATAGAAGGAGGATGGTGAGATACAAAAAAGGAATAATTGGATAAAATGGGTAATTTTATAGAATTTAACCTTGATAAAGATTGTGTTTTGAGGTTTGGAAAAAGATTATGTGTACATTGTGATCTCCAAATGAAGAAATAATTGTCATGTAAAGCTCATTGTTATCCATTTTCAATTAATCCTGGCAGTACAAAGATGTATAGAGACATTTGTGAGTATTATTGGTGGGATTTAATGAAAAAAGATATTTTATAATTTACTATGAAATATTTGACATGTCAACAGGTTAAAGAAAAATGAAAATTATAGAAGGGGATGCTGCAGCCTTTTGCAGTACCAAAGTAGAAATGGGAAAACATACTCGTGGACTTTGTGTTGGGACTCCTATATACTTCTCGATGTAATAATTCAATTTGTGTTATTGTTGACCAGATTACTAAATCTACACATTTTCTTCCAATTCTAGCCACCATGTATTTAGATTAGATTTCTCGACTCTACCTTAAAGAGGTTGTCGGGTTACATGGAGTTTCTCTTTCTATTGTTTCTAATTGGGATCTCAGGTTCACTTCTAACTTTTTTAAAGGCCTTCGGAAGTCATTTGAGAAAAAATTAAATTTTATCACCTCTTTTCATCATCAATATGATGGACAGACCGAGAGAATAATTCATACAATGGAGGATACTCTTCGAGATTGTTCAATGGACTAATAGGGAAGTTTGGATCAACATCTTTATTTAGTTTAGTTTTCTTATAATAAAATTTTTCATTCTTGTATTAAGATGGAACCATTTGAGCCATTGAATGGGTATCAATGTAGAACTATAGCATTTTGAGATAAAGTCAGGAAAAGGAAGTTGATGGGACCAGAATTAGTCAAGGAAGTGGCTGAGAAAGTGAAGATGACCTAGAAAAACATGAGGAAAAATCAGAGCAGGCAGAAAATTTATGAAGATAATAGGAGGAAAGACAATTCTTTTGAGGTAGGTGATCATATTTTCTTATAATCTCACCATGGAAACATTTTATGCATTTTGGTAAGAAATTAAAGTTGAGTCTATGGTTCTTTGGCCTTTATGAAATCCTAGAGAAAGTTAGATCTATTGCCTAATGAGTAGATTTTCCTCCAAGTTTATCGCAGGTACTAAATGTTTTTATTATTTTGATATTGAAATCATTAGTGTCAGATTCATCTCATGTTTTGAGCCCATAAGTAGTTCAGTTGGAAATGAACCTCTCTTAAGAAGAGAAACCTATTCAAATTCTTGATCGAAGAGAAAAAGTATTGCGGAATAAGGTAATCCACCAGCTAAAGGATTTTTTAGAGAAACCACATTGTTGAATAAGAATCATGGGAGTATGAAAATACTATAAGGGAAAGGTACCCTCACTTTTTGAATAAGTAAATAAAATTTCAATTATGCAATTTCTGCAAGGTGGGAAGAATGTAACACCTCAAGGTTTTAAAAATAAATAGAAATTCATGAAACACTGAGTCTCTACATAATGAAACTTTGTTTTAAAGAGATAGTTGTTAACTAATAGTTAAATAAAATTTTTACACTTCTATGATTTTAATTTTGAAAAATGAACATACACGGTTGCGATCAGTAAGTTTTTTTGGAGTCTGATAGGACAAACATAATTTGTAGTGAATAGTAACCTACCCATATGAATAGTAATGTTACCCTTATGAATATTAATATGACTAAATGAATAGTAACCACCCCAATGAATATATTTAAAATAATTTACGAGACCTTGATTAATTTTTCAATGTGTTATAAAATCAATTACAGTTTTAAAGTTGTTATTTTTGGAATAAATTTTGATTTTTTTAAAAAATTAATATTCTCATATTTATAAAATTATATTGATAAAATGGAGTTAATTTTTTAATTCTAAACAAAAAAATGGTTAGGGTGAATTTTTTGGTTTTTTTTGAAATACTTGATTTTTTGGTGAATAAGGAAATTTGATAATTGTGAATTATGCTAAATAAATGAATTTGTGCATCATGATTGAGTCATGGATGATGAAAATGGCCATTAGTTCGAACTAACATGAAATTATTACTATTTTTGGTCAAAATAATCTATATTATTCAAATTCCTGAGAAAAAATATTAAACTAATGACTAAAACAATGGAAAACCCCTCCTCTCCTCCACTATAAATACCACCCTCACCCCCTCTTCCTCTCACACCTCTAAAACTTTGACAATTGTAAAAATTATGAATACTAACCTTTCCAAGGATCTTCCTTATGTCCCAAATTTACTATTATTGCCAAAAGTCCAAAACAAATTTTTTTAAGGAGGATCTCAAGGAGAAGATATCAAGAGGTAAGAATCATCTTTCATTTTCTTGTGTTTTTTTTTCAATTAATTTTAATTTATTATACTCACTTCCCTTACCTTATCTAAGTGTAATTAAAGATAAAGAATATTATATATCTTGTATTTTATCATGTTTACGGTAAAATTCATCATCATTATCACTCTCCCCTTCCTTTTATTTTGAAAAACCATCGTCCGTGATGTGTTGATTTATAAAAATTGTGGACGATGTGTTTTCAATTTCTATTACTACATTAAAAACTTGTTATATAACCATTTTAATGGTTAAAAATATTTTAAATTTTATTATATATTCTCTTTTATGTTATGGAGTTAACATATATACATAATATTATGTTATATTACGAAACTAGTTTATGATTATCGAAGAACATCCAAAATGATCTAAACAGATATTAATAATGATTTATCTATTGATTCATCCTCATACCATATAACCAAAATTATTTATTGAATAATTAAATATTATGGAAACATAATAATTCCATTTCACTCCACTTTTGGTATTTCTCTTCCATTCGACAAGGAAATCCTTTTGGAACCGACCATGGAAATCATATAAAGAATGCACCTGAAACAATGAAGAGAACAAAATATTAACAATTACTGGGTGAAATGATTTTATGAAATGATTATATAAGGTTTTATAAACTTGAATATATTTCTGTAAAATATTAATAACCCTCTTTTAACCATTATAGAGGAGGTTTTAAAATGTTTTAAGTAGGATGAACTCAAGGTAAGGGAATTCTTTACCCAATTTCTATTGTTTGGGTAAACCTTCTACTTTATTGATTATGTGGTACTAATAATATTATTGTGATGAATTTATCTTTATATTATGATGTATTATGATTATTTAAAATTTATACCCATATTCATTTCATTCAATTAATTCTCACATCAATTATATGATATTTGTAAAGGAATTTTCTTTAAAAATTCTCTTTTATAAAATTCAAAAGCAATGGTTTATTAAATTATTCATATTTTATGATTATGATCTAGTTCTTGGGAATTTTTTATGATGAATGGTGGGAACTATATCTCCCTCCAATTCATTAGTTATGTGTAATTAAGAGGTCGACCATATGGTTACTCTAAGTGTAAGTACGATTGTTACACCATAAGGTAGCTGTAAGGGTTACATTATTAGGTAGTCGTGAGGGTTGTAAATCATAAAATAGGCAAGAGGGTTTCATTTTAAGTAATTAATGACCCAAGATAACTTTATGATTTTATTTATGTTCTCAATGTTTTATGGAAATCAAAATTTTCACAAATTAAGTATATATGGGTGGGAAGTATGTCATTGTGAAAATGAATTCATATGATTATAATTATTGACAGACTAATGATTTATCTCCTTATTTTTAAATACCTTACTAATATTTTTATTCTGATCCCATGTTTTTAATTTTGTTTCTCAGATAATAAATATGTGCAATATAAATAAGAAACAAAAGTTAAATGTAATGAAGATTTTTCGAAGAAATCATATTGTTGTTTTATTTTAAAATATTAATGTTTTGGAAGAAATGGATACTATTTTAGTGGTACCGAATTTATAAGCTTATGGGTTGATATGTATGAGTTATTTACAATATTTCTAAATCTATAAACTAAAATGATATTTGGTAATGTAAAGAAGTAAATTCTAGTTAAAAAAGCTATATTATGAAATGTTTAAGGACGAGTTCTTATAAAGATGTATGAACTCCATTTTATGGTCATATATTAACTACATTTTATACCATATTTGAAAATGGTCCATTTTAGTGACATTTTTATATTAATAAATTGATATATTTTAATATTTAGAAACATTCCAAATGTGTCCTCTCCCTCACTTATAAAATGACACCCCCTCTCCTTTCCTCTATAATATTCATAATCTTGTTATATTGAAAAATCTCCATCGAACTCCATTACTAACAACCCTACCCACATCCCTGATGTCTTTTTTTATCTAAATACCTTCCTATGATGGATTTTGTTATAAACCTAAGGATGTTTTTGGAATAATATATATAGTTTTTAACTGAGTGTTTTATTTTTTAATTATCTAAAATTATCCAAAACTCTGTAAATAATTATTATATAATAACTTCATTATCTACCCAAAAATTAAATTTTATTTTATTTAGTTTATAATACATTCTTTATACATATCAATCTATATTAAATGGGAAACATCGTTCATGTTCACATGCAGAATATTACCTCAAGAAGAATATGTATTTCATTTTTCACCACCCTCTCTTATGGTTTGTAATAATGATGGATCATATTTATATAATAATATATGTATTGTATAAAATTAATTATTTAATTGTAAATAAATATTATAATTATTTATTTAATATTCAAAAAATAATAAATATATCGCTCGTGCAAACATGTGGACTACAACCTCACATACTGATGTATTTTTTTCTTCCACCTCTTATGGTTGAAATATATAGTGGATTTAAATTATTAATATGAAATTTATGATATAATAAAGAATTATCCAAAGGTAAAAAGAAACTTACCTTCTTTATTTCATATTTTTTTAAAAATGTAAATGTTACTTGTGCATATATTGAAAATATCATCTTTATGTTGTGAAATAACTCAATTTTCATAACCATAATTAATGGTTTGTTATAAAAGTATAATTATTATATACAAATTATTATTATAAAATTATTATTATTCTATACATGATATACTCATGATCCATTTAGCTATATTAAATTTTGACATATGAGGTGAATATCATCAAAGAAACTGATTTGAATTTAATTGATTATGTAATCGAATCAAATAAGTTAATAAATAAAATAAAAGGAATAATAAACATGAAAAATCATATCAATAAATTAAATAATTAACATGTATTTATTATTCCAGATGATGTATAATGTACATAAAGATTAGGACTCAATCTAAGGTACAATAGACCATAAAATCATCATTTTTAATGTTTTAGTGATTTATATTCTTAAAATATCTTTATGGATATACTAATGTTTACATAAATAAATTATATAGAATATTTTATGTATCTTCTTTTTATTTCCATAAATGGTTTTCAAAAGGAATATTGTTTACTTATCTTATATGAAATGCTTGGAATTTCATTACATAATGAAAAAGGAATGTCATATATAAATGTATATTACTTGAACACTTTTTTATTTCATCATTTTTGTTATTAATTTTCACATTTCCTCTAGAACTGTACATGTTTTTGAGTAATATTATATTTTCACTATTCTATGAATTTCTAATTATCTTTAATTCTTTTATAAAGTTTGAAATATTTCTCCTCATTATTATGAAAACTGCATTTCTTATGGGTTCAGATGTGTTTTCGAAGGGTTTAATGTCGAAAAAGTGAAATATTAAATTTTTTTATTCATTATATTTTACTTGAGAATTATAAATGATGATACATGAAACTGATATAGATTATATGATGTGTGAGACTGATACAATATAGATGTTGGTTGGGCCCGATATAACTTTCATATGCATTGGGTAAGGTTCATATTTGACAAATTAAAGAATAAGGGAGACAACCAGGGAGGTTTATTCTATGGATTTAAATCGGATCCAATAATTTATGACATTAATAAACATTATTATTTAATACAATTATCTAAAATTTATATCAGGGTTTAAATTTTCTTATCACGGGTATTTAAGTGTTTCTATAATAAAATACATTTTCACTATATAGATACAATTTATTCAGTATTCCCAAAAAATATTTTGAATGAGTTAAAAAATTTATGGTTTTTCATTTTTTTCATTGAACTAATGGATTTTATTATTTTATTCCCCATATTATTCTTTTTGTGTTAATATTGTGTTTCAAAATTCTTTTCATAGGGTTTAAGGATGAGTAGGAATAGTGAAGAAATAATTATGAAATAAATAATTATTTGTTATGAAAATAAAACTTTTCCCGCTCTAAATGTTTTATAATATGGATAAAATAGATATAGAGTGGATGTTTTTACCCTACAATATATAGGTTTTTAGGAAAATGTGATGATCTAATTGAATAAAACTCAATTACAAAATGATCTTTTTTATAATTTGTGAAATTGAATTATTGTATGAATACTTGGGAAAATGTAATTTTAAAATGTTAGATGATTATATTATTTACAAACTCCCTATAATTAAAGTCATTAAAGATGGTTTCTCCCTTATAGATTATAATAAAAATATTTTTCAGGTGGATTCCTTAGATAAATAACTTTCATATACAATATTAATCTTCAATTATCATATATTTCATTGATAATAATAAATTTATATTGACTGATTTGTTTTAATTACTATTTCTTAAATTATTTCATAAAATACTAATTTTTAAATTAAAATTCAAATAATAGGATAATAGAAATTAGAAATTAATTTTGATAGAATCTATCACATTTTTATAATTATCACACCCAAATTATCTTTGGATTAACTTTTTTTTAAATATTAAAATAATAATTGGATAATAATGAAAATAGTTTTTTCATATATTTTAATTCTTGTTAAAATTTTATACTGTAAAAACTACTCATCAATTTATAAAAAAAATTATAACAAAAAATTCATTGAATGAGAAAAATAATGTATTTAAAAATAGTAGAATAAAATTATAAACCTATAAAACAATTTTCAAAACCTAAAATATATTTCACAATATTAATAACCTATTTTTAGTTATTATTTATTAATAAAATTTTGATTCCCATGTGGGAGAGGACCACAAATAATAAGATGGTTGAAATAGTGGTTACCAAAACACCAAATCTCAAAATAATTTTCCATTCCTTGTTTACTCCTTTTAGTTATCTAATAATACTTGAACAAAAATGTTTCTAATACTATTGTGAACATTCATATATTATTCCCATCAAGAAAAAAGAATATAAATGTAATATGTTATCAAACCCCCCAAGTACAGGAAATAATGACAAGGGAACTAGAGTTGATTGATCTTTACTTTGAGTACCCATGTGACCTTGGAATTTGGATAATAAAGACACCCATGTTCATATCCTTAGTCCTAGACAAAATCTCCCTAGAATAATCCCATGAATATTTATCTAGTAATATCAATGTTTTTTCACTATTTTAATACCACTAAAATATTAGAAACTTATAATTTATTTTTAATCCAAGATCCAAAATCACAAATTCTAATCGACCATGCCCATTTTGGTGGGGATATTTTCCAAATACACAACCCCAAAATATATCTCTTATTTATCTACCTGCTTTCCCTAAAACATTTCAATTATAGGTATATATTATTTTTAAATTTTTTTGATATATTTTAAAATGATCCTCCATATATTCCGTAAAAACCTACATAAAAATGAACATCAAAACGTGTATTTTAGATTAATCTCCCTATGTCCCATCTTCAATAACTCCTCACAAAAAAACAAGTTCAATTCATCCATGTTCAATTTTTTTTAAAATGACGTATACCTCCCCATATTTGTCAAAAAAATCCAAGAATCTGCACTTATTTTACTAAAACATGTACAAAAAATGATTTTTTTTCTTTAAACTAATTTTAAAACACATATTTTTAAATTGGTTCCCCATTGTCAATCCCAAGGTCTTCCCTCAAGTTTCCATTCCCAATATTCAGCACCAAAAATATTATTTATATTACTTTTTTTGATAGAACATAGAATATGTCGAGTCTAAATTTCACAGTTTGGGGAATAATTTTATTCCATTAGATTTAATTATATATTTATCTTTATATATATTTAGTTACATTGATTGCTCTTTTTACACACTACACTGAGTTTAAATGAACCACGATATACTATCAAATTATTATTATTATATTTGATTATTATTGCCTGATAATTCAATCAGAGGGTATGAATAATAAAACATAAATAAGAGAAAATTATTTTTACAAATTTATAATATGGTTTCATTTTTTTCATTTGGATGAAAATTAAAATAATTCATTTAAATTTAAAAATAGTTGTTTCTCTAACAAAACTATTTTTATGCGCACAATGTGTTTTTATCATAAAAATTCAAATTAATCAATAATTATGAATAATTATAATGATTTTAATAGATTAACTATTTATTTTTTCTTGATATTAATCTAAGATGATTTACTCTATATGAAATATGAATAAACATAGTTTTTGTGCTTAAAAGTGAATTTCACTAAAAAAAGTTTTGTTTCATTATTCACACTTTTTTAAAATGAATTTCAAACAAAATTACAAATTTTATTTTCCAAAATGGATTAAATATTTTGAATCATTATCTCTACATTTTTAAGTGAACCCAATTTAATTTTTGGTCACCGTGAATTGTAAATACGGTAAAAATTATTTACCACTCTTAAGGTCCAAACTGGTTTATCAATAAAGGGTAAACTAAGAGATAAAGTTATTATTTACACATAAACATGAATATTTAATATTGGGAAGATTTATTTAAACCCTAAATTATCCTACCATTTTATACTTTTCTACTTTAAATCATTTATCTTGATTTTGAAATTAATATATTATAATCTCTTGAAAAAACCATATATGTCCTCTCCATCACTTATAAAAGGAAACTATATATCATATATTCTAAAAACTTCAAGAGAAACTAATATATTCCAATACCAACAAAAAACCATTCCTAACACCAATACTAATGTATAATATGTCTCTATTTGATAAAAATACATTCTTTTTAAGGAAACAATCATAATCTAAATGAGGTTTCTCAGTAAAGAATTATAACACTTAACTGAGTAAATTCAATTTTATTTCTTCATTCACCTTATCTAAACCAATTATATCCAACATAAAATTCGGTATATAGAATAATGAATATACTAAGATGTTATTATAATGAATTATCTACCATTCCCCTTTCCATCAAATTGTAAATTAATGTATTTCACTACGGAATGTTTGGAATATCGCCTCCACATAGTGATATGATTCATTTTCCATTTACATAATTACTAATTGTTTATTATGATATATTAAATTTTTATATATTTTATTTATTTAATATTAATTCTTTTTTTATTAAATTATCCAATCTAACATCATACCTATCTATCTGTTGTAAAATTATAACACTAGTAATTTATACTTGTGGGCTTCCACCTACATGGAGGGATGTGATTTGTTATACAGTTTTGTTTTACATGGATTTAAATAATTATACATTTAATGAATATATATTATAGTAATTATATAATAATTATTATATAATATGAAATTAATTTTTTACTTTTCTTTCACTCCATTCAATGAAAAGAGGAAACATTAGTTATGTGCACGTATAAACTAACACTCTCCAAAAAGTGATGTAATTAATTTTTCATCACCATTGTATATATATAATTATATAACTATATTTTATGAATAAATAATAATATTATTTAATATTAGTCTCTGGATAAGGAAACTATTTCTCAGGAGAATTTACCATAATCATCGAATAGGGACATGCATGGAAAACAAACTGTTATCACCCAAATGTTCATTTTAATGAATAAATTGTCAATAATAATAATATTAAATGATAATGAAATGATGAAAAATATTTCATGAAGGAATATAGCTCAATAAAATATTTATAATAAAAATATATTTATTATATAGGAGATATAGATATTTACGAATGAAGACCGTACTTGAGGTAAAATATTTATGTTACAATCTTATTTCAATTTAGGATTTTCCAAGTTAAAATTTAGTTGTGGTAAATATTATTCATAATATTATTTAAAAAAAATATACATTATTCTTATATATTTATTCATATAATTTTTTATGTATTAGTGCCATTATCCACTCTTTTAAACTTAATATGATTGAGAATTTTTTTATAGAAAAAGTAAACCTTATTTCCCCTTTAGTTGTCGAACACTTTCCAGTATGTCTATTATCTTCAAAATTGTTTTAGGGAAGTTTTTACCTACCAATTAAATGTTTTAAAAAGTATATTTTCTATAGGTTGTACATTATTTATAATTTTTAAAAGGAATATTTTTAATTAAAATTTTTTAGAACAAGTTGTTTTTTAATTTTTGAAAAAGTGTGAAATGAATATTCTATTTTAATTTATACCACATGAACAAATTTTACAACCATCCTAAATGTTATTTTAAACAAAGATACATTCACATGTTTCCATGGTTATTTTTAAATGAAATCGTTTTCTTAATATTTTGGGTATTTTTAGATAAAATTTTATCAAAATAAAAGGTTTTTTATCATGTTTTCAAAGAACGGTTTGAATTATCTGTTGAAATTATTTTTCATCTATTAAAACATCATGAATGTTTTTTTATCCTTCACTAAGGATATGGTATTATTATACCATCCAATTAATTTCTTTGGATGTCTTATAATGATGATGATATAATGATGATTATATGAAATTTATTTCCTTCCCACATGTTAATTAATTTATGTTGAAACCTATATAATACCCATTTTTTCATGGGTTGTGATTTTATAAAATGATGAAATGTTTTTAAATTATTTTCCCTTTGTAATAATTATGGTATGATGATATTATGAATTTTTTTATGATCTTTTGGAAAAAAACTGTATGGTTTTCATAATGTGATGGGTGGAAAAAAAAATTATAGCCCTATAATCTGTTAGGTAAATATAGACATATCATGGGATAATAAGGACCTGAATGGGGAAATTAGCCAAGTTTATTTAGGTATTTTTCCATCTATGACAGTATTTAGAGTGAACCGTAACTAATGAAATTATTATCTTGAGTGTGAATCATAACTAATGAAATTATTGAATGGGTGGGGAACTCAATCCAATGTGATGGTATTGTCATTGATCCTTGACTAAGGAATTGATCTTATGTGATTTTCTATATGAAAAAACTTATGATTTATGTCATGATTTATTATTTATTATTCCAAAAACTTATGACTTGTGTCTATAATTATTCAAGGTGCCTTATTCCATAATTTGTTATTAAGGTTATTTAACTAATTGGGTATTATATTCATTAGATATGATATTGTTCTCATGAACTTATGGTTATCTTATGCTCACTTATTATCATTGATTGATACAACTTTTATTTACCCATACTAGCTTCTAATATCAATGGTTCTTATATTTTCTTTCCCCGGGTTATGGTGAATAGTTTTAATTTGGGAATGTATATGATGTTTACTATCTGAGAAGTTCATTATGGGAGATATTGAACATCTTTCATGAATTTTAATAATTACGTATCTATTCTCCAAATACACTAACCAAGTAAAATCCTCCAATTAGTATTATTATGATATTTATTGGATATTTTAAAAAACATTTAATTTATATTTAAGAAATGGTTGGGTATCCTCATATTTTATTAGTAGAGGGTATAATTATTTGTGGAGTTTATGAATATAGATTTTTTTAAATAAAAGTGATAATTCTATGTATTTTATAACATATTGATTCTTTTTTAAAAATAGAGATTATGAGTTTTTTCTATAAAATAAATCCATTTCTATATACTAGAATATGGACATGGTTTTCGAACTTATGTACCTTGGGGTATCATCTCTAAAAAGGCATAATTGTGTAGTAACATGATCATCATGAGTGCTTGATGAGTGGGATTAAGACAATAATTATGGCTAGAAACTCTTAGGGGATATTATTGGGTTATTTTACATATCCATTATAAATCATAATAATGGATTTGATATGATGATTACCATTAATCACCTTGGTTAAACCTAATATGTTATATATTTTAAAGAAGGTTCCATGATTTAGACATCCTGTGAATTATTTTTCACTATTAAAAAATTACTTGTAATGATTATAGCTACTCAAAATGTGAATTTTTATATTAGTTAATTGATAAACCCAGAAGTAATCATTATAATACCGAATGTTATGGAAAATATAATGATTTTCCTCGTAACCAAATAAATGAAATGGGACCTTGAACGTGAATCCTTGTGATTATTTTTAACGTGGTTTCCATATATATAATTAATGAATTTATATTGGTTGAGTTTTATAACACAAATAATAATAGAAAAAAATAATTTCTTGGGTGATTAGTTGATGAAGTACATTAAGGAAAAAAAATCATCTTCTGACATGTCTCAAATGTGAAAATAAGCTCTCAGAAATATGTCTTAAAGGAATAATAAGTTTTTTTTTATTTATTGAAATGAAAGTAAATTAAAAAATAATTTCCAAGGGGAAATAATTATTTTGATGGAGGGGAAGAATGTACATTCTAATGTCCCAATTATTTTTCAATGTCTAATGCATAGGGAACTTGGGAAATATCCAAGTCAATTAACTAATCTAAGGAAGAACTGCTATAATAGAGAAATTAATATTCTATGTTAATTAATGATGTGGAAAATAATGGTTAAGGAAAAATTATACTCCCCTCCAAATAATGGGATATGTTGTTGATGTTTTTAAGAATTTTCCTAATTATTTGCTTTTATATTTAGTTCAATTTGACGTGTTATTGAGATTTTTTTAGTTTTTTATATATAATTTTCATTTAAACTTATAAAATAAGGAAATAAAAATTTATATCATTAATCATTCTATGATAGTCAATCAATGAAAGCATGAATATGAACATCCAACATAATTCATTTCCATTATATGGCTCTTACTACTGATTCATGAGGGGTATTTATCGAAATTTTTGGAGAGAAACTCAACATCATAAATATAACTATTGTTTGGTATTATAAAATTTTATTTTCTAAATTATTGTCTAGTATTATTCAAAGTTGTGAACTTGAGTTTTAGATATAACTCACTCTCCATCCAACAACTATTTACAAGACTCTATATAGAATTACAAAAATTGAGTTGTTGTAACTAAATAGTGAACTCAAGTATAATCAGGAGACGGGATTCACATTCACTTATGAATCTGTATGGGGTGTGCCTATTCATTTATTTAATAAGAACAATGGTTCAATTCATATTTTCATTGATTAGAGAGAATTAAAAAGATAACTGTAAAAAAAACTATCTTCTACACCATATTAATAAAATTATTCATTAAATGGATAGATCTTATTACTTTTTAAAGACAGACCTTCATTCAGTATATCATCAATTGATTCTCATGATGATGGATATGAACAAGACATCCATTTTTACAGTGTATGATCAATATGAGTTTATAGTGATTCCATCCGGACATTCCAATTCCCCTAATATCTTTGTGGATCTAATAAATAGTGTATTTAGATATTACCTTGATTAGATTATGTTAGTCCTTATATATGATATTTTTATATATTCCAAGATCATATAATAACATAAAGATCATTTTAGAATTATATTAAATACCTTTAAAAAGGATAAGTTGTATTCCAAATTCATCAACTTGGAATTATGAATATAAAAATTTTCATTCATGGGTTATATAATATAAAGAGGTGATATATCAGTGGATACTTAAATGATGGAAGTTATTTAGAAATGTACCAAACCATCTGTATTAACCTAGATCCATATTTTTCTTTAGTTGGATAGAAAATAAGAAGTCTTTGTGAGGTATTTCTCATAATTATCAAATCTAGTGATCAAGTTTTATTGAAAGAGATTTTAATTCATTTTGTAGATGAATCTGAGGAATATGTAGTGGATCGAAAAAGAAGGTTGGTCAATGTATATATTCCTAAAATATGCATAAATTGGGATGGGTTTATCATTTATATTGATTTATTTAATATGGTAATGGTATGTGTCTTTATGATAACTGATATGTTGATAGATTATTCTTTATGATAATTTAAAAATTCATAATAAAAAGTAGGTGACTCATGATTTAGATTTGGTAGTAGTAATGTTTTCTTTATAAATATAATTGAACTACTTTAATTTTTTGTAAAAAATGTTATATATTTATAAATTGATAATAAAATCTTAATGTATATATTCACATATAATGATTTGAATAAGAACCAAAGGATATGGTTGTAATTGACTAAGGATTATGATTTCTCAATACACTACCACCCTAGGAAGGTAAACAAGTTGGATAATGATTTTATTTGGAAATACCATGCTAGTTTATATATGATATATATTTAAAGTGATCCTATATTTATGGATGTGAAAATATATATCTTGAAATCATATCGAAAGTGGATATATAATATCATTCCCGTGTGAATGTTTAACTATCCATATATGTGATGATTAAGGAGGTGTGTAAGGAGGATGTGAATCAACAGATGAAGGTGGTAAATGTTCCGGAGTTCAACCGTGACTGGGATGGAATGATATGGTTCATGAATCAGGTATGTGTCCCATCAATATTATACTTTGAAAAGGATCTATTGTATGGAGTTTACTGCTCACCATTCTCTATTCATCCTATTTATTAGAAGATTTATAAAAATCTAAAAGAGTATTTATAGTGGGAAAACATGAACTGGTATATTGGATAATATATATATATATATATATATAAATTACAGGTATGCCAGCACGTTAAAGTTTATAGATTTAATTATAAAGTAATCCTACAACCATTACCTATATGATAATGGAAATGGAAAAACATTACCATTTATTTCAACATTTGACACTACAAAACATCTAAAATTAAATATATTATTTTGGGTTATAGTTGAAAAAATTATGAAATTAGAACATTTTAACTACAAAAAATATGATTTTTTAATTCATTTACTTTCTAATATGTACATTAAGGACGTGGTAAGGATTTAGGTAGTATAAAATTATGTTACATCTGATCGGGATCTTAGGTTTAACTCAAAAACATAAATAAGTATTAAGTTTGAACTGAATATGAGAATGAGATTTACCACTTCTTATTAACATTAGATATATGGTCTATCTAAGAGGTCCATTAAACCCATATAGGATATGAAAACACCTTTTTCTTTGGTCAATGGTGGTTGGGATGAATAAATTCCACTTAACGAATTCATTTATAACTGTATCATTCAGTCGATCATTCATATGGAAAATTATAAATCTTTATATAGAAGGATGTATTGAACTCCAAAAATATGGGATGTAATTACCAAAATAAACTATTGATACTTTATATTTTAGTGGAAACAACAAACAATGTTAGAGCCATTCAATAAAACATCATGGTAGTTTAAAGTTAGTAGAAGAGTTTTTCTAATAATCATCGGTAAGACCTCAAATTCAATATTGGTGAGATGGTATTCTTATGAATTTTTCAATGGAATAATATTATCATATTAAAAAAGAAGTTAATGATGATTTAATGATATATATTTCCTTTTTGGATTCTATTTTGGATTAGGATGGTTGTTTATCTCTTGGAAATTCCACTGAACTACTCAAAGGTTGAAAATTGTTTTCACATTTCTCTCCTGAGGAGGTACATACATGACCATTCAAATGTACTGAACTCTAAGGATGTACCACTGGAGCAGAATAAATCATATGAGTAACAAGTGGTTCAGATTCTAGATCAATTATAAAAATTATATATAGAACAATACCACTAACACGGTCAATGTTTTGTTATGAAATTAAAAAATTATGGATGTTTTGTGGGAACACAAAGATGCGATACAACTAAAGTAGCATAATTTTTTTATATAATAGAGTTTTAATTTAAAATGGGATATTATTATTAGGGGGTAGAATTTAATAAGCTAATATTTTATTATATATATCTCTTTATGTAAATTTAATTTCTTTTATATCATTCTTTACATGAAAAACTGAGTTAAAAATTGTGTGACATACTATTCAATTTTTTGTATTTAATATGAAAGTTAATGTCTTACCATTGTGTTAGAGTGTATACATAAGTCTAAATAAATTATTAAAAAGTATTGTTTACATATATATAAAATTAATTCTAAATTTTCAATTGGTAAGAAAGGAAAATTAATTCTTTTTAATGTAAAAATATTTTTTTCGAAAAAAAACTATTTTTATACACCCAATGTGTTTTTATCATTATAAATTAAATAAATATCTAAATATTAATGATTTCAAAGAAAATTATTGATTATATAATTAATGTGTATTACTTAATACCAATATCTTTGTTTTAACAATGCATGTAATAAGAATAATATTAGTTTTTTCTTAAAAATGAATTTTTCTAAAGAACATTTCATTTCATTTTTCAGAATTATTTTAAAATTAATTTACAGAAATTATAGAAATTTAATTTGATTAAATATATTAAATATTATATTTTTTAAAGATTCCACTATTATTTATTGGTCGTCATTAATTATTAAAATTGTATAAATTTGTTACTATATTTTAGGTTAAAATTATTTTATTGGGGTTTTAAACAAAGAGACAAGGGTAATATTTCCACATAAACTTGTAATATTTTTAATCTATAGAGTTATTTCAAACCTATAGTATCATACCATTGAGTATATATCCATTTGGATTTATTTTTCTTGAGTAATACATCAAAATATCTTAATATTTTGAAATTTCTCAAGTTTTTGTCTCCCCCTTATAAATAGACACAAACAGTCATATATTATATAAAAATTAATTTAATAAATTCTCATTGAATACATACCAAAATAATATTTTAATTTCAATTAAAATGTCCTATAGGTATTACTTTTTTCAAAATTCAACACATTCAAGGATTAAGATTAATTCCAAAGGATTTATCTCAAAGAAGAGTATAAATATCAAACGATTACATTGAATTTTTTATCTTCTTAAATAATTTTTAAAATATTTGTATCCATCATAAAATCATGAATTAAGAACCATTAATATACCAATATGTTATTATGATGATGGAACTACCATTATCTACCTCATTTACATCAAATGGGATATTAAAGTATCACCCACGTGAAACTGTACACTAACTTATTCACATATTTATATGAATCATTTTACATATATATATTTCATGGATGGTTATTGGGATGAATTTAAATTTTTATGTTATTTTTTTACATAATTATGATTCGGTTAGTAAAATATATTATATACATTCTTAGCATTTCATCCATTTTAAAATGTGTACGTGTGGATAACCACATCTAAAAAGTTATATAATTCATTTTTCAATTGTGAATTACATGGATGATAATATTTATATATTTAGTGAATATATGTGATACTTATAATATAATAATTAAATTTTAATGTGGATTTTTTATTTTATTTTATTTTATTTTACCTATTGAAAAGTAGAAACATCACTCGTGCGTATGTACATGCTACCATCCCCATAATGCAAGGTAATTCATTTTTTATCACCGCTTTATATGAATAATTATAATAGTGTCTATAATGAATAAATATGATTCTTATTTCATGATTTTAATTTTTGAGATAATAAAACCATCAAAAATATGGATGTACTAAAACTATAAAACTCAAATATGTATAGAAAAAGGCCAATTATCACATAAGTGTTGATTTTAATAATGAAATTTTTAATACAAATATAATTGGAAGTTATAATATATTGATAGATGGTAATATATTTATGAATATTGTTCAATAATACATATAAAATATATAAATCTTTATTTTCTATGATATTTTAATGTGTATAAAGACACATGAGACAATCATTAAGGGATTTCTGTTATAATCTCATTTCTTTTCAGGGTTACAAATGATGAATTCCCATTGAGATAAATTATTTAGATCTTATTCATTAACAACAATACATTTTCATTTCCTCTGATTATTCCTAATTGTTTTTGATTTATTATTTACCTTTACCCTCTTTGGCATTCAAAATGATCATGAAAATTATTTTAATGAAAAGTAAACATTATTTGTGCTTTGTTCATTGAGAATTTTCAACTATTTATATAATACTTAACATTGATTTGTAGATTTTTTATCGATGAATTAAGATTCAAAACCCATCATAGATACCCTAGAACCCTAATTAAAATGGTGACTCTGATATGGAATGAAGGGAATTCTTGATCCCCACAGTTTGGTAAAAAGTATCTTGCATCATAGAAGAATCATATGGGAATGATTTTTCCACAATAATTTAGAAGGTAAAATATACAAGTCAGTAAGGTCAAAAATTCAGGGGAAGAAATTACTAGAATTCAACAGGCAAGATAATAAAAAACAATAAATCTTTAAATGGAATAACATATACCATAACAAACCTCAGTCATATCCCATGAAACAAGTTGATTATATCTCCACTAGTCAACTCCTTTACTCTGGGTCCCAATGATCAAGAACAACAACCCCTCCATGTGGTACTTTCTCATTGGTTAGACCTAGAATAAGATAATCTACAAAGGTATGAAGGAAAATGTAGGGTGTGATCTATAAAGTTTATTAGGGTCTCACCATGTGTTCCATAATAAATTATATAAAAATCAAACCAAATATTCCTTAAATTTAAGTAAAACAAGGAATACCATAGAATCTATATGTTTTCAGAAAAAATTATTTATTAATAAAAAGAGATGTAATATATATCAAAATAGGCTTAAATGAACATTATTTACCATCCCACCTTGGGTTCCACTTATCGGTGCCCCAATATGGCAAGTCACAAGACCTCAAGTGTGCCTCCCTGAATTCTAGAGGCAACCAAATAGTAGTAAGGACCTAGGGAATATCCGTGGGGAGATTATGACCTCATAGATCAAATTATAGTTCACATATATATATATATATATTAGTATATTTATGTATACAACATGAAACATCATAAGAAATAATAGATAGTAGCGGAAATTATAACAATTAAATGTTTAATATAAAAGAGAGATAAACTAAAGATGAATAAACAAGTAGTACCACATGATGATGGTATGTCATGTTTTAAAAAAAATTACTATGATGGGGTTGGGGATAAAATCATATACAATATTCTATCCAAATAAAAAATAATTCAAAAAACTACTACAACTAGTATCTCGATCATAGGCTCGATCCTCTACACCCAAACTCTATTCTAAATCTTGAAATCCAACATTGGATACTAGTCACTTCCTTTTGTCTATACCTACAATCATAATTTCTGCTCTAATACCCAAGGTTCCTGATTAGGTTGTGAGATAAAATCTCATTAGCATGGCCACCACGATATCTAGGACAATCCATAACATGATTTATAATTATCACATTGTTCCATAGTAATTAAATGAAATAAAAAATAAATAAATAATTGTATCAGATTGGTTTCAACTTAGAGAGCTTCCCAATTACCTACTTCAGAAAAAGATAGTATATTTGACCCAAGAGATCCTACAATGGTAAAGTGAGTTGGGTAAAGTATAAAATATGGTTTGTACCAAATCTTTTTCCAAGTCTTGTAAGACATGTATCTACTTATCTAAAAGAAAAGGGTCAATTATCTATTGAAAACATTTAATTAATTTTTTGTTTC
The DNA here is from genome assembly GCA_963277665.1 of Viscum album. Classification (NCBI taxonomy): domain Eukaryota; kingdom Viridiplantae; phylum Streptophyta; class Magnoliopsida; order Santalales; family Viscaceae; genus Viscum; species Viscum album. The sequence continues at coordinate 1,880,979,641 of OY728156.1, read as the reverse complement.
AAGTTGAAAACACTTTAAGAATTATGAATAGTTAACCTTAGTTAGTCCTTGACCATCCTGAGAGACTTTGAGGGGTTCAATATAAGTCTAATGAAAAATAAGTCCATCCAAGGTGACCCAAGTACATAGTCCCATGTGTCACTCTAGCATGGTGTAAAAATATTAAAAGTCTAATAGGACTTTTAGTTTATACTTAGTATGACACATAGGGTCCATGGTATCTCTCATGGAATTGTACAACCAATCATTCCATCAATCCCTTCCAAGGGGTCTCTCCTAGAGATCTAGTGACACTCCTCTGGAGGTAAAAATCGATAATTCTCAATGAACCCTTCCCTGACATAGTTGATGTCACCCCATTATGTTTACCAAAAATTCACAAAAGCTAATAATGGAACAAGAGTCCATACAAGGGGTTCTTTAGTTGGAACCCCTTTTTGACCCTCAACAGTAAGTTTAAATCCTTAAACAAACAATTTACAATTATAACATTCCTGGTAAGAGGGTCCATTCCATGAATTCAAATATTTATAATGTGAAAGTAATTTTTTCATGGAATTTCAATTTTAATGGCTCATTCAAGGAATGAGACATATCATTAGGCACTTTCACCATTAATTTAATTCAACAATATCATCTAAGACACATGAGAAGATTTAACACATGGATCCTCACCCAACTCAAACCACGGAATAACTTAAGGAATTTAATTAAGAGTCATACCCCTAAAAGGGAATTTTAGTAACTAGGACCAAGGGAAATTAAGACCAAAGGAGTTGAGAACACCCGTTGGGATGGTCTGAATCTAGAAAACCAACCTCAAGGGTGATTCACTGCTAGTTATGATATAAAAAACACATGAAAAACCAATTGGAATAATTTATTTGACATTTTGGAGGCATCACCGGAACAGTCCAAGAAGAGGAACAAACAACATAAATTTGAGAATGAAAAAAAACAAAGGAGAAGATACTAGACCACCCAAAATGTCATCATATATCTTCCCTTATCCCAATTTAACCTTTTATTCAATATAGGTTGTAAGAAATTGATGAAAATGTCAAATACCCTAAAAATGGGGTAAATGGGATTGCACCCAAATAGTGAAATAGATGGGAAAAGGAAATTAAAATAGAATATAAGGAATTATAGATCTTACCTATTGATTATAAGTGGATCTGACATCGAATGAATTGGAGATCGGACAGAGGAGTTGTTTAAATTACTAGGTTGATAGGAGAAGATGGTTTTCCGGTGAGGTAGGAGAGAAAATCGAAGGAGAAAACAAGGATGAAATATGGTTTGAATTAGGTATTTTTAGGATGGAAAAAGGATAATTTCACCCTCAAAACCCACTAAACATGGTATTATCGTACTATTTTCCAAATAATGCACTAACCAAGCCTACAGCCCCATAGGGACACGCACCCCATGTAGTACTATTGAAGACAAACCGTGTGGCCCCTAGGTGTACACTATATGCTATCACATAGTTTAGAGAGACCATGCAGGATGGGATGAAAAGTTTTCACTAACCATGTGAACCTATCTTTTCTACACATTTTGGGGATACAAGTTCTGAATGAGCCCCGTGCACACCCGAATCTTACTTGAACCTTTTAGGAATCATATTAAGGGAAATTTAAAAGAATTAGAAAAAAAAATTAAACAGTCCAAACCTATGGAAAAAACCATGATGTTAAAATTTCCCTCCTTAAGACAACTCATCCCCGAGTTACACTTCTGAGGGTAGTAGAACATCATCTAAGAAGAGTTGTGGAAACTACGCATATACATAGGATTCCCAATCCTAGGTCTCACAATGTATGCATCTATGATTCCATAACACCTAGACCAGAGTAAGTGACCTACCTCAAAGTGTTTTCATGCTATAATCAATGATACACATTGAAGGATCCAGAAAGGATTGATCCACTTCCAGCTCGATATCATCAAAGTTAAAATAATGAGATAGGTCATAACAATACTATAAATGATGAGAAACATGGATGAAATCATGCATGGTAAGGTTCCTCTACAATAACCAAAACCAATAGTATACTAGTAGGACTCTCTCTACTATCTCAAAAGTCTTGACATATAGAGGTGAAAACTTTCCCTAAGACCTTATTCATATGTGACTCAATCTAGGTGATACATGTAGAAATTCCCGATTTCCCACCTTGAACCACTAAGGTGTTCATTGTTGATCGGTATAAGATTTCTTCTTAGACTAAGTTGTGGCCATATTCTTACGAATCAACTGGACTTACACTCATGTATCCTACACAATACAAGGAACCAGTAGAGCTACCACACCGGTCTCAAGCTAGCATAGAGGTGAAAATACATTCTACCATAGAGGGCCTCATACACACCCATAAAAATAATTTCTTGGAAAAAAATTATAGGAAAACTCCACCAGAGAAATATTCTTCTCTTTGGAACCTCTATAATTAAGGTTATAAGCTCGTATAATCTCCGTTAACACCCAAATTATCCACTCAGACTTCCCAAAGTTCTGAGGGTGACATGAAATACTCAAGATCATATGTGAATCTATTTTTTTCCAAAACCCATTCAAGAACCATGATGAAAAGTGGGAATATCAGTCTGATATGATAGAACATGGAACACCTTGAAGTTTCACTATCTCCTAGATGTAAATCCTTCCCAGCTCATCAATAGAAAAGACTCTCAGATTGGAAAGAAGTTTAAGAATGTGGTAAAACTATCAATGATCACCCATACTGCATCACTGCATCGAGGTGATCTCAGAAATCCTATCACAAAATACATTGTGACATCATTCCATTTCCATTAAGGAATAGATTGAGGCTATAGAAGTCTAGTAGGTTGTTGTTTCTCTTCCTTCACCTGATAATAGGTAGAGAACCAAGTAATTAAACCTTCTATCCAAATCTTTATTCACATATGGAAATACCAATGGCGTATATATAAATTCAACTTGGAAAGCCTAGGATGAACTACATAGACAAAGGCATGTGATTTCCTTATGAGATCTTCATGTATATGTGAAGGATCCCATACATGTCTACAAAATAGTAGGGTCTCACTCGCATAAAAACATAACCTGGAGGTGGGTTTTTTCATATGATTCTCTACCTCAGAATGAGTCCTTCTAAATCTGATAGTTTCACCACCTGATCGTGTTCCATAAGAGAATATGTCACTCCTAAAGATGTCAGATTTGGTTTCTTGTGCTATTCCAAAACCTTAACTTGTATTTTAGATAATATGGCTGTTAACTTACATTAACTTCTAGACTCCTTGATAGTTTGTGTCTGAGTCTTCCAGATCAGTGCATCATCCACAAAATTTCTCATTCCGGGTGTATAAGCCAGGTCAAAGTCGAATGATTGCAGGTATTCAACCCACATGTGTTTCCTCATATTCAAGTCTCTCTATGTGGAGATATATTTGAGACTTTTATGGTCTATGTAAACAAAAAATTACTCTCCTAACAAGTAGTGCCTCAAAAAACACAGAGAATGAATTAAAAATCCTAGCATGATGTCATGTGTAGGATAATTCCACTCATGAGGCATCATTTGAAGAGATCCATACACTACATTCTAATAACCAAGAATCAAAACTAAATCTAGACCAAACTTTGAATCATCCAAATAGAATTTATAAATTCTCCTAGATTAGGAAGGATAAAATAGGATCTAAATTGAGACTTTCATTTACTCCTAAAATCATATCTCATAAGATTCAGTCCAATCGAATTTCACACCGTTGTTGGTCATGATCGTAAGTGGTGTTTCTAGGCATGAAAAGTCTACGTTGAATTTCCTATAATATCCAACCATACATAAGAAGTTGTGTATATTGAATACATTTTTGGGATGATCCCATGAAACCACAATTCTCACATTCTATAGGACAACTAATACACCTTAATCATATATTATATGACCGAAGAAGTGAACCTTACAGATCCAGAAGTGGAATTTACTATGATTTAGATATAGTTGGTTCTCTCTCAGTGTACTCCAAGTGATCTCAAGATAGCTGGAATGGTTATGTATGGTAGTAGAATATACTAAGATGTCATCTTCTAATACTACCACAAAGCAATCAAAATATATGTGTAAAACATGATTCATAAAATCCATGAAGACTGCTGATTCATTCGTTCGATTGAACGACATAACCATATACTTTTAGAAGTTGTACCTTATCCAGAATGTTATATGTTATTTTTCTAATGAACTTACAAGAACTTGATGGTAGCTTGACCAAAAATCGATATTAGAGAAAATAGTTTTCCCTTGGATATGGTCTAAGATATCATCTATACAAGGTAGTGAGGACCTATTCTTTACCATAATTTGGTTCAATCAGCAATAATCCTTACAAAATCTATGGGTTTCATCCACATTCCTTGCAAAATGGAATGGAAAACCCCATGGTGATGTGAAGAATTTGATAAAACCCTTAGCCTCTAAGTCTTCAAGTCACTTCTTGAGTTCTACGAGCTCTGTAGGTGTCCTCCTATATGGAGGAATAAACACTAGTGTCACACCTATCATTTCTATATGGTGAACTCAATATATTTTTTAGAAGGTAATCAAAATAAATCATCATGGAATATTTCCTTGAAATGAAATAGTACTAAAAGGAAATATTCTTAAGGAATTACTTTCTTATTAAGAGACTGGCCATCTGGGCTGTCACCCCACCTAGCCCAGTATCCTTGAGTCTATATCGACTCACTTGGAGATCACATTCACCCTTATGAATATATGTGATTCCCTAAAGTGATGTGAAAGAAAAACATTGATAATATAAATCCACATGGTATTGAAAATGAATAATACAATCCATGTAGAAAATGACACCATTGATGGTCATCTCAAGGATGAAGAATCTCCATAGAAAACTATACCCCCTATCTCAAGGGGTAGTCCTTACAGTGGATTATACCATCTGATTGAAATCCTAATTGTGTGTAAATGGTCAAAACAAAAATGGATCACTCTATCCTTAATACTATATATTCCATAGTTGTAGGATATAGAAAATAGGTTTATGAACATGTATCAAACAAGGAAGAATATAGTGAAGAGGGTACCAGGATAATACCTCTCACTGTAGTTGGACCTAGACTCTGCTTCTATGGAATAGTATTCATGACATAAATATTGTTTGAAACATGGCTTTGATATGCTTCCTAAGTTTCCTGAGTAGGTCCCCTCTTCCAATTATGGAACTATGATTACTTCCTACCTCATCCATGACCACCTTCTTAGCCTAAACGGCCTGTAGAAGACCATATTCCTACTTTTAAATGTGTAACTGACCCTGCACCCGAGGGTGGGGCTATCAAAAAACCCTATTCACTTGGAACTAGATAAATAAAATAGAAGAAACATTGGAGGTGACCCATCCTTCCACATTCCCAACTCTTGATCGGGTTCCTCACATGCTTGGGATTTTTGTCGTCTGGTCTTCCACACTAGTGACACACCATAAACTATAAATGGGTTCCACTTAGTCAGTATTGACTTCGTGTGTACCCTTAAAGAATCACTTATTTTAGATTGATAAACCACTATTCTTATTGGAATAATAAAAACCATGTTTCATGTATTCTGACTCCCTCAGATTCCGCTCAGTGATAAGGGCCTAGCTCATCATCTCTAAAATAGTTTTCATCCCAAAAAAATTCACCAGTGACTGGAATTCATAAGCAATACCATCCTCAAATAGCCTCACAATAGTAATCTTGTCACTGGTTAAGGTCAGTGTTAAACACAATAATTCAGTGAAGTGAGTTGAATATTCCATCACTGACATGTCAAATTGCACGAGGTTCATGAATTGCTAGTCAAAATAGGTTCTATGAGTCAGTGGTAAGAAATAGTCGAAGAATTATTCCTTGAATTCCACTCATACCATACCTTGGTGTCAACCAGCTTACATCATAACATCCCCCATACCCTGGTGTCGACAATTCATGAAACTTGTAGGTCACACAACATGTAGTTCTTGGGTCAGACATACCATCATAGGCCGAAGAAGGTAATTGGTAGGGTCTCCTAGTGGAACCTAGTCTAATGAAATTATTTATTTATTCTATATTGCATTTAATTACTATGGGGAACTGATCTAATTAAAATGAACATTATGGATTGTTCTAGTCATTGTGAGTGCTGGCCTATTGAGATTGTATCTCACACCCTACTCACGCTCCTTTGGTACATTAGTATACTTTATGATTATAGGTATAGATAATGGGAAGCATCCAACTTCCGGTTTTTTATTTACACCTTTAAAATATAGTTTTGGTGTATGGAACTGAGCCTACACTCAAGATGCTATATGTAACCATTTTTAATTTTTTTTGGTAGAATTTTTTATATGCTTGTATACTCTTCCCAAGTATAGAATTTTTTTATTGAATAAGACATACCATTATCATTTTTTACTATCTATTTATTCAGCTTCCGCTTATCGTTATTTTTTCTTGAATGATTAATTGTTATCATTTCCACACTTATATTTGTTTCCTCTGTTGTTTCATATTGTATATATATATATATTATTTATCTCCACTCTGATCTATGTTGGAATAATATCCCCAAAGACACACCCTTGGTTCTTGCTGTTATTTAACAGAATCTGTCATTAATGGAGGTACGCTTGAGGTCTTGTGGCCCACCATCTCAGGGCACCTGTAAGTGGAAACTAGGGTGGAATGTTACACATTTTATAAAAAAAATATATGAAGAAGTTTTCGTGTATTATGTAGCTTTATAAATAAATGGAATGTAATAATCAATCCATGTATATCATATATCCATGTATCAAGACCTACAGTAATCTAGTTTTTGGAAATAGGATACTCACACTACGCATTAGTGATCTCGAATCAATGTGTCCACACATCCAATGACTTAGTCCCTCACGAATCAACTCCCCATCAGGGAAGAAATCAGTCTGTAGTTTTTTTATGTTAGTATTTTTATCATCGATTCAATACTATGGGTTAGATCCTAGTGAGATTATCCTATGTACCCAGTAACTATCTCAACTCAGATGATCTTCAGTCAATCAGCTAATCAATGATGATAAAATAAACAATTTCAAAAAAATTCAAAGTATAATTTCACACTTTAATTTTCCACATTCCTTTCTCATTTCAAACCAAAACAAACAATTTTCTCAATTCAAGTGTTTTAAAATCATCATTCATTTTAAGATATTTATTAAAAAATAAATTTACAAAAAAATCCATTTATTTTTCTCAATTCCACCCAAGAGTGTCAATTCTCTTGAAATTGGGGGGTTTTTCATTATCTCCATGTATTTTTCATAATCATCCCTGAATCATCTAACATGTGGGTTTTTAGATCAATTAAAATCTCATTTCAATTATAATAAGATATTTAATGATTCAATTGTATGTAAAAATAATATGGAGCCTCCTACATCTAATCAGTGATCAAATCAACACCCATAATGGGAAAAACCAATGAAGAATGAATGGGAAAACGAATATCAAGGAAATTATAAATTATAAATCTTCAAGATTATGCTCCAATTGAATTAGAAAAAATTATATCTTACCACTGTGAAAGAGGGATAGTGGGGAGATGGAGAAAACCAATGGGGGGGCCTACTTGAGATTAGAAACCCAAATAAGACGTCTGTAAGTGAATAAATCACTCCAAACTTATTTAGGTTTACCTTATGGATCAATATAAGAGTCTTAAAAATGAAATATTTTTCAGGATTCACTATAAAAAACCACACTATTATCATGGAATTTATAACATTAATCCTTGATTCAAAACATGAATATCCCAAGTGGAAGATATAAAAAAATATGTGTCTCCTCATAATAAAAATAACTATCCCCACCATTTTTTGTCAGGAAATTTATTCACAATGTAAACATTAATAACATCATGGAACTGGTTCATGGAATCTACCTTGTGAAAAATTCACACCACAAAATATATTCATGGCTTGAATCTGTCATGTAGATAGTAAAAAACCAGACCACACAAAAAAAATATAGGAAAGGATGTACCTAAAACTAGACCCAATGGGAACCCTATACCTTATTTGAAACATTTATTCTAGGTCTTTAATAGTTCAAACAAATAACCATTACTGAACTATATGTAATTTGCATCTCTCCATCCTTAAAAGACCAAAAACACAACCAACCAAAAATAGAAAAAATAGTTAATAAGTATTTGAAAAACGATTATTATTTTTTACAGCCACACAACCATAAACACTTTCTATCCCAAGAAATCCTATAAAAAGATTCCATTTTTAAGAGATGTGTCCATTACACTCTCATCAGTGCCTCACACTCCCATGAATCATGTAAATCAGAACCATGATTCCATAGAACATGGAAAAAAGTTATCATCTTCCAATGAAGAACTATTTTCTTAGAGTCAATAATCCTGAATGGATGCTCAATCACAAATTAATCAATATCATCATCAAGATTCTCATAACTAAGATCACAGGTAGTGTCTAAAAAATACTTATGAATTTGAAATGCATAAATCATGATATGTATCAAATTCATCTATGGTGGAAGTTTCTATTGGTATGACACTTTCCCCGCCATCTCAAAAATATCAAAATGACCCACAAACCTTATAATAGGGTTTCCCTATTTCCAAATATGTCGACGACTCAACCAAGGTGAAAATATCAAAAACACCAAGTCACGAAAAAAAATCCAATGGGAATTGATATTGATAAGAATTGGATTTATACAATCAATATAATATTATGAATGAACTGAATCCTCATTATCTTATCTTGAACCAAACTTGTTCCATCTTAGGAATTTTCACTAATCTATGACCAAAACAATGGATATTTTCAAGGATGAAAATACTCTGCCTAAAAGGAAAAATTATGATTCTATAATGGTAGATACTATTATAGGAAAACTCAACTAGTACGAAATGGTCATCCTAAGATCCACTATAATCATGAACACAAGCACATAGTATGTTGTCAATAATATGTATATCTCACTCTATCTAGATATCCATCTTCCGATGATATTCCATGATCAGTTGTATGTGGGATCTCATGTCCTCCAAGAGGCCTCTCAATAAGAGATAAGTTAAATGAAGATCCCTATAATATATTATAGTAGATAAAAGTTCATGGAATACGACAATATCCTACATGTATAGATTTTCCAAGTCCTCAACATTAATTATATCTTGAATGGGTATAAAGTGATTTGATTTAGTGATTATATCGATAAAAAACCACATCAAATTATTATCTCCAGTGGTATTCATAAACACAACATCAAATTGAATAGAAATATCATCCCTCTTTCAACTTAGCACTATAAGTAGCTAATAGAAACCTAATGGTATCTGGTTTTGATATTTCACTTGTTGGTAGGTATTGAAATGAGATTAAAAATCATTGACATATTGTATCATACATGGAATCTAGAATAATTTTCACATATCATATAAAATATTTGTGGCTACCGAGTGAACCACCCATTGGAAATTATTGAAATCTCCCATCATATACTTTCTCATAGAAAATGGCATAACATAACAGTTCCACAAACATAATATATCCTTTGAATAGAATGACTAACTTGTATTGGTCCCCCTATAAAGAGAGCCCCTTATTCCATGGAATTCATCATTAAACTGTTTGTCCTAAAAAACATATTGAGAAGAGAGGAGGTAAACCACACACTCTCTAAAAGAACATCATACTTATTCTCATAAACTGATGAATGAAACTAATCAAAGTGATCCAAAAAATTCCACAATTCCAACGATTCATTCACACCCTAGTCCAGACATTTTATAATCAATGAATATGTTATGAAATTCCCCTTAAAAGGGACGTGGGCTACGTTAAAGTAAATAGATCATAAGGACTCTGCTTGATGCTTTTGTTAAAGATTATGATCTTTTTTAGAGAGATATAATTCATGCTTTTGTGACCAGAATAAATGGTAAACCATTCACTATAAAAGTAAATCTTCAAACTCATAAGAGCATGAATCATAGTTTTGAGTTCAATATCATGGTCTAGATAATTATTATTATGCAGCCTATGATGTCTAGAACCATATGGTACCATTTGATCACCCTGCATAAGGGATAATTAATACTAAAACCTTATGCTTCACTAAAGACCATATAACCTTGACCATATTTAAGAAGTGAAAAAATAGCAATGTAAGTCAAAAGAAGTTTCCACTAAACAAAATAACTCTTTCAATTATCATCTCAATTGAACTTCACTCATTTCCATGTGGGATAGGTCATTAGAGAAGAAGACTTCGATAAATATTTGATGAACTTATGGTAATATCCCACTAATCTCAAGAAGCCCCATATCTCAAAATTATTACATTATTGCTCGAATTTCATATCATCATTTAACTTATATAGATCAAAATAAATAATAATTTCATAGGAAATGTGTCCCTATAAAATTACCTCCCAAATCTCAATATTAAATTTCAACAACATGGGATAGATTTATTGATTTTTCAATAAATACAGAACATACCTTAGAGGATGCACATGGTCCCCCTCTATCTGAGAGTAAACAAGGATGTCATCCAAAATTACCACCATGAATGTTTCAAGATACCCATGAAATATTTTATTTGTCAAAGATATAAAAACATTAGGAGAATTGGTTAGACCAAATGTTATAAAAAGATACTCATAATGTTTATACCAACTCCTAAAGGTTTTCTTATGAATGTAAAATTATTTTATTCTCAGATAGTGATAACCATAACACACATAAATCTTGGAAAACCACATTTTAATTTTGATATGGTCAAAAATATTATGAATCCATTGGAATATTTTTTTTATTCATGGTAATTTGATTTAGTTTCCAATGATCCTCACAAAGGTGAAGTGTCCCATCACCTTTCATCATAAAGAGAGCAGGTTCCTTAGAATGTTACACAATTAGCCATATGAAACATTTATCTAGTAGATCATCCAACTAATATTTCATCTATTTTAGATTCACTTTTATCATATGGTAAGATATAATTGACATTAGTTGAGTACAAAGTATTATATCATAAGAAAAATCTACTGCTCTTACCTATGGCCATTTAGATATATATAAAGGAAAAAAATTAGGAAATTCAAATAAAACTAAAGGGAGATAATCATTCAAAGATACCATTTACATGTTGAGAGAAACACCGATATTACCCCACCCACCTATGGAAAAGGAGGTATGTATCTACTCAACCTCAAGACATATTATCCATAAAAAACATAACATACCTCCTCATGCATAGTAAATGAGACCTGTTAATGAGAACAATACGTCCAAGACTTAGGAGAAATCAACTAATCCATCCCAAAAATATAATTTTAGAAGGCTTCATGATGGGAAGAAGAAAAATCCTGTTAAGACTAATCTATAATAAGTATAAAACTAAAGTAGGTCACTAAAGACCCTAATATCTCTCTCCATTTAGAGGGAGAAATAATATCGATCAAATATGAAAATAGCTTAATAGGAAGATTTAGTAAATCCATAACATTAATAGATATAACCGAGTGTGGTGTACCAAAATCAAATATAATAGCCACTAAATATAATTATATAGTGATGGTACCTCTCATAGTCACTGGTCCTATATGAGATTCTTCTAGATGCTCTTCCATTGCGTGAAAAAGATTCATTCTCTCTATTAATGGATGGAACCCCTTAATTTTTGAACCGTCTGATTATGCCACAATTTTATTTGGCAATGATGACCCTGTGGAACTTCATAGAGAATAAAAAAGTGAAAAAACTTATTTAGGTGGAATAAACGACTGTACAAGCGAAAATTATAGGGTTTCTAAGTTAAAATCTATTTCAAATGCCCAAAAATGCCACATTGAAAGAAAGTTAAATGGCCCATGATAGGAACTTCATGAGATTTATATGATGCATGACCTATAGAACCAATAGGAGGCTCATCACACCTTCACTTTAATTTAACGTAAGCCACATGAAATCTATTTTGAGAAAATGGAACTCTCATCAACCATATATTTCAAGCCAAGTAAAATCTCAACCAAAAATGATCTGTCAATTACATCAGCATAAGATTTTTTCATCCATAAGAAAATATATAATCGAATATCATGTCAGAGATCTATCTTGATCTGTTGTGCCCAATTTTTTTCATTGGATACAACCATAGGTGAAAATTATAGAAGCTTGTGAAAATGGTTCACATACTATTTCATTGTCCAATAAACATCCTAAATCCTGATATACACTATATAGTTCCTATTGTCCATTAACTCTTCATGGAACTAATCAATGAAAAGTACCCTAAATTCTTTATACTCTATTACCTCATGCTTCCTCATTGTCCTTGTAGAATCCCTCCATCTTCTGCTAGTTCCATCAAGATTAAAGGTAAGAAAATGTTACCTTTAAAGATTATATTATTCACAAGACCAATAAATAAAGTTAAATAATTTTCAACTAATCCTTTTACTATTGATGATCACTTGAACCTTTAAAAACTAGTGAATATAATGAATAATCTATGGAGTATTATCTCAAGATTCATTTATTCAAGGTTTCACTACCAGAGCCTAAACAGAAACAAGTGTAGGTATATGGCCCAAAGCGTGGATAAAGTGCACCACTATATCAACATAATTCAAGTCCACTAGTGGATTTTACTACTATTGTTAACCAATATCTTCCTCTTGAGGCATATTCAGACGTATATTTAGATACATGAAAATACACAACATCCAAAGGCTACACCAAAACAATCATCAAGGTTATATAAAAAAATCTCCAAATTGAAATATTGGAATATCATTTCCGTAAAAGAGAATTGAATATTATTAATTATACATACATATATCTAATTTTTTTAAATGTATAGAAAAAATATCAAAATATTCCTCAAATAAACTTTTCCTAAACATCTATAGTGACTTAAGGCTTATTATGATGATATTTGGCTCTGAACTCTCTCAAAACTACCTCCATAGTCCCATTAATATTACCACCTATCTACTAGGAAAACCCAACTACATACTAACATCAAAGAGAGGTGAACAACCTAACATAGAGCTCTGAAACACTTTTTCATGAACAATCTGGGATAACCTAGTTTCTGATACCCAAGTCGACTCTGATATGGTCTAAAGAGAATTCTCAATCCCTATAGGTTTTTGAAAAGAACATGGAATCATACAAGAATCTGAAGGGAGTAATTTTTATAATATAATTTGAATGATAATAGATACGAGTTTTTATGATCAACTCTCAGATGGGAGAAATTACCAAAATTGATAATGTAAGACAATACCCAAATAATATATCATCAAAATCTATAATGTCCACCAAGAAAGAACTCAAAGAAATCACATGAAATAAGTGGATAACAACTCCACTATCCATATTTATCAATCAAGTTCCCAAGGATAAATAATACCAACTACCAAAAACTGGTTATATTTATTTTCATCAATCTGGAATAAGAAAATATACAAATTCTTGAAGGAAAAGGTTGGGTGTGATATATAAATTACAGAAGGATCTCACGAATAGTTCCATTATCAAAACCATAACTGTTAAATGAAATATGAATTAAATTTAAATAAATCAATACATTGAATTGAATATAAATATTTTTAGTAAAACATTCTTTCTTAATCATAAAGTATGGAAGATATATCAAAATAATCTTAAATAAAAATTTTATACAAAACAATTATATGATGAAGTCAACATGAATAAATCAGTTTGATAAGTAAATGGCATGTAATCATCATAAAATTATATCTTATCACCATGTATAAAGCCATATGTTACATTATTTTCTATTAATAGGATTATCACACTACTTATCAGTGATCTTTGCTCTATGTGTACTCACATCCCACAACTCAGGCTGTTAAGACTTAACCTCACATAAGGGAAAGAATCATGCCACAATATGTTTATATTAGTATTTTCATCCAAAATCTAGTTATATGGGGTCTGATTCTATAATTATTTCCTAATTATACCCTAAAAATGAAGGCTCACTTTTTCTTCATTTAATCAATCAATCAATCATCGAAAAATCATCCATTTCAAACTAGTTCAAAATATAATTTCCTACCTTCGGTTTTAAACATTCCATTCTCATTTCAAAGTCAAATAAATTGTTTTTATCAATTCAATATTTTTAAGATTATAATTCAATTTAATCCATTCATCTCAAAATTAATTTCCAAATCAATCCATCCATTTTTCTCAAATACTCCAACAAATTTCAATTCCCTTGAAATTAAGTGTTTTTTCATGATCTCCATGACTTTATCAAAATCATCCATTAATCAACTCAAATTTTGGTTTTTAAATCATTTAAAAACTTATTTGAATTAAAATAATATATTTAAGCTTGAAACTGTAAGGTAAATCATATAGAACCACCTACCATTAATCAACGATCAAATCAACACTCATAATGAGAAACACTATCGAAAAATTAATGTGAAGGTGACCAATAAGGAAATCCTTGATCAGAAATAATCAATATAATACACAGATTCAATATTAATATGTGAGATCATAATTCTTCCAAAGTTTTATAACATTGAAAAGAAAAAAACCAAATAGTGGTAAATCACCAAAGATCAAAAGGAAAACACGGATGTCCATATGGGATGAAATCATAAAAAATCACTTGGATTCACCCTTGGGATCATGAAAAGAGGCTACATAAAAAATGGAATATTTATATGGCCTCACTATACAATAAACTGATATCATTGAAGAATTCATAGTGTGATTCCTTGATTCATGATGTGAGTCTCCAAAGTTATGGATATGAAGGAAAATTATTCACATAGTGTTAAAAATTCCAATCGCACCCAACTCACATCATGAAATTTATTCACTATGTATACATCATTCAAGACCTAAAATTGGTTCATGGATTTTTCTAACTAATGGATACATGTTCTGAAATATATTCATACTATGAATGTATTTTATAAATAGTACACAACCATAAAAAGTTTAAAGAAACATCTAAAATCATCCAACTCAACCTAGACCTAATGTGAACACTCTAAAACCTTTTACACATTTATAAACAGATTAATTTAATTAAAAGAAATAAAAATCAACAAACATTTGTTCATTTTCCTCAAAACTCTCTCTCCATCCTTGAAAGGCAAAAAATGCACCCAACTAAAATGGGAAACAAAATAAGATACAAGATGTACCTACAAGTTGGTAAAGATATGTTATTTTAAATTCTTTATTCAATCATTTCAATTAACTTTTACATTATTAAAAAAAGTATGAAGGAAATAATATAAAAAAATATCAACTGAAAAATTAATATTTTAATTTTTTAAAAAACATTAAAATAACGTTCCCTTTTACAATATAGGGAATGATTCAATTTTTTAATATTCATGACCATTATTTTCTATAGGTTATTCTATGATGAATTGTTTATGAATTTTCTTTATTTTACATTGTTTTTGATATTATTAAATGAATATAAGATCAATTTTTTTGGATCTTATAGAAGACATATGTAATATTTTCATTATCTGATATTTAGGCTCAAATTAAATATCTCTTCAATACATTGGGTAAAAATAGATATCTCATTCGATAATAAATACTGGAATAGGAAGTGAACCTAATTCAATAACGGATTATCTTATCTGTGATATTATTTTGAGTGAAAATGACTAAGGAAATGGTAGTCTTTAGAGTAATACATGACTAAATAAATGATTAAATAGAGAGTGATACCAATATACCATGATGGTATTAGGGGTGGGCCTTGACTAGGGTAATTATTTTCATTACTTATGTGTATGCCAAAATTTTTGAATTATTATTATGATATATTTTAGTGGATCATATTTTATTATTTATTATTTCACAAACATATTACCTATGTATTTTGTTTTGTTAAATCCATATTTCATGATTTATTATTAATGATATTTGAAAAATAGTGTATAATTTTAGTATGTAATGATCACTTTATCAAAGCATTATTTTTATCTAATGATCACATATGTTCATTTATTGATATATACAAAGTTTACCATTAATAATTATCTTTGACAACCCTTTTTAATATTTATTTTACACAATTTATGAAGGGAAATTTTAGTAGGATAACTTTATGATGTGTATCATGTGATATTATCTTTGTAAGATATGTTATATATCATTCATGAAATAAGATGATTTTGTATCTAGTATCCATAGATGGTAAATATTTATGATACTTGGGTATTTATTATTATTAGATGTATTAAATATTTAAATATATATGCAATATATTTGAATGAAATTTTTCATGTCACTTAACATTCCATGGTCTATTTCGAGACCATTTGAGATAATTTCCACAAAAAATGATTATTTTATTTTAAATGCATCACATGTCATTTTCACCTTTCCACTAAAAATATTATATAGATTTATAAAGTCATATACAAGGGTTAATAAATTTTTTCTCTCATCCATTTCAATATAGGTTATGCTCAAAATATCCACTTAATCATCCATGATCATGTTGTTAATAAATAATAATTTAAATTTCAATCATATGCAAGGATTGAATTACCTTAAGAAAAATTATGACATTTCCCCCAATGCCAAAGTCATTTAAATACTATAATATAGGATGAAATTGTGTTTTTTATATTTATCTATTATATAATGGTAAAAAATTACTATATTTACTATTAATTAATTGAGAACAACTCATTTCTCCCCCTATGTCAATTTAGTGCATATTGGATTCCATTGCTCATTAACTTCACAAATTCTAAGGGATCTTCCATTTACCACCATGATTTATTTAATATCCCGAATTATATTTATTGGAATCTTGTGAATCAATATAATAACCCTTTTTCAGGGTTCTTCTAAGAACTACTCATGTCACAACATTTCTAAATAATTATTAAATAAATGAGAGTCTTCCCCTTTACAAGAAGTGATCCTTTTTATTCCCTAATTCTATCAAAAACTTTGAGGATTGGCTGTGGGAAAATAAATATAAAATCCAAAATGGATTTTGGGGTAGAATGAACTACCAAAAATAGTCTCAAGGTATTTGAGGCATCATTTATTAGTATCTTTGTAAAAATATGCATAGAATTTTCCATTTTGGTAACATGAACCAATTAATTATCTCTATATTCCACATTCCAGTTAATAAATTAGTTGTTTAAGTAAATTTGTTTCAACCATGAATATTTTACCAAATAATTTAATAAATTTAATATACTTCAACTATTTCAAAAAATTATCAATGGGTTTGAGACATTCATACTTATGTCTTAAATATCTGACTTGATCCATATCATTTGAATTATTTTTTTTTGATTCCATGACATACTCAACTTATATTCATCTAAGAGATAAAACATATTTCTTAGAGTTTTATATGATAAACATTTCACCATTAAATAATACACTTTTATAAGTATATTTTCATTCAATAACCCCTATTTGAAAATATGAATCGATATAAAATTATAACATAAAATTATTTCTTTTTCATGTCTAAATACAAAATCTAAAGTATTCTATATAGAAAAATATTTATTTTACTATTATACTATGTGATTCATGTGGATTACTTCAGATTCATGTATAATAAGTTCATAAAAATGATGAAAATTATGTTTATATATATTTAAATTTATATTAGTCTAAAAATAATCCTTATGGACTCTATTTGATCTTCACTCATTCATTATTCATCCAGGAAAAACTTTTTCCCATGTTCTGTAGTGCTGGAGTCATCTCTTTATTCTTCCATTGTAATAAAAATTAACAATTAATGGGAATATTTGTTTTGTTTGTGAAAAATATAACCTATTTCATTTAAGAATTACAATCCTAAAATGATTTTAAACTCACTTATCATTGACATGTAAATATTTTTCATCATTAATGTAGAAAATTATTATTATTTTATTTATTTATGATAAAAATTGTGTTATATACATAAAAAATAGAAATGATTGAATCAATTATCTCTCTATGACTATAGAAAATATAATCCAACTTGAATTTCTTAAGGTTCATTCTTCATAAGTAGAAATATTTATTTAAATACCATGGTTTATGGAAATGATTCATGCTGTATAAATCCCTCAATATCGTTAACACATCATGAACCATCACATTCAAGGATAAATCCTTATTTTTTATTTAATTTAGACAACATTATCAAGTTCAGATTTTAGGAATTATTTCATTTAATAAATTTTTAAAAAAATTAATACATCCAAACACTTATCCACTACTGGAAAAATGATTTTTCCCAACGCTTCTATACCAACGGTTTGTAAAAACCGTTGGTATAGATACCCTTTCCCAACGGTTTGGCCAAACCATTGGGAAAGCCCATTTTTTGGCCACCTTTCCCAACGGTTTACCGTTGGGGTAGGCTGAATTTTGGACCACCTTTCCCAACGGTTTGGCCAAACCGTTGGGAAAGGGTCGCCTATCCCAACGGTTTGCCCAAACTGTTGGGAAAGGGTGTACACAATTCAACCTTCGGCCAAAGTACCCAAAAAAAAGCAAGACCTTTCCCAACGGTTTTTCAAAACCGTTGGGAAAGGTCCTTTGATTTTTTTTTGGAATCTACCTATGGAGAACATTATATAAATCAAAATTTAAAATAATTAGAACAATAAATATATATATTTATGAAATTATGTTAACCAAAGTCATGTTAGGTTAGTGGTTAAGTCATTCCGTTATAAACTAGAGGTCCTGGGATCAAATCCCACCAGATGTTTCTTTTTCGAAATACATATACCAACGGTTTTGAGAACCGTTGGTATAGATTTTCTAATTACTTATACCAACGTTTTTCAGAACCGTTGGTATAGACCCTATACCAACAGTTTTCCCAAAACCGTTGGTATAGACCTATTGTCACGGCTTACTTGCCAACGGTCCTCCAAACCGTTGGTATAGCCAATACAAACGGTTTGGGGACCTATACCAATGGTTACAAACCGTTGGTATAGGGTATTTTCCTAGTAGTGATCATAAGATAAATTTAAATTTTTGTAATTAGTTTAGATTGATAAAATATCTCATTTAATTTTTTACAATTAATGTGATTACATCCCCTTAGATCAAGATGCTACTAGTTTTAGGATACCTTTATTTTATCAATGAGTTCATTATGAAAAATAAACATCATACCACTAATATTCTTATCTATGGGACATTACATAAACTCTAAAATTTTAGTTTTTATGTCTGATTAAGATATTTTTATATTAATATAATATAATTACCTTTTTTATTTGATCTCCAACAATTTTTAGTATAATTTTGGAATGAAAGTTGGTATGATCATAATTCATAAAACCATTCCTAGGTTAAATAATATTATTACCATCTCCAAGAATTTTTTTAGTTTATATATTCCTTCTAAGACTTGATAGCATTGTTTTTTCTTTCCCTGGTAATTTCTCATTTTTCGATATTTTAGAATCACTATGACTGTTATGAAAACAGTCTTGTGAAAATAAACTATTCATTTTTGGATAAAACATCATATATAAGTGATTTATAAATTTTATCATCAATATATAATTATTTTTAAATTTATTTTTTTCAAGAAAATAAAAATAAATTAGGTCAATTATCTCTTACATTTTCATTTTATAACATGTGAAACTCCATCCATCATGTGAATATCTAAGGGATATCCCCTTCTCAAATAACTCTATAGTCATACCTAAATTTAATAAATTAATATATATATATATATATAATATGGTATTAAAAATAAATTTAGAATTTCTAGGTCTCAATTATCTCTAAACGACACCTCAAGATTTGTGTTGACACAATTTTCAGGGAGTAAAAATCTATTTATTATTTAGAAAAAATATATTGTGTATTCTCCCTCAAAATACATCAAGGTCCAATGCTATGACATCATGGATTATCTCACGTCTAATGAGATATGGTGCTTATTCTAAATGATACCATTTTTTATGGTTTGTATGGGGCACTATATTCCTTATGTATTCCTTACTTTTTAAAATATGAAAAATGGCCATTCATGTATTCAGATCCATTATCAGTAAAAAATTTCTTGATAATAGATCATGTTTTCTTATACCCCCACCTATAAAAGTTATTAAAAATCTCAATATCTATTTATTTACATTATATAAAATATAAACAAGGTATTTTTGTAAAACCCTTAACAAAAGTCATATAATACATATTCAATTATTTTACTTAAAACTCATTACACCAGACACTCCTGAATGAAAAAACTAAAGAGGTTTCATGTATTTTATCTCTATATACTTAATTCAAAATTTTAATTTCAAACCGTTTTTTAATTTATCACAAATATTGATTTATCATAGATTCAACATCATTAGATTATATATAGTCTCATATTTTTATGTTTTACTCAAATTTTATAACCAAATGACCATTTATTCTAGACATAGTTCATTTTCATTATTTATTCTCATGAAAAATAGTCATTTATCATTAGATACTTGGAATACATTATTGGTGGATGTATCTCCCTTGAAGATAATATGGAATTCCTTAATGCATTTATAAGAAATTTATGCTTATGAATGATCACTTCATTAACATTATAAAAGGTGGATATATAGTCAAGAGACTACCACTTTTCCCATCATTAATGATATAATAAGTTTATTTATTCATAACAATACTAGTTATTCCAAATATATTCATTTTTAGTGATCTATCATTTAAAAAATTAAAATCCCCTACACTATATTTTGTAATTATTTCAAGTGGTTATTATTTCTAGAAATGTCTGATGGCAAACAACTATCAATTACCCATGGATTTTCTACTTTTCCACCATTATAAGAAACCTCGATCATAATCACATGATATTTAGTTCCCCTCCTCTTTATATATTTTTAATTCTAATTTTATTTATCTTCTATTGTAGTATGGTGAGATAATTTTTATCTTGTATTCCATTTAGATTACCCCTCAAAAAATTTATCAAGAGAATCTTTCATATTATAAAATAACTTATCATATTAATGGTTTCTCTAATATTCCCTAGAGAACTATTGTTAATGATTCCTTATTTCATGATGTCTCCTTAATTATAGAGTATTAAATTATACCCCTACATAATCTCTATGATATAATAATGAATTTTAACAACACCTTCCATTGATAAAAAATCTCCACACATAAATATTATATTTTATTTTTCTTGAAATTTGATATATACTTCTTTTATTAAACAATATAACTCTTATTAGATTTTTTATTCACCTTGAACACAACTTTCAAATTCAAATCGCTCAACATACTCTTCCAAAACACATTTAACTTTGTAGTTTTAGAATAAAAACTTGATATATAATTATGTGTAGTCATATTGTTAGATTATGTTACCACCCTTTTCCCTTTTCATTATTGAAACTATTTGGAATCCCATGTTTCAAAATAATTGGTTCCTAGTACATAGTGAAAATACTTTATATATTTGGTATTATAAATAACCATCAATTATTTTTTGAATCATTAAAAAACAAGAATTCTAGAATTTATAAACATTGAAACCTGGTAATTTCATTGGGAATTTTTAACATCTACAAACATTACATCCAACTCCTTTACATCTAAAAATTTGTAAATGAGATTTTATATATTTATTTTAATAATTTTATACACATATTCAAGGGATTTAATATGTTCTCCTATATTTTTTAAACTCCACTTATATCAAGACATCGTATTTATCTTTTTATTCATCAATAGATTTTTCCCATAAATAATTTTAATTATAGAAGGGACTAATTTCTCAATATTTTTATTTTCATAAGACTTAGATAAATATATATACTTAGTTGGGATTTATTTAGTGTCTCCACATCACCACTTTAATATTTTGTACTTTTTTATTCAATTCACTCAAAGTACCATTCTGATAAAAAAATATGTCCATGAATTATATTTTCACTTATCCTTCTAATTACTTTTACTCTATTTCACATTCCTCATTACAAAATATGAAAAAAATTTGGATAGAAAATTATTTTTCCACGATTGTATGGTCTATTATTTACACTTAAAGGAATTCTCCCAATTTTGATCTATTTACCTCTTGTTTCTTCTTATTGAAATTTGAGATTATCCATCTGATTCACCTTATACATTATTTTGTGGGAAATTAATGAAAAACTATCCAATAAATCTAGGATTAAAAAATTTAAAATGATATTTATCCTTTGGTTTTCAACTTCCACATTATGTAAATTTTTAATATTATGTTATAAATTACTAAAAATATATAGATGTATTTTCCACATAAATTTTTTACTCATTATACTTCTTTGGTTTAATATGTTTATATCATATTGATATTTCTAATTTGTTTTCATTCCAAAATTTTATTTTTCTCCTTACGGACAACTCTCTACTCTTACCATACGATACAAATATATTATTTTTATTCCACTAATCTATTTATTTATCATAACGCGTAGAAATATATATATATATATATATATATATTGAATTTATCTAAGGTGGATATCATAACCTTCTTCACCATAGTAGAATATTCAAAATTTCCAAATAGATTTAATTTGAGTATAAAATTTTCATTAAATGAACTAGGCACTCATCCAATGATTTATCTTATCTCATTGAAATATATTTAAATTATTCCCATATTATTTTTAAACTTTAATCATTCGCATTTTCATCTCCCTCATAGATGTCATGTAATTTAATCCATATTCCATTAAATATTTTTGTAACCTTTATAGATTCTAAAAATATCTCAGAGAAGATTTATTTTAAAAAAATTCATTGTTTACCATAAAAATAAATATTATACATTTCAAAAAAGTGTATTATGTATTGGAACAAATAATAAGGTCACAATTCTTGATTATATTTAAAAAATAAAATCAAAGGGAAAGAATATATGGAGAAATCCCCTTATCCATATATGGAATCCCATTCAACTATATAAAACCATTAGATTTTTTGATCATATTATAATGATTTTTGACCAATAATTTTGAAATTTAAATGTGAATATTTTTTCTATTTTTTATTAAAATAAATATTCCAATGGTTTTGAAGAAATCAAAGATCGTTTTCAATAATGAATAATAAGTTAATATCATGGAAATATTTATTTTCATGGTGAAGGTTTTAAAAGAATATGATTTTAAATTATACCCTGGAGAATAAAATATTTATATATTTTGAATGCAGTATATTTGATGAGGAATATTTTATAAGGGATTAGTAATAAAAATTATATACATTAAATATTTATAACTATTTTGGATGGCCTTCAATTTAAAAATTAGGCCAAACATCAATGTTGTAGAGCCATCTCAATTCCACATGAGTGGGAGGAGTCCTCAACCAAGCTAGTGAGATACTTTATATAGTTAAGTGGTGGTAGAGCATGAATATGGAGTAGTTCCTACAAAGTTAAGAGTTTTCGGGGATCATAGAATACATGGTGTGCTCACATTGGCAAGAAAGGGGCTTGGTGAGTGCGGCCTACCCAATGTCATGTGTGTAAGTGTATATGGGTGAAAAAAATGTTTTGGATCTAGAGGTATATGGTTAGAAAATGTTTATATTGTTTTGGGAAACTTATATGAAATTTGATGTGGAACATGACATATGTGGGAAACTATTCATCCTATCTAAAAGATTGACAATGATTACAAGATATGATATGTGATGAATCCACGTTATCTTATTTTCTAAGTGCCTCATCCCTTACATACTGACTATGGATTTTTTCTGCTATTCATGTCCATAATTTTATGACAATATTATATTATTCTACATTCATCCCATACATTATCTCCAATGGTAAAATATGATAAAATATGGTATTCGGATCAATAAAAATCCATTAAAGAAATTTTTGAATTGTATGGAAGAATCTATTTTAATCCTGAGAAAATATAATGAAATTATTGATCAAAGATAAGATCACAAATCCATTCATGATTTATATGTTTGACCTGATGATGCAATAATTTTTTCTCAGTTTTAGTTGAGAATTATTTTGAAAAGATTCCAAAAATTATAACATCATGTGACAAGATAGAAACCCATGTGAAAAATATTTAAAAGGAGAGATCATCAGGTATTCAAAGATGAAAAATATAAAGTGGTTCGTTGAAACTAGGAAATGACCTATTTAGTGGTACATAAAATCCCACATGGGATTGACATTATAATTAGAGGTGAAGTGGGGGAATCATGCATATAAATGTAGAACATACCACATGATAGATTCTTTCTTCCGATTGAGATTGATAGTGATCTTGTTTTTATGAAATATGGAATCGAAAATCTCTTTCCATGAAGTGGATATATGTTCCAAACATAGTTCGATAATGAATCTTGATCTCATGGATATACTCTATTTCATGAAGGATCTTTATTTTATATGATCCTTCTATTTTTCATGGGGAATCATTAGGCATTCTATCAAGAAATTATACTTTCATGAAGAACTAGTTTCATGAAGCCCTGCTAGATTATGAAAAGGTAGTGAACAATCCTAAATAATTAAGATAAGTGCATTATTTTGATTGATGGGAAAGAAAGAAGTGTTAAACAATCATCATTATTGGAAAATGTTTTGAATAATGTAAGGGGTATGCAGACATATGATGAAATGTGGGAAAAAATGGATCACATGTAAGAAGGAAATATCAAAATTAAAGAAGAAAAATTAAAATGATGGAGGACCAAATTTGAATATATATAACAATGTATTTAGATATAAATGTTGATAACTATTTTATAAGGTTTAATGATATTGTCATTCATACCAGAGGATACTTGTTCCCCATTGAATAAGTATTATGCTTCACATAGCTGATTGAAGAAGTGGTCAATTTGTGGAAGAGGATACTTGTTCATTATCTTGATCTTGTTGAGCTCACAATAATGAATACAAAGGTGCATTTACCCATTCATCTTTTTGACTAAGGGGACTAGTGCACCCCATAGTGAAGCACATGGGTGTATGAAACCTTTATATAGATCCTCCTATGGTTGTTTCTTCAGATCCTCAAGTTATATGATAGTAATTATATATGGTGTCTTTGATAGTCGTAATGCCTCATGTATTAGATTTATTGAAAACTCAACCTCTCGTCTAGGAGAAAAACCAGTCAATTACTCAGAAATACATCATCATATTCCCTCATGAAAAGACTTTATTAAAGGATGATTCTTTCCATAGACTCAATCATTTGATCTAGATACACTTTCCAATTGGTAAATATTATCCATCCTTGATATGTCGGTGCTAAAGAGAATTCATCCTTATCCTTACACTTGTATAAAATCACCACACGATTTGAGATATAGAGAGTGGTCTTCATATCCTATAAATTTATGTGGGATCTATATAAGGAAATATAATCCATGCCCATAATTGCATAAAATTCCACTATATGGAGTAAGAAATGGTTTTCTGGGATGTTTAGCCCAAAAAATTTGATAGTGGTGGAGTTATATACTTGGAATATAATAATTTCCCCATTTTCCATTTTCATCAAAATATCTACTTCCATGCATTGTGGTGGTGTATGGGTAGTTATACTAAACTTTCATGATATGAAAGAATGCGTTGAACTAGAATCAAAAATTACATTCACTATTATTGAATGAATAACTTGAGTACATATCACTTTTTTGTTGTTGGATCTACCTTGATAGTTATGATGGAAAAGGATCACCCTTGATTCCTTGGTAGTTGTTGAATGTCTCTAGAAACCCTTAGCTTAGGGAATTTGTTTGAAAAGTACCTTAGTTCATTATAGTTCATGTAATGAATAGTCTAATGATGGTTTAATGAAGTATTCCTTTTCTCTATCTCATTACTGGGTATCTTATAATGGCAATTCTTATCAAGGTTCCCTTCCTTTTTGTACCTAAATTATTTCTTCTCCACCCTTAGTAAATTTTCGGGATTCTTCTTTCCGCACCTCTAAAAAGTTGGATTCTAAAATTTCTTAGCACCATTATATTTTTTCATTAGGCCACCATAATTAAACCCTACATTCCATTTCATAACCCCCATGATACCCTTGGGGTTTTACAATGTCCATTTCGACTTTGAGGGAACACCAGACTATTTTCTCAAAGCTATCAATGTTAGGGATTTCTATGGATTTTCGTAGATTAGGTTTCATCCCACCAAATAAGTGGTCAACCATGAATTAGGGGGAAACAATAAATATGGAGTCATATAATGAAATTTTTGTAATGTTTTCCTTACACTCCCTAATATGTTTTTTTTCTTTTTTCTTGCGGGTGACGAAATCCCTTACCATTTTATGTTTTATAATGTGAAGAAAATATTTATCAAAAAACATTTTATATAATTACTTCCACTCCATTACTTCAATATCTTCCTCAGGATTTTTATTTTTGATCAATGTACACCACTGATTAGCTTCTCCCACCACATGATAAATATCCAATAAAACTTTCTCTTTCTTAGAAAATTGAAGGATGGACAAGGTCTTCTCAATAGAGTTGATCCATTGTTACGCAATTAAGGGATCATATTATCTATTAAATATAGGGGCATTTGTCACAAGTAGCTCTCAATTGAGAATTTTTCTCTCTTAGGGGGTTTAGGTGATCCTATAGATGTAAGTTTCAATTCAGATCCTGAGTTAGCTAAGAGAGTATCTTTATAAATTTTTTGATTCCCACTCCCATCAGGTTGGAAATATCATTTGGGTAGTCATCACATTGCTCAATACAATGATTTTTTACCCGATTCCTCCTACTTTCAATATTAAATATAATAAAAGGAAAATTAGGTATTACTATTTTAAACAATTAAACACATAATGTAGAATCCAATTGCATTAAAGGGATAACTTTTAAACCACGTTTATTCACTTATAAATTTCTAGGATTCAATCTATGTTATCCATGATCTATTTAATAACATATATTCCTATGGTATTTTTTTATTCCCTTAATAATGATTCATAATGATCTTATGAATTTACCAAAGAATATCCCCTATGAGTCTCAAACTAGGTTCATAGTAAGGGTTGTTGTCATGTACCAAGTTACCCTGATCAAGGCTTGGGATATATTGTTAGAGTTGTTACCCCAAGGTACATATGTTCCAGAAACAAATCCACTTAGAGAATCCAAACATGGATATATTTTCGTGGAAAACCACTTAATATATAGATAAGAAAATTTAGGGATGCTTTATTCTTCATAGTCTTGTCCCTATGGGTTTTTCTAGATTTTTATAATCATAATCCTAAATATAACTAATCATTTTCTCTGATACCAACTATAATAACCATGCTCTTAATTACACATTAATTCATGATTTATTAAATTAAATTACTCATAATATACCCTAAAAGATATACAAGTATAGTGTATTTGGGAATTAGGTACATAACATAACATCTTGAACATGGGATACACCAACCATATTAAAAACTTCCTTAACATTCATATAAGATTATATATATTTTAAAAATGCATGGGATAACCTAAGGAAAAACATAAGAAAAGGGTGACATATAAATCCTAGTATGGGAATAAACATGTTATAACATAAAGAAGATAATACATGTGAGACAATAGGAATATCAGTGGGGTATACAAAGAATAGGAATCATAAACATGGACAATGAGATATGATATAGCATGATAATCATAAAATGGGAAATGTGTAAATAACTTAGGACATTGCGTAATAAGCATAGGTAAAGGATATACCACTAAAAAATAATGGTGGATAAATTCCCATAAAGGAATCAGGTTCACTCCCTATACCAACATGATGTATCACAATAGCAAACCTTACCCAGTGCATTGGATCACTATATAATTCCTGGTGCACCTGTCATTTTGTTTTTATACTCATTCTTATGTGTGCCACAAAGATCATAAAACATGGATTCATTCATCATAGTAATTTATTCCAAGATGAAGGAGTTTGGAATAAATATATGTACATACCCAATAAGAAATTATATGTTTATAATTGTGAACACCCTTGATAGAAAATTGATATGGTATTCACTACATAATTTTTATGGCATGGAAAATCCTGGTGAAATTTTGGTAGCATAATGATGTCACCTAAAGATTCATAATAATGGGTTTATGAGAGAGAATGGGTTATCTTATCACATAAATATCAGTTGGTATTTTATCGGGATATTTAAAAACATATCCCAACATTATAAATTGGAAATTGAAGTCATAAGTTAATGAATAAACTTGAATAAAGAAAAGAATGATATCTTTATTTCAGCATGGTAACAGGAGTACATAAAGGATCATGGTGGGGTCAATGAGAGTAAAAGGAGATACCATCAGTTATAAATTAAATGGAAATTAAGGGTAATATGTAATAATATATCCTAATATATAAAAATGGAATTTAACAAACATAACATAAAATATGTTCTTCAATGGAACGAGAAGAGAGAAACCCCTTACCAAATTTCATCAGGGTAACAAGTGTACATAACAGTTCATTGGAAGGATTAATGAGAGTGTATGGGGTATATAGTCATCTATATATAAAAATTAAAGTATGTGGGATATGGAAGAAAATATCCTAACATGAACTAATGGAAATTAAGAATTATAACATAAAATAAGTGCTTGAATAAAAATGAGAGTGAAAGATCCCTTATTAGAGTGTGTGACTCCAAAATTTTGGGAGTGGATTATTAAGAGATTGAGGGTGTCTTTTTAGGAATCTAGAGAGTGGAGGTAATAGTATGTATGGGTGAAAATATGTTTCATTTAATAAAAATGGGAGCATTGATGGATTTATATAGGAAATGAGGGTTATTTCATTTTTATTTTGGATTTGGAATCTACATAATAAAATAACAAAAACCATAAAATATCCCATGTTTTTTCCCAATATCTATTATAAATGGAGATTTATTATTATTTTTTAAGGAAAAGGTCCCAAATTATTAAAATAACGTACTTTGTTATGTGGAGTCAAGTCACACTATTAAAGAAATGATTTTAAAAACATAAAATATATTATAGGACATGGATGATTCATAATGTATTTAAAAAATATGTAAAATAAACTTAGAATAACATTATTTTAATGATAAAACATTTATTTGATTTTTTATCACCTTTATTGTAATTATTACATCACTTTTGGGTCATTATGATGTCTTAAAACACGAAGTATAATTAAATGATATTTTATTTTAACCCGAAAATTCGATTATCCCAAAAAATAATGAAAAATTAATTACGGTATAATTTGGATTTTATGATTCAAAAAAATATTAATTGTATCTAAATAATTTTTAAATATGTAAATTTTCACTTTTAAAATAAAATTGGCATTTATTATGAAATAATGGGTTTTTGATAATAACAGTTTTCAGACCCTTGTAAATATTATATTTGACTTCATAAAAATTATAGGATAAATTATATTTCATAAAAAATATTTTATGATATTAAAATATTTTTTATTTCCAAAACCCATTAATTCATAAATTTATTAATTGAATTTAAATATTAACAAAAAATACAATTTATGCTTTATTGTATCAAAATAAAAATCATTTACAAGGTCACAATAATAAGATGGAAATATTTTCATTACTCCATAAAAAAATAGTGTACATATTCATATTCCAAGGTTCTTGATACATATATTTTTAATACACCAGAAAATTCCCTTGGATTTAGGAACACGATGGTGGGAATTTCATGGGGTGGTTTGTAGAACATGGTTAGGACCATGATCTTGATGATCTTGAAATTCTCTCATAAACTATTTTTCTTATGATTAATTTGTTGGTCTCGTCTTGGGATTGATCAAGGGAAAATCCCAAAAATTCTATCTCCCTTGGAAGAACTGATAAATAGGTTTCATAGAGTACAATACTACTGGTATAGGAAACCACTTCCTTTGTTTGTTTCAATATAATTTTCTAATACCCCTATTTATACTAACCATGTGATCACTATTCAACATTTATATTTTCAATGGTAATGATACTTAATAGTAAATTAAATCTAATTTGATATAATAAAACAAAATAATTATACGTTTTTTATAAAACCATATTATATAATAACAAATTTTATTAAATCAAAAGGGGGATTTTATTTATGACAGTTCTGATCATTAAATCCTTCCATATCAAACATTAAAAACTTCATAGATTCCTAAGAAACAAAAAACAGTAAAATTGAGATGAAACACTTAGTAAGGGTTAAGTGCATCTGAATCCATTATGAAATAATAATAATAATCCACATTCAAAGGTAAGTAACTGGACACACATTCCATTTAAATAACTGGATAACTAATCAATATGGAAGGTTAAATAACTTAAATAACATTCCACTAAAAAAATAAGATAAAAATGAAAATCATCCAGATATAACATCTTAGTGAAAATATCCCAAATACTAATAATGACTATAATTAATGAAGTACATAATTATAGAAGTTCTTATTTTCTATGATTATGATACCTTCACCCTCAAGTCATTTCACAATATGTTTTAGAACACACTAGTTGAAACACACATAACTAAGGCTAAAAAATTGATTCATCCCATGAGTCTATCGGTGAGTAGAGGGGATTGCATTATATGGTCCCCAAACCTTGTATTTCCTGTACAAATAATTCCTTTTATATAAAATAATATATTTAATTCATGATAATATTTATTTATAATTAAATATTTGTATTGATTAAATGATACATATTTATATATATTTCCCCAGTGAATCAAATAACTATCAAAGTAAACAGCGTATGTAAAAATATTATAAATTTTTAGAAATAAACTTATCCATTATAAATAATATTATCATTTACGGTATATTTAATGTATAAATGGAATTGAATAATCCATATCAATGTTAATGACTACAAAAAAATGAATCAAGGAAGTGAATGTCAACGCTTTCTTTAGTCAAAATGATCATAAACTATCCATATGAATATTAAGGATGATATCAATAAAATATATACCCATTTTAGTAAGAATAAAATTTTGATATCATTGGTAAATAGAACTACCATAAAAGGAACATTAAAAAAATTATTGAGGGAAATATAATTTTTATTTTCAAAAATAAATTATAACTAATTTTCTTTGAAAATCAATTAAAAAAATATATAAAAATATCATCATAAAAATGAAAATAGAATATTGAATCAAATGATGGTAATGATGGAATGTATTTTTTTACATTCCATAAATGATAAAAATAATATTCCATTTACACTATAAATATTTTAGGAATGTGCCTCTTTCCAAAAACAACATAAATATTCCATTCACATTTTCAGTAAAGTATAAATATGAATATTTTGGAAAACAACATAAATATTCCTTTGAAAAAAAATTAGAGAATAAAAATGGGTGATAAGTAATTTATTAAATAAATTTTGAATAGTTAAAAATATTGTTAATATATTTTTATAAAACATGTTTTGTAAGAAAAAAGGTTGTCAACTAAAGAGAGAAATTAAGTGAGATATTCTTAAAAAATATTAAAACATTTTATCAACAAAAAAGTTGAAATAATGGTTCAACTATATGAAAATACCATTAAAAAATATAGGATAATAAAATAAAATTGTATTATTAGGCAATGGTCAAATATGTTCATTCAAAATAAATTAAATAGTAAATAACCTCAATTAGAATGCAATTGTGAAAACACCATTTCAATGATTATAGTGTTGAAGTAAGGATTATTTAATGAACCAGTTATGCATCTCAATTGTAAATACACATAAATAAATTATAAATAAAACATAAGGTAATTATCAGTCATTATACACATAATATTAGAATTATATAATCAACAAAGTTAAAGATTATCACAATTAACAAAAATAGAGTTAAGAAATCCCTTTCCCCACACTTAGGTTTTGGTTGAACTTTTTGTAACCTCTTATACAATAGATTAAAACTAGTTATTAACTTATAAAATGATCATATTAATATTAATATTATGATATATATAATTATTTTATATCATCTTATTACCCATTCATTAATAATCTGTCATTAGTTTCATTGTTTCGCATATTAATTGCCTTATTTTCTCAAGAATATTTGACTATTAATGATTCAGTTCATGTGTATATTTTATAGTTATATCATCTAAATAAAAATATTCAATATATAATTATCATATATTAACATCAATTTTAATTTTGAAAATAACCTTGATGTATTGTTATGAAAAATCAAGTATGTTACAATTATGGAGACGGTTGGTCGTACGTACCCAAGAGTAACGTTTCCATTTTCTAATGATCATTATGGAATGAAAGTAAAGAATATATAATATTTTAAAAATGATAGTAATATCATATATAACATATTATATACACAAATATATATATATATATATATATATATATATATATCATCCATGTTGTGTAGTTATGAAAAAGAGTCATAATGGTTCGTGATGGCTGTAACACCCGAGGCTTTTATGAGAAATATTTTGTTTTTATATAAATATAAGGAATCTTTCACTAAACACAACACTATCTTGGCTTGCTTTATACATAATCACGACCGTCCTCGATAGCTTGCGTCGTACGTAATACCGAGTTTCACTAAACAACGATATGCTATTAAAATAATATTAAAACTAGTCGTTATGAATAGTAATACCCACTTTTTGAAATTTTGAAAATTTTATTTTTCAAAATGGACTTAATTTTTGGATTTGGAATATCGAAATTAGCCTAGGGTGAAATTTTGGTATTTTTCTGAAAACGTTCAATTTTTGATGAATAGTGAAAACACTGGGTTACTATTTAAAAACATACTTTTTATTTAAATAATTATTTATTTTATTTAAATTTATTTTAGGTCAAAATTGATACATAGTACCTATATAAGTTCAATTCAATTCATTGGAGTCATTTTATAATAATTTTAGATATATAAAAATTTTATTGAACTTTTCAGCGTCTTTTACCCACCTCCTAGGAGAATTTCCAAATTCACATAAAACTTAATTTTACCACTTCTATGAGTGGAATTTCGAAAATCTGAGAGAAATGGTTAATATCATGGACTAAAATGTGGTTCAATGAGATGAAAATAATTTTTGGTGAATAGTAAACTTTTACTTTTTTTACCACGGTAAAAAGTAAATACAGTAATTAAGGGTACAAATGATATTATTATTACCCTAACACATGTCCTAATTCTATTGGATAAGTGTAATTCGACCAAAAACAACCTTAGGAATAAAATATGACCATTTAGGCCCACTTGGATTAGATTAGGACATTTAATATTAATTTATTTAAAGAAGGGTTAAAATAGTTAAAATCAAAGTATAATAAGTAAATAATTTTTAATATAGGGTTATACATAATATAATTTCGACTATAAATATTAATTAGAAATCAAAAAATATTTCTTACATAATTTTAATTTATTTGTAATTTTTAGACTTTAAATAATTTAATTTATTTATGACACAATGACGATGCAGTAATTATATTATTAATGAGATATTGACATAATTGATTTTATAAATACCCAAATAAATGTAATTTGAGACTTTTTATGAATTCCAATTATTTTATATGTTAATATGACATGTTAGTATTTATTTAATTAACTTATTTTGAACTAATATTTCTGTTATGATTTTCACAAAAATCAATTACCAAATAGTGTCAAAATTGACATAAAATAGTTTTTAAAACAAATTTTATATTATTAATTGTTATTTTATTCCTAAAAATCTATGTTTTGGCCAAATGACTTAGATAAGGTTATATATATTAATAATAAACAACCTGGGGTTCTTTTTTCTTGTTATAGTAAGTTTATTAAACTTATAGTGTAAGAAAACAAGAAGACACGGTAAAAGTTAAATTATCTAACTTAAAGTTAAATCTAAATGATATAGTTAAAATAGAAACCTAAACTTATCTAAAATATATTGGATGAGAGGATTTCGACCCATCCACACCTTATCTTTTAAATAAATCGATTTTAAGCTATTAAAAATTGAATATGAATTTATAATAAAATAATATGTTTTTTTCCAAAGGTGCCCCTCTCCTCCCTTATAAAAGGGAACCTCCTCTCTCTCTTCCTCACACCACTTTGAGCATTAAAAATTGGCCAAACCCTGCCAAATTCTCTTCTCTAATTCCCTAGAAACATCCTAGAGGTCCTGGTCATCTTCAAATACCAATTTTAGTGCCCTAAAAGGAGGTCTCAAAGAGGCGCTTCAAAGAAGAGGTAATGTCCGTTACCGATTCATTCAACTTTATTTCTTCTTCCACTTCTTCTTATTTAGTTGTTTTATTATGACGTAATAACATCAGTATCACTCATATACTGATATGTTATTATAAGTATGAAACAACCCTATTTCACCATTTATCCATCCTACGGAAAATGAAATCATTGTGCATGCATACGTACAAAATACCGTCTCCACGCCGTGGTGTAATCTATTTTCCACCACCATCTTACTTGGATGGGTATAATGGTGTAAATAATAACTATATATGATTATTTTAAAGTGATATTGATTCTAAAATATTATACATACACTCCAATAAAATTCCACGATCATGGGAACGATATCATCGCTCGTGCGTACGTACGGAATACCGTCTCCACGATGTGATGCGACTCGTTCAACATGATTTTCATTGCATAATGATTATATAAATGAATTGAGTGAATAAATATGATATTTATTACACTAATACAATTCTGTAAATGAGGTATCTATTACCTAAAAAAAGAATAAGAATTTATTCGACAAAACACGCATAAGAACAAAACGCAATAAACACCCGAATAACAAGTAGCAATGAAATATTACTAATAAGAAGATACGAATATGGACATATATGATATCATAACAATGATTATGATTCTGGAATAAGTCAATGACATTATTTAAATTATTATACAGGAGGTTCGGACACTTACGAAGCAATTCAGACCTAAGGTAAGTGAAAATCTCACAATCTCAATTTTTATCCGAGATTGTTTATACTTAAGAATTTACAGGGGAATAATTATCATCCACATCCATGTTTCCTCAATATTTAATATTATTTATATCCTAATACAATTTTTTAAATCCAATTTTACCCTTCGGTGAGTTTTTAGTAAATGATATGAAATGAGCTTTTGTCGTTTTTCATACGAGGTACTTTTTGATTTTTCCGGCCAAAGTACGAGAAGAATGTTTTTTTAAACTTATATGGCCTGAATGGATTTTCAGAACATTATTTACATGAAGATTCCTTTAAAAGTTTTCAAGTTTATTTTTAATCAACTTCTTTTACATTAAAATTGTATAAAATTTTATGAAAGGAAAATGTTTTTGAAGTAGAACGGATATTTTCCTCAAGAATGGAGTTCAAGTGTTTTATCAAAATTATTTTCCATCTAAGATAATATAGGGTTCTATTTCTATCCCTATTATTACATTGATTTGATTATATTGTGATGGAATTATTTTTATGAATTCCTTTATCTTATATGAATTGTTTTATGATGTCACGAGGTTTAAGAATCCCATTTTTATTACATGGGTTATGCAATGATGTATGATTTTTGATTTTGTGGCACACATAAGA
The DNA here is from genome assembly GCA_963277665.1 of Viscum album. Classification (NCBI taxonomy): domain Eukaryota; kingdom Viridiplantae; phylum Streptophyta; class Magnoliopsida; order Santalales; family Viscaceae; genus Viscum; species Viscum album. The sequence goes on along the minus strand of OY728156.1, from coordinate 1,880,943,912 downwards.
ATGGTATCATTATGAGATGGGTGGGACCTATATATCCCTCCAATGCATTGGATAATGATTTATATCTCATGAGATAGACATGTCTGGAATGGAAGGTTAATCTGGTTCAGTGAAACAGGACTGAAACGAAGAGTGAACTCGGTTCCGAAATGGACTTTGTCCGCTAAGATAGTCTTGTCTATGAGTATTGACTACTAAGAAATGATTCTCTATGATTATGTGTGTATGAAAAAAAGTTTAATGTGTTAAGTTATGATTATTGGGATTACGTTTCACTACTATGATTTATCCCATGTTATGAAATTATGATCTCTTTTGCAGGTTAAGATTTCCAAAATGTTATGTTCTTATGAATATGATGTGATTGATATTTATTTTGTTTACCCTTACTGAGAATTTGATCTCACCCTTTTTTATGTTTTATTTCCCTTGGTCAGGAAGAAGGTTATTAATTAGGATATTCCAAAAGGGACTCTAGATACGATGAAATAAATGGGAGACAATGTAGATGCTTTTATGAACTAGTTGTTTATGTTTCCCAGTTTCCAAAGACACTATACCTATACGGTCCTTTCATGGTTTTGTTATATGTTGTAATAAGTGTACTTCAATTTTTAAGTATTAACAATGTATGTAAAGTATGGGTCCTTTTAGTTGGTATTAGAGGAAAGGTATAGTCAACCATTGGAAACTAGGATGTGAAAGCCTTAGTAAGAACCCTAAGGATAAGTATAAGCATAGAACACAATCTTAGTGTTTTAGAAATGTCCATGAACAACCTATGATAATACCTTAAGTGTGAAATTTTATTCTTGATTATGTGTTTTTCCTATTATAATTAGTGTTTCTCACACTATTCTTCGTGGTTTTAGTCAATGGATGGAACCCGAAGGAACCATGTTAATGAGGAATGCGACGGGAAATGAAATGATTGTCCCCTAAGAAACCAAATGTTATGGGAGCTAGAATGAAAAATCTTGTAGCCATGCTCACACAAATTTCTTAATCTATGAATCGTGCAGGACTTCCAAATGAGCAAAATAAGGAGCAACATTCTGTTGAATCCTTTATGAGGTAGCGTCCACCCTAATTCAACGGGTCTACTAATCCATTAGTTGCTGAACAATGGATCAGTACTACTGAAAATATATTTTCAGTTCTTCAATGTTTTGAACATGATAAAGTCATCTTAGCAGTTTATCGTTTGGAAGGTGAAGCTGATCAATGGTGGAATCTTATCAAGAATACGAGGCAAAGGGGTGAAATTGAGTCCATGGAATGGGAAGAGTTCAAGAACTTATTTTTCAATAAGTACTTCCCTCGTATTCTCCGAACAAAGATGGAGAAGGAGTTTCTTGAACTAAAGCAAAAGGATGATGAATCTGTTGGTACCTACGAAGAAAATTTTACAAGACTTACAAGGTACGCTTCTGGGATTATTATCCAACCTGAGAGTAAGATCGATCGATTCTTCAGTGGCTTAAAACCAAGTCTTTGAAGGGTGTTAGCCATAATGGACTTCAATAGCTACGATGAAATTTTTTGTTGTGCTCTCAAGGTTGGGATGGAGATTGGAGTAACCCATCAGTCATATGGGTTTGATAAGAAGAAGAAAATTGAATTCAAAGGAAAATCTAAAGAGCACACTGAAAAGAAGATGATTTTTCCCTTATGATAAAAGTGTGGAAAGAAACATGGAAGGAGTTGTCTTAAAGGGACAAGTAAATGTTTCAAATGTGGAAAGGAAGGTCATCGGGGATTTGAATGCCGCAATGATGGGAAGAAGATTTCTAGTGATGCGAACAAAGAAAAGGCTACACGGAGTGAACCTCCTACACTTTAATGTTATAAGTGCAAGGAAATGGGGAATTATGCCAATCAATACCCTAATCCAAGGGTTGTTGATGATGATTGATGTCAACAAACTCTTAAGGCTAAAGACAAAGTAAAGTCACATGCAATTTCTATCAGCGATGTGGAGTACGATAACGAAGTGGTGAAAGGTACACTTACCATCCACTCTAAAGTAGAAAATGTTTTATTTGACTATGGATCCACCCACTCTTTTATTTCTAAATAATTTTCTAAGGTTATCGCCGTATTACCTCAATAATTAGATGTTGAGTAACCTGTGACAAGCCCTAATGGCACAACAGTCACATCAAAAGTTTATAATTCTTCTCCGATTGATGCTTATGGGAAAGTGCTTCCTGTAAATCTTGTGATCCTTCCTATAGTAGAATTTGATGTGATTCTTGGCATGGATTGGCTTTCTTTATATGGAGCTCATATCAATTTTCAAAGAAGGGAAGTCACATTTCATATTCCAAATCAATCTATGATCATCTATCGATGCAAGGATGCACATAACCTTCCTATGGGATAAGTCATAGTAGTGAAAATGAAGGTTATTTATCTCAAATGGTTGGTGAGAAACTCATGATTAAGAATATTCCCATTGTACGAGAGTTTTATGATGTATTTACAGAGGAATTTCCGGGTCTTCCACCAAATTGCAAAGTCGAGTTTTCAATAGAACTCGTACTGTTTGCTTTGCATATTTCAAAGACACCTTATAGAATGGCCCCAATTGAGTTGCAGGAATTGCAGAAGAAACTCCAAGAGAATCTTTATAAAGGATTCATACGCCCTAGTGCATCACCTTGGGGAGCACCTGTTCTATTTGTTAAGAAAGATGGATCAATGAGACTCTTCATTGATTATCAAGAACATAACAAGATCACTATCAAGAACAAATATCCTCTCCCCTGAATTGAGGACTTATTTGATAAAATACACGGAGCTCAATACTTTTCCGAGATTGATCTTCGTTCATAGTATCATCAATTAAGGGTCAAAAGGAAGGATATACCAAAGACGGCTTTCCGTATAAGGCATGGACACTATGAATTTATAGTGATGTCATTTGGTCTTACTAATGCCCCCGCTATCTTCATGGATCTGATAAATAGCGTCTTTAGAGACTATCTTGATCAGTTTGTGGTAGTCTTTATAGACGATATTCTTGTATATTAAAAGAGAAAGGAATAACATGAAGATCACTTGATAATTATATTGAAGACCCTGAGAAAGGAGAAGCTTTATGCCAAATTTACCAAGTGTGAATTTTGGCTTCAAGAAGTTGCATTTTTGGGTCACATAGTATCAAAAGAGGGGATATCTGTGGATCCAGTAAAAACAGAGGTTATCGAAAGATGGCCGAGACCAACAATAGTAAATGAGATCTGAAATTTTCTTTGTTTGGCTGGATATTATCGACGTTTTGTGAAAGATTTTTCATGATTATCTAATCCAATCACCAAGTTGACTCGGAAAGGATTTATGTTTGTTTGGACGGAGGAATGTGAAGAGAATTTCAAGGAGTTGAAAAGAAGGTTATCCAGTGCACCTTTACTCACACTTCCTTGTAGTGGAGAATGGTTTGTGATCTATAGTGATTTATCCAAGAAGGGGCTGGGGTGTGTTCTTATGAAAAATGATATGGTGATAGCTTATGCCTCACGACAGTTAAAAATCCATGAGAAAAATTACCAAACTCATGATTTGGGGTTATCTGCGGTAATCTTTTCATTAAAGATTTGGAGGCATTATCTTTATGGAGAAAGATTTGATATTTATACTAATCATAAAATTTTAAAGTATATTTTCACACAATAGGAGATGAATATGTGCCAAATAAGATGCTTGGAGATGATTAAGGATTACGACTGCTCAATTCATTACCACCCTGGGAAAGCAAACAAGGTGGCATATGCATTAAGTCGACAAGACCATGCGAGCTTATCCATGATGAGGATTACAAAATATCCAATATTTATAGATTTACAAAGGTTCGATCTTGGAATTATAATGAAAGGGGAAAATCATATCTTTATCAAATTAATGTTCGACCATCTATACATGTGAAGATTAAAGAGGCGCAGAAAGAAGATGTAGAGTTACAAAAGAAGGTGAGAAATGATCCTAAATTCAACCTTGATTGTGATGGGATAATAAAGTTCAGGAATTGGGTTTGTGTTCCTCCCATCCCAGAATTAAACAAGGAGTTGCTGGATGAGGCTCATAATTCTTCATTCTCTATTCATCCTGGAAGCACGAAGATGTATAGGGACCTGAAAGAGTACTTCTGGTGGTATGGAATGAAAAGAGATGTTGCTGAATATGTCTCTCGATGCTTGGTTTATCAGCAAGTTAAAGTTGAGAGACAGAAGTCTATGGGGATGTTGCAACCCTTACCCATACCAGAATGGAAATGGAAAAACATCACTATGGACTTTGTCACCGGTCTTCCTAAAAAATCCAAAGGCAACAATGCTATCTGGGTCATAGTTGATCATCTTACAAAGTCTGCACACTTCATTGCTATTAGAGAGGATTTCTCTCTGGATTATCTTGTCAGGATATATGTGAAGGAAGTGGTAATATTTAATGGAGTACCACTTTCTACTATATCTGATCAGGATCCGAGGTTTACCTCAAAGTTCTGGAGAAGTCTTCAGCATACTCTGGATATAGAGTTGAGTTTCAGCACTGCTTATCATCCTCAGACTGACGGTCAGTCTGAGAGAAAAATTCAAACTCTAGAAGATATGTTGAGATCTTTCTCTATGGATTTCAAAGGTGATTGGGATCAACACCTAACTTTTGTGGAATTTTCTTATAATAATAGCTTTAACTCAAGTATTCATATGGCTCCTTATGAAGCTCCCTATGGAAAGAAATGCAGGACTCCAACTTGCTGGGATGATGTTGGGGAAAGAAAGCTATTAGGACCTTATCTTGTTGATGAGATGGAAGAAAAGGTCAGATCTATTCAATAACACATTATAGTTGCTCAGAGTCGACAAAAAAGTTATGCCAACAACCGAAGAAAAGACCTAGATTTTGAAGTGGGTGATAAAGTGTTCTTACGAATATCTCCTTGGAAGAGAGTAATGAGATTTGGAGGAAGGGAAAGTTGAGCCCTAGATATATCGGTCCTTTTGAAATACTAGATCATGTTGGGAAGGTAGCTTACCGATTGGTGCTTCCACCGAATCTCTCACAAGTTCATGATGTGTTCCATGTATCTCTCCTGAGAAAGTACATACCTGATCCTTCACATGTACTCAGCTCAGAAGTTATACCGCTGGAGCAAGATCTTTCTTATGAGGAACAACTGATAGAGATTCTTGATCGTAGTGAAAAATTCCTACGGAACAAGACCACTCTCTTGGTGAAAGTTTTATGGAGGAACCACCAATTAGAAGAAGCTACATTGGAGCTTGAGGATATGATAAGGGATAGGTATCCTCATCTGTTAGTTACAAAGTGACGAATTTCGAGGGCGAAATTCATTTTAAGGGGGTAGAATGTAACACCCAAGACTTTTATGAGAAATATTTTGTTTTTATATAAATCAAAGGAATATTTCACTACACACAACACTAGATTGGCTTTCTTTACACACAATTGCGACCTTCCTCGATAGCTTGTGTTGTACGCAATACCGAGTTTCACTAAACAACGATATACTATTAAAATATTACTAAAACTAGCCGTTATGAATAGTAATACCCACTTTTTTAAATTTTGAAAATTTTATTTTTCAAAATGGACTTCATTTTTTGATTTGGAATATCGAAATTATCCTAGGGTGAAATTTTGGTATTTTTCTGAAAACTTTCAATTTTTGATGAATAGTGAAAACATTGGGTTACTATTTAAAAACCGACTATTTATTTAAATAATTATTTATTTTATTTAAATTTATTTTAGGTCAAAATCGATACATAATACCTATATAAGTTCAATGCAATTCATTGGAGTCATTTTATAATAATTTTAGATATATAAAAATTTTATGGAACTTTTCACCGTCTTTTACCCACCTCCTAAGAGAATTTCCAAATTCACATAAAACATAATTTTACTGCTTCTTTGAGTGGAATTTTTAAAAATCCGAGAGACACGGTTAATATCAAGGACTAAAATGTGGTTCAATGAGATGAAAATAATTTTTGGTGAATAGTAACTTTTTACTTTTTTTACCACGGTAAAAAATAAATACGATAATTAAGGGTAAAAATGATATTATTATTACCCTAACACATATCCTAATTCTATTGGATAAGTGTAATTCAACCAAAAACAACCTTAGGAATAAAATATGACCATTTAGGCCCACATGGATTTGATTATGACATTTAATATTAATTTATTTAAAGAAGTGTTAAAATAGTTTAAATCAAAGTTTAATAAGTAAATCATTTTTAATATAGGATTATACATAAGATAAATTCTACTATAAAAATTTATTAGAAATATAAATAGATTTAATACATAATAGTATTTTATTTTTAATTTTTATACTTTAAATAATTTAATTTATTTATGACACAATGATGATGCAGTAATAATATTATTAATGAAATATTGACATAATTGATGTTATAAATACCCAAATAAATGTAATTTGACACTTTTTATGAATTACAATAATTTTCTATGTTAATATGACATGTTATTATTGATTTAATTAACTTTTTTGTAACTAATCTTTCTGTTATAATTTTCACAAAAATCAATTACCAAATAGTGTCAAAATTGACATAAAATAGTTTTTTAAAAAAATATTATATTATTAATTGTTATTTTTTTCCTAAAAATATAAGGTTCAGCCAAATTACTTATATAAGGTTATATATATTAATAATAAACAACTTGGTGTTCTTTTGGTCTGTTATAGTAAGTTTATTAAACTTATAGTGTAAGAAAACAAGAAGACATGGTAAAAGTTAAATTATCTAACTTAAAGTTAAATCTAAATGATAAAGATAAAATAGAAACCTAAACCTGTATAAATTCTATTTGATGAGATTATTTCGACCCATCCCCACCTTAGCTTCTAAATAAATCAATTTGGAGCTTTTAAAAACCGAATATGACTTTATAATAAAATAATATTTTTAGTTTTTCCAAAGGTGCCCCTCTCCTCCCTTATAAAAGGGAACCTCCTCACTCTCTTCCTCACACCACATTGAGCCTTCAAGATCGACCAACCCCTGCCAAATTCTCTTCTCCACTTCCTTAGAAACATCATAGAGGTCCTGGTCTTCTTAAAAGACGAAATTTAGTTCCCTAAAAGGAGGTCTCAAAGAGGCGCTTCAAAGAAGAGGTAATGTCTGTTACCTATTCTTTCAACTTTATTTCTTCTTCCAATTATTCTTCTTTAGTTGTTTCATTATGAATTAACAACATCAGTATCACTAATATACTGATATTTTATTATAAATATGAATCAACCCTATTTCACCATCTATCCATCCTAAAGAAAACGAAATTACCGCGCGTGCGTACGTACAGAATACCGTCTCCACGCCGTGGTGTAATCTATTTTCCACCACCATATTACTTGGATGGGTATAATGGTGTAAATAATAACTATATATGATTATTTTAAAGTGATATTGATTCTGAAATAGTATACATACACTCCAATAAAATTCCATGATCATGGGAATGATATCATTGCTCGTGCGTATATACGGAATACCATCTCCACGATGTGATGCGACTCATTCTACATGATTTTCATTGCATAATGATTATATAAATGAATTGAGTGAATAAATATGATATTTATTACACTAATACCATTATGGAAATGAGGTATCTATAACCTAAAAATAAGAATAAGAATTTATTCGACAAAACATGCAGAAGAACAAAAAGCAATAAACACCCGAATAACAAGTAGCAATGAAATATTACTAATAAGAAGCTAAGAATATGGCCATATATGATATCATAACAATGATTATTATTCTGGAATAATTCAATGAAATTATTTAAATCATTATACAGGAGTTTCAGACACTTACAAAGCAAATCAGACCTAAGGTAAGGGAAAATCTCGCAATCTCAATTTTTATCCGAGATTGTTTATACTTCAGAATTTACTGGGGCATAATTATCATCCACATCCATGTTTCCTCAATATGTAATATTATTTCTATCCTAATACAATTTTTTAAATCCAATTTTACCCTTTGGTGTGTTTTTAGTAAAATATATGAAAGGAATCTTTTGTCGTTTTTCGTACGAGGTACTTTTTGACTTTTCCGGCCAAAGTACGAGAAGAATGTTTTTTAACTTATACGACTTGAATGGAATTTTAGAACATTATTTCCATGAATATTCCATTACAAGTTTTCAAGTTTATTTTTAATAAACTTATTTTAGATTAAAATTGTATGACATGTTAATAAAGGAAAAATGTTTTTGAAGTAGAAAGGATATTTTCCTCAAGAATGGAGTTCAAGTGTTTTATCAACATTATTTTCCATCTAAGATAATATAGGGTTCTATTTCTATTGCTATTATTACATTGATTTGATTATGTTGTGATAGAATTATTTTTATGAATTCCTTTATCTTATATGAATTGTTTTATGATGTCATGAGGTTTAAGAATCCCATTTTTATTACATGGGTTATGCAGTGATGTATGATTTATGATTTTGTGGCACACATAAGAATGGTATCATTATGAGATGGGTTGGACCTATATATCCCTCCAATGCATTGGGTAATGATTTATATCTCATGCGATATACATTGCTAAAATGACAGGTTAATCCGATTCATTGATGCAGGATTGAAACGAGGAGTGAACTCGGTTCAGAAATGGACTTTGTCTGCTAAGATAGTCTTGGATATGAGTCTTGACTACTAAGAAATTATTCTCTATGATTATGTGTGTATGCCACAAAGTTTCATGTGTTAAGTTATGATAATTGGGATTACATTTCACTACTATGATTTATCGCATGTTATGAAATTATAATAAAAACCTAATATGAATTTATAATAATGGTGTAAATCAATTTGGAGCTATTAAAAACCGAATATAACTTTATAATAAAATAATATTTTTAGTTTCTCCAAAGGTTCCCCTCTCCTCCCTTATAAAAGGGCACGTCCTCCCTATCTTCCTCACACCACTTTTTGCCTTCAAGCTCGGCCAACCCCTACCAAATTCTCTTCTCCAATTCCCTAGTAACATCCTAGAGGTCCTGGTATTCTTCAAAGACCAATTTTAGTGCCCTAAAAGGAGGTCTCAAAGAGGCGCTTCAGAGAAGAGGTAATGTCCGTTACTGATTCTTTCAACTTTATTTCTTCTTCCACTTATTCTTATTTAGTTTTTCCATTATAAATGAATAAAATCAGTATCACTCATATACTGATATGTTATTATAAGTATGAAAAAATCTATTTCACCATCTATCCATCCTATGGAAAAAGAAATCACTGCGCGTGCGTACGTACGGAATACCATCTCCACGCCGTGGTGTAATCTATTTTCCACCACCATCTTACTTGGATGGGTATAATGGTGTAAATAATAAATATATATGATTATTTTAAAGTGATATTTATTCTGAAATTGTATACATACACTCAAATACAATTCCATGATCATGGGAACGATATCATCGCTCGTGCGTACGTACGGAATACCGTCTCCACGATGTGATGTGACTCGTTATACATGATTTTCATTGCATAATGATTATATAAATGAATTGAGTGAATAAATATGATATTTATTACACTAATAAAATTATGTAAATGAAGTATCTATAACCTAAAAATAAGAATAAGAATTTATTCGACAAAACACGCATAATAAGAAAAAGCAATAAACACCCGAATAACAAGTAGCAATGAAATATTACTAATAAGAAGCTAAGCATATGGCCATATATGATATAATAAAAATGAGTATGATTATGGAATAAGTCAATGACATTATTTAAATCATTATACAGGAGGTTTAGACACTTACGAAGCAAATCGGACCTAAGGTAAGGGAAAATCTCGCAATCTCAATTTTTATCCGAGATTGTTTATACTTCAGAATTTACTGGGGAATAATTATCATCCAAATACATGTTTACTCAATATTTAATATTATTTCTATCCTAATAAAATTTTTTAAATCCAATTTTACCCTTCGGTGAGTTTTTAGTAAAAGATATGAAAGGAATCTTTTGTCGTTTTTCGTACGAGTTGCTTTTTGACTTTTCCGGCCAAAGTACGAGAAGAATGTTTTTTTAACTTATACGGCCTGAATAGATTTTTTGAAAATTATTTCCATGAGTCTTCATTTACAAGTTTTCAAGTTTATTTTTAATCAACTACTTTTAGATCAAAATTGTATCACATGTTAAGAAAGGAAAAGTATTTTTGTAGTAAAAAAGATATTTTCCACAAGAACGGAGTTCAAGTGTTTTATCAAAATTATTTTCCATATAAGATAATATAGGGTTCTATTTCTATCCCTATTATTACATTGATTGGATTATGTTGTGATTTAATTATTTTTATGAATTCCTTTATCTTATATGAATTGTTTTATGATGTCACGAGGTTTAAGAATCCCATTTTTATTACATGGGTTATGCAATGATGTATGATTTATGATTTTGTGGAACACATAAGAATGGTATCATTATGAGATGGGTGGGACCTATATCTCCCTCCAATTCCTTGGGTAATGATTTATATCTCATTAGATAGACATGGCTGGAACAGTAGGTTAATCCGATTCAGTGAAACAGGACTGAAACAAGGAGTGAACTCGGTTCCGAAATGGACTTTGTCCACTAAGATAGTATTGGCTATGAGTCTTGACTACTAAGAAATGATTATATATGATTATGTGTGTATGAAACAAAGTTTCATGTGTTAGGTTATGATTATTGGGATTACGTTTCACAAATATGATTTATCCCATGTTATGAAATTATGATCTCTTTTGCAGGTTAAGATTTTCAAAATGTTATGTTCTTATGAATATGATGTGATTGATATTTCTTTTGTTTAACCTTACTGAGCATTTGAGCTCACCCTTTTGTATGTTTTCTTTCCCCATGTCAGGAATAAGGTTATTAAGTAGGATATGACCAAAGGGACTCTAGATATGATGAAATAAATGGGAGACAATGTAGATGGTTTTATGAACTAGTAGTTTATATTTCCCAGTTTCAGAAGACACTATACATAAACGGTCCTTTCATGGTTTTGTTATATGTTGTAATAAGTGTACTTAAATTTTGAATTATTAAAAATTTATATAAAGTATGGGTCGTTTTAATGGTGGTAGTCCACACATACACAATTTTTTTTTCTTTAAATAAATGAAAAGGAACGAAATAAAATTATATATATTATATTTAAATAATTATAAATATATTTTTAATATCCTTAAAACTTTAATTTATATCATATATAATCATTAAATTCATATTTATCACTTCTTATGTGAAGTGTTATTGAAAGATGAACCACATTGCTTCGCGTGATGGTAGTCTGTTGTACACAAAAGTAACATTATCGTATCATCTAAAGAATGAAAGGTAAATATATATATATATATATATATATATATATCTGTGTGTGTGTGATTTAGTGACTCCATAGGTATATATATGTTTTAAATATCCTATACACACTTTATATCCCTCATAATACACACCATTTATAGGTGGAAATGGAAAAAACAAACGACATAGGTTCACGAGGCGGTAGTATGTCGTACACATGAACAATGAATTTGTAACCCATTTTATAGAAGTGGATATCGTTTTAGGTCATTAAATGTTTATAAAAAATTTAAATTATATGTAATATACTTGGTTTTTTATATCACAATGTTATAATCATAATTTAAAGAGGTGGAAAAATAAATTAAATAAATATGCTCATTGAAGAACATTATCTCTTCTTAGGGTTTCATCCTTATGTTTACATTAAAGCCTTACTAGGTTGTATTTATGGGCAAGCTATAACTTCCTATGTGAAGGGATTGAATTTTGGTAGTGAATTAGGAAGTTATTTTCTAATACAATGTGGTTTTATTTTGTGAATAAGTAAGGAGAGGGGGGTGACCTTTTATAAGTGGGGGAGAGGACATAATTTTTATTTTTGAAAAGAATCGAGTCATCACACATTTTTCATATGTAAAAGGGGAACCATAATGGACCATTATAGAATTTTGGAGTTTTACTAGAAAAAATATTTCCATAAAAAAAGGTTTTTTTTGAAATTATATATATTATTTGTAGCCATATAATTTTAGTTTAACCCCTAGTAAATCATTTTTTACCTTAACCACATTAATTAATTTTTATTGCATTAACTATTCATTTTGTTAAACAATTTTGTTGACCATATTCGAAATTATATATTACTATGATTCAAATATGGAATAAATTTTTTTATATTCAATTTATAGATGTTTTAAAATTTAATTTAAATCTAATCTCATAGACTTCACAAGAAATCATGTTTTTAAAGTGAAAATATTCCAAATTTTACATTGTTTTTATATGCAAATTTAATTAGAAAATGATTATATTGACATAAATTTTATTAATTGAAATAAATTGGAACTAAATTTTCTTTATAATTAATTCCAAATAAAATTATACCTTATAAATTATTTAAATGAAAAGGAAATTTTCAATTAAAATATAGTATTTTTCACTATTAATTAAAAAATGAAACTTCTTAGAAAAATAATAAAAATTATCCCAAGCATAATTTTAGTAACCCAATTTAGAAAATAATTTTTTTTCTTATAAATTTACGAAAATTGGTAAAAATTAATTTTAAATTATGTGTGAAAAGTTTGATTAATCTATCTTACAGAAAAATATATATTTTTTAAAAATATATATTTTTTATTTAAATGATTGAAATTTTATTTCTAAAAAATATATAACTAATAAAAATATATAAACTATATATTTTAAAAATTAAGTTAATATAATTTATTCCAACCATTCCAATCAAAAGATAATATTTCTCATATTAAATAATAATAATAATATATTATTATTATTTGGTAAAACTCATCCTTACGTGTAACGTAAGTTATCAAAGAAACTCATTACTACATGTGACACAATCAAAACACAATGTTGTGTGTAATGAAATAAATTTATGAGATAAAATTGATTTATAAATATATATAACATAAAGTCTCAGGTTTTCGACTTGAATACATACTTTCTATTTTCTATAAAATATGAGTATAATTCCAGTATCATTCCTAACAATATGATGTAAATCCTTGAAATAAAATTAATCATTGAATAAATTTTTTACTAAGGTTTTGAATAAATTTTTATCTGAGGTATAATAATCTTTTTATTAAAATGTAATTAATGATCATATTAACCCTAAATCATATAAATACCTTTAAACATATGTCTATAAAATGTAAATGAATTATTCCTGAAATAAAATTTCCACTAAAACAATACTTTCCATAAATTTCTCCCAAAATATCCTTAATATTTTTACATTAATACCACACAATTTTAAAATTGGGAATTTAGGTCATTGAATTTATGACCAAACTTAAATATATAACCCATTATAGTGTTCTTAACTATTAAGTTAATGAAGAATTATATTCTCCTAAAATCAAACACAATTTTTAGAACTTTCACAATTTTTATAAAAAAATACCATTGGTAAAATACTTTTATAATATAATTATGGAATTCCAATTAATATTTCATCCATTGTATTTCAATATAGTCCATTACTTGGTCTAGGGTTTAACTGATTTCATTAATTATCATTATATATTCAAATCCTTCATAATTGTTTGTGAATGAAATGTTAATTATCCTAAGAGTATACCCTAGGATTGTCAATCTAGGTGCACATTTAGGCCCATTTTCATGCATTGGGTGATGATTGGGTCGATCCCAATGTTCTTTTTTTAGATTAATTACCCATAGGTACATCTATTCCTAAACAAAATCTCATTGTAGTATATAGATAAGGATTCATTGTAAAGAAAAACCACAGAATCTCTATGTTTCCAAAATATTAATATGTTCTTCCATACTTATCCCTGAATTATATCTTATCATTATGATCCCTAATATATGATTTCTTAATTATTTTTTATGAAGTTTCTAATTAACATCATTTGATACCAACTGTAGAGACCCTGACCCCATTATCCCTGAGACGATTCTTGAATTACTACACTGGTATTAGATATAAAGATTCACATCCAGAAAAACTGAATAGTTTAGTAGTCTTGGTAAAATAGATACATACATTATGAGTCCATTACTATATTTGAATAATAAATTACAATATAATTTTTCCTCTTGAGAATGAAATTATTCCCTTTAGCATATCTTTGCATAAAATACATAGTAAACAGGATAGATGCGTAAGAAAGATAAAAAATAGTGAGATAAAATTCTTACTAAGGGATAAGTACAAAGGAAGCTATCATGAAAAAATAAGGAAAATTAACATGGTAAGGTTAATATATAATAAAAAATCCATTTAAATAATTGGATAAGGAATAGTCCATATGGCCAGGTAGATAACTAAAAAAACATTTCATTTAATCAATAAAATTAAAATTAAATGTATCCAGAGATAAATTCATAGAGAAAATATATAGGATATTACTAATAGATTAAATTAATGAAACACTTAATAATCATATTCCTTTTTTCCTAGGCTCATGATACCTTTACTATCAAGACCATTGACAAGATTGTTTAGAACATACTAGGTGAGAAACCCACTTAACTAAGGCTAAATAACTGATTATTCCCATGAGACAACTCATGCATCAATGAGATTCTATTTAATGGTTTAGAACTCATATATTGTATGTGTAAATAATTTCTCATATATTGAATAATTGATTTAATTGATAAATGATATGCCTTATTATTAAACATTTGTACTGAGTAAAGGATACATATTTATCAATATTTCCCCAATCAATCAAATGACAATTAAATAAAACAACATAAGTAAAAATATTTTACTATTTATGAAATAACAATGTCCAAGAAAAAAATATTAAAATTTAGGGGAAATTTAATTTCCCCATGAAAGTTAATAATTCAAGGAAAAGTTAATGAATAAAAAAATAAATCAAAGAAGAAAATGTAAATACTTTACTTGGTCAAAATGGTCATAAACAATCTAATGGAATATTAAGCACTATAATAATACAATATATAATAATTAGATTTGGAATAAAGTGTTTTTGTCATTTATGAAAATAAATACCATTAATATATCTTTAAAAACATTTTTGAGTAAAGTTTCCTATTCATTCTGAAAAACTTTTTGAAAATAATTTAATTTGAAAATCACTATTAAAAATATTTCAATTAAAAATATAAACATAAAATTTAAATTTAATCTTTAAATAAATTAATTATATGATGGAAGTCAATTCAATACATACAATAAAATTTAAAAATAAGATTTATTTATCTCTATAAAGATTAGGAAAATGTTTTTTTTTCAGAAAATGATTAAAATATTCCTTTCAAATTTTCATTAAAATACATATTGGAATTGTATGGAAAATGTCATAATTATTTTTTTTAATTTTTTTACAAGGAGTAAAAATGGTTAAAAATTTATATGATGAATCATTATGAAAATGTTACAACTATTTTTTAAAAAACATATTTATAAATCATTGTATTTCCAGAAAATAGGTTTCCCACCCAAGAGAGAAATGACGTCAGATTTAAAAAAAATATAATAACTTCTAAGTACCAAAGAGTATAAAAAATAGTATTACTAATGTAAAATAAAATCAATACATAAATAAAAATGAAATAAAATGGGTTTATTTGGAAATGGTCAAAAAATTTCCTTCAACAAATATTCAAGAGTAAAGAATCTTAATTAAAATGAGATTGTTATGAAAACCTTTACAACGACTATAACATTGAAGTTATGATTAATTGATGAACTAATTATATGTTTAAACTGTAAATACACATAAAAATTTGTAAATACATCAAAATGTAATAAAAATTCATTATACACATAATCATGGAATGAAATAATCAATGAAGTAAAATATTAAGTAAATGAATAAAAATTAAGTTAAGAAATCTCTCACCTCAAACACCCTTTTGTTTGAATATTCCTTAATTTAAATTATAGTGGTTTTAAAGAAGTTATTAAATTATACGATAATTATATTAATATTTATAAAATCATATATGATCCATTTATAACATCGTATTACTCATTCATTAATAATCTTTCATTATCATTTTTATTTTGGGTGTCAATTGTCCCATTTTCTAATGTGTATCTCATCATGGACCCATTTCATATTTATATTATATAATTATATCATATTCAGAATAATAATCATGAAATAATTATAATATTTTTACAAAAAGTTTACTTTTAATACCAATCATGAATGATAGTTATGAAAAATGAAGTACATTATGATCTTCGAGACGGTAGGTCATATGTACATATTAGTAACATTTCAATTTTCCAATGATCATTGTGTAAATAAAGTAAGTAATATATAATTTTATAAAATGATCATAATATCATATATAACATATTATATACTTATATGTATAATCCATGAGCTATAGTGATGAAAATAGAGTCACATCACCTCGTGAAGGTGATATTCCAAATATAAATGAACGATGTTATCATCTTTACATCAATGAAAAGGAAAAAAAAGAAATTTGTATATATATATATATATAATATTTTCAAATAATAGTAAATATGTTATTAATTTCATAATTATGTAATTTACATCAAATATAATCATTAAATATATCTTTATCACCTTCCATGTGATGTTTTAGTGAAAGATGAATCACATTGCTTCGCGAGGCGGTAATCCGCCATACACATGAGTGACTTACTAAGTATCTAAAAATGTATGGTAAAAAGATATATACAAAACATTGACTCCATATTTATAACTTTGTTATAAAAATTATATATCTACTTTAGATCCATCATCATTCCCGACATTTCGAATTGGAAAGTAAAAAACTAACAACATCGGTTTGTGCGGCAGTAGTCTGCCGCCTACTTGAACGATGATTTCAAAACCCATTTGATGGATGAAGAGATGGGTTTAGGTAATTAGATTTTTTTAAAAAAATCCCAGTATATTTAAGATTCTTAATTTATTATATCAACTTGGTTTAATAATAATTTAATAATGTGGAGAAATAAATAAAATAAAGATGCTCGCTAAATAACATTACCTCTTCTTCAAATATCCTCATTATGTTTGCACTAAATCCATAACATGGTATATTTATGACCATGATATGGGTTATGGATTAAGGGATGGAATTTGGTAAGTGATTTGGGTAGGTAATGGAAGAAAAAAATTGGTTTTATGTTGTGAAGAAGGAAGGATAGGGGATGACCATTTATAAGTGTGGGAGAGGACACAATTGGTATGTTCAAAAATCATTGAGATCTCCCACATTTTTCATATATGAAATGGGTCCAAAATGGACCATTATAGATCCTTAGAGGTTTCATGGTCACAATATTTATGGTAAATAATTTCTAGACAAGATTATTGGTTATTTTTACGCATATCGTTTTAGTTTATCCCCCTATAAATCGATTTTTACATTAACTGCGACAATTATTTTATATCGGATTCAATATTAATTTTGGTCAAAAATTATGTTGAACTTTTTTTAAATTATAAATTCTTATAGTTAAAAATATGCAATAGATTTTTTCTAAATTAAATTGATATAATTATAAAATTTTAATTTAAAATTAATCCCCCAGACGTGATGAGAAAGCGGGTTTTTGAAATAAAACTGTTAAAAAGATTACGAAGTTTTAATATCATAATTTAATATGTGAATATTTTCAATAAAATAAATTAGATTAATTGAAATAAAATTTAAATAATACCTCTTTAAAATAAATTAAAAATAAAATTATTCTTATAAGTTATTTAAATGAAAAAAGAAGTTTTCAATTAAAATTCAATATTTTACACTATTAATCCAAAAATAAAACATCCCAAAAAAAATACCAAAACATTATCCTAAGATAATTTTAATATCAATATGTAAAAAAATTATTTTTTTCTCATATAACTTTTATAAAAGTGTTAAAAACTAATTTTAAAGTATGTGTGCAAAGCGTGATTAATCTGTCTTATAGAAAAATGATGTTTTTTAGAAAATATTTTTATTAAGTGATTCATATTTTATTTATAATAAATATATAACTAATTAATATATATAAATTTTATATTTAAATAATTTAGTTCATCATATTAATAAAGACCATTCTAATGGCTAGGTGATACATTTCATATTAAATAATATTATTAATAGTATACTGTTGTTTGGGAAAACTCAACCTTACATGTAATGTAAGTTATCTAAGAAACACATTATTGCATGTAACAAAAGATAAATTGAGTTCCATGTGTAATGAAAGATATAGAAGAGGTTTAATTTATTAAAATTAATCATATTTTAATATTTTTGGGTGATATATTCCCTTCTACATTTGGTATTGCATGTCATATACGCTATTAAATACAATGTTTTTATTTTAGAATTTTAAGGTTTTATATATTTCATGAATTTTTTAGACATAAATAATTAAATTATTTCATCATTTAGATTTTATAATGATATATTTTTTAATATATTGATGATATTAATGATAATTTATAATGGTTATTTTAGTCATATAAAAACTGACTCACCATGAATTATTCTATTATTTGTGACTATATACTGAAATTATGACCTCCATTGAATTTGGAAAGACAATAAAAATTTACCATGAAACATAGATAACATATGTAGCATTTTAAAAATATTCTGTCACTATTACTATTATTGGAAAATAATTTTGGAATATTAGCATAAATATCACCAGATGATTAATATAAACACCACAAATATAATAATATAGTAATAAATGAATAAAAAATGAATAATAAAGATAAAATAACATATAGATGTTTATAAAAAAATTAATTTATATTTATAATTTGATTACTCATATGGTTAGATGAAATTTAAAGGGAGATGAACACGATGTGAGATATTTATTATAAATGAATATTATTTTTGTATATTATTTCTCTATAGTTTATCCTCACTTCTATGTATTATACCAAAATCCATGATTGAATACCCTACAGCCTAAAATTTATTTTTGAGGTATTAATAGCTTCCTTAACTCTATCATTTATTCAATACTTAAACACTATATTTTCATGAGGGGTATCTCTCTCGATCTATTTCTTTGGTATTTTTTCTCAATACTTTTCTTTGGGGTTTTATCACTTTTTTATCCTTTTTAAAAAGAGTTTTATATAATTTCTACATTGATCATCATCTTTATGTTTTCAATGACCATTTATTGATATGTATATGCCTTTTTATTTCCTGGGATCTTAAATTGTTATTTTATTGAATCGCACAACCTTTTTATATTATTATTTTAGAATAATTTCATTCTCATAAAATTACAACATTATAATAGATAATTTACACTTCCTACTTCGAATATTCTTTTTCTTTGTCAAGATTATTTATTTTAAAAAAGAATTTTTTTATTATTTTATATATAAATTATATTTTTTAAACCCATATTTCTAATTAATATGATTTTTTATGTCTCTTTCATCAATGTGGGCTACTTAATACCATTAAAAAATTCTTTAAAATTATATCTTTACAATACTTCCCATTTCATATGTTTTCCCCTATTTTTTTACTTTATTAGCTATGTTTCATTTTTTACATTCATTATTATGTTGACTTATTACAAAAATAATGATTTAGATATATTTTTTTTTACTTTTTTGGAATGATTTTAAATGTGAGGTGTAGTATTGTGTTTATTAAAATTTTAGAAAAATGTTAAGAAAACTAATTTCATGATTATTCTTCGATTTTTCACCCTGTAATTTCATGGTCCATTTTCAATAAAATTATTACATATTTAAAACATAATTATTAAAAAAATTGGGGGAAATATTATTTTAAATATTTATTTTATTAAAAATAATTTTTTTTATCTTATTTCATTCATTTTCTATTATTTTAGTATTTTATAACAAAAAATGAAATTTCTTCTTAAATATTATTTAATTTATTATCATTAACTAATGAAATTTTCCTTAATTTAATTTTTTAAATACCTCAAAATATATGTGTGTTACTTCATTAGTAATATCATGTAAAAGGTATTAAATTAAATACCATTTCAAAGTAAATCCTATAAATATACCTTATATTTTAGTTCCTATAACTATAAATTTTTATAAGTTGTTTTTGTTATAAAATAATCTCATTATTCATTATTTAAATTCTTAAATATTCATGTTAATATAGAAACAACGTCTTTATGATAGTATTAAACCATCATGGACTTTTTATTCCCTTATCATAAAGTATTAATTAATATTAACTTTCTTCAAATACTTTTCCTGTTTTAATAGTGGTCACGTGCTTCATTTGATTGAAGGATATCCACCAAGATATCCAAACCAATCATTTAAATTAGAGAAATTTTTAATTAAAAAATATATATTTATTCTATTTTTTGGAATATGATATTCTTGAGTATTATAATTAGAGGGTATTTACATATACATATTATTTCACTAGATTACATTTCTAATTCTATTTATTAATCATTCTATGATTTTGAAGGATTTATGACTCATTCCATATTCAATTGACAAAAATTTATATTTTCATATCATTATGTGATCAATAGTATTGTAATTATTTATACATTTTATGAATTGTGTAAATATTTATATATTATGAGATCATCAGCTTTTCTATGGACATTATGTAGTTAGATTTCATCACAACATTATGCATGGATATTATGCAGTTATCTTAATCAAATATGTTATGTGTTGATATTATGTAATTACATTTTCCTATTTTTTATGATGGTGAGAAAAGATATCTTTAACATATATCATGATTTTATATGTTTTAAAATTTTTGGCATTCCTATTTTATATCCCCAATGTTTAATATTATATTCATTGGATTTCAAATCCTTATATGGTGGAATACATTATACATTCATGACGATACTATTATTAATATTATGTCATAATGGTTAAGTTATCAATCATCAGAATCAATTCATTAGTTTATTTATCATATTATATTATTAATTTAATTCCACTCATGATCTTGTATCTCACTTGTTTATGATCTATTTATATCTTCGATATGCTTCATTTATAATGAATTTCCCCTCACATTGCATTTAAGATTGTTATAGACATAGGATTCCCTATTTCAAAAGGTGATTATATTTTCTAAAGAGTTTTGACTCACTCATATGTAATATTTTTGGATGGATTTGATTAAATTATATGTTATATGTATATGTTAATGATGTATTGTTTAAATTTCTCCCAATAATAATAAATGTTTTATTTGTTGAGTTGATAATAATTCATGATAGATTTTAAAATTATATATATATTACAATATATCAAAATGTGCATTTCTTGGGAACTGATAACTATATTAGAGAAGATTTATACTATTTTAAATAATTATTACTTATAAGTATTTTTGTATATGTTTTTAAATATAAAATAGTTTGCTTTGGTGAATAATGTTAAGTATAACTAGTATGATCACATAGGGTAAACAGTTCCAACACAATTATGTTTGGTCATATTATAACCATAACATAATAAATGTTTAGGATAAAATTTGGATTTTTAATGTGGTTTTAAAAAGGTGATAAAAAATTTATTAGATTTTATTAATAAGTATACATTTTGGGGATGAAATGTAATTAAAGATAGGAGAATGTAACATTCAAAAATTCCAAAATATATTTTATAAATTTGTAACTTAAAAAATATATATAAATGGTCAATAATTTTATATTATTTTTTTGATGACATAAACTGATATTTTATTTATATATTTTTTCCTCAATTAGTTTCCATAATTTTATATATTTATTTATAAAATATATCAATTCATGTATAAAGGAATATCATAAATAAATATATTATGATATAGAATGATACAATCTGAATTTTATTTCAAAACAAAATACCATTATATGTGATTGAAAAAAGAATAATTGTTTTTAAAGTGTGACAATAATTTAAGCATAAGTATATACCTATACTATAATTTAAAATTCTGGTACATTATGGCCACTTAAAAATAAAAAAATCTAAATAGCACAAAAAAACATAAAAAATTAAAAATATTATTAGTGTTTTATTAAAAAAATCTAATGAATATAGAGGTAAATTTTATTGAATGAATAATGAATGAGATAAGATTTGTTAATAAGATATATAATGATTATATGGATATTGGAATAGTAACTAACCGTTAAAAGAGTCACTTGAAAACTATGATTGATAAAAATCCTAGAAAATAAATTATACCATGAATGAAATATGTAAATATAAAAATTTTAATACAATCATAAGATTTTACATATTCTAAAAATTAAATCATGTATAATATATATATTTTGATATGGTGTGTTTTACGATATTAAGTTAAACAAGGGTTTTTATATTAAAAATTATTTATTATAATTATTGATGCATGGAAATTCATTATGGATACATGGTCAATATTTTCTTATTTTATTAATAATATAGTATTGTGTTCAGCATGGGGTTTTTATCAGAAGGATTCCACTTACAAAAACAATTATCATATTATCACAATTTAAAAATTAAAATATACATGTAAAAGTAATATTAATATAAAAAGGGTTTAATAGAATCATTTTATGTAAACATATAAAAATATTGAAAATAATTGATATAATATGCAATAAGGTTAGTGAACAATAAACTACTATTCTGTTGAGTTCATAGTATTCCCATTTTGAATCTTAAAAATACTTTTAGTATTAAATTCAATACATCGATCAATACATGTCATATTACACTTTCACATTCAATATGTCACTACCCCACACCAAGACCACTATTTATGGGAAAATACTCTCTAAAATAATTTTTAGGATACCTATTCAGCGCACATCATCATTATATTTATACACAACCATATGAAAAATTATAGAGGTGAAAGAGGAAAATAATTAGAAACATAAAGATGAATTTAAAATCATTAATAAAATAGTGAACACATATTATAATCAGTTTGATAACTACTAAAATCATATAATAAACTATATTAATGATTTTATGAACAATGATATCAAATACAACATCCCTACCTCCAATTAAATCATGGTTGGGGTTAGTTACCCATTTTTATATAGATGGGATTCAATGAGGAAGAAAAAAAGTGAAATTATAGAAGAAAAGAAAGAGAAAATGAAAATAAGTTATAATATTTTTTTAAGATAATAATAAAAATGGTAGCCCCACCTATCTACTAAAATATATTTGTATTTTGAAAATATATAATGTCTTAGATTTATTGGAAATAGGTTTCAAAATTTTAACTCAGAATATATCCTCGAAATTTTGGTGTGTGTTTGGCCTAATAAATGGGATAATATTGGAATATAGTCCTCTATAAAGTTTTCTATTTATTTTTATTTTTATTAAATTAAAAATTTCTGATTCATTGGTGACATTTATAAAATTTTATGACAGACTAAATCAATAAGATTTTTTGTCTTTCAAACTATTGATATTTTCTTGTATCTGTTTCCCATGCCATGGGGACTTTTAAAAGAAATAGAATCTTAATAATCCATAATTAAGTAAAATAATCGAAAGATTAGTTTCTATAGTATTTTATTATTTAATCTTACTTGTAATTGTACTTTGTGATATATGGGCTCACTTTCAATATTTTTCCAAATCGTGTGCAGATTTCGAGTTCGAACTTGAATGCTTCTTTTGGGTTTCATTTTGTCTGATTTAGAAGTTGTTCAAATTTAATGAAATTTTACCCACAAATAATGGAATCATAAAATAAAGGGATAATTAAATTTAGATCATTGTAGATAATGGTATGACAAAAAATGATAAAAATAACATAAAATACAAAATTAATCCATTTTCACTATTAATAATGAGTTTTTCATAAAACAAAAAAAAATATAAAAAATAAACTTTAAATAAAAATTTGGTGGTATTAAAAAATTTAAATTAATATATACAATCCATAAATTTAATATCTTTATCAATTAATTTATTTATATTTTATCAGAAAAACAATAACATTTTTTGAATTAGCTTGTTGAAATTAGATAAGTCTGAATTTTTGATATTTTTCATTAAAAATAAATTATATCTAAATAGTAAAAAAAATTAATATGTGGTATATCTTATGGTCTCATTATAATTTAAAAATTTCTCATTAATTAATGAATCATTTACATGATTTAAATTATATATATGGATTTAAAATATGGATTTAAAAATATTAAACAGAACATTTAAACTTATTAATCAGTATTCAAATTACAAAAAATATTTAATTCTAATAAAAAACTTTTTTTATAGTTTTATATTAAATAAAATATTAAAAATATTCTATTTGGTTTTTGGAGTTTTAAAATGTAAATTTAATGTCCCGACCCGAATGAACACTAAACTGGTAGTTGCACTAGTCAGCAAATGGAATCAAGTGCTTCTCCCCATATGCCAGAGGCTGTTGACTAGCATTGAGGGTGTCAAGGTAGTTCTGTGGAAAGACTGTACCCTCATACTCAAGGTGAAAATGGTAAATATATAGTAAATAGAAAGCAAAATCAGATGCAGTATAAAGAAAAGATAATACATAAAAAGAAAAATATAATAACAACTGAATATGAAAATATAAAAATGCAAGTTTATACAAGTATGCATGCTTGATGATGATACAAAATCTAAAAGAATAACTATCATCCTACTTTATTATTCAATACCATATAGTACTTAAGTAAATAGAGAAACTAAAAAACAAAATTAAGATCACCACAAGATTCCTAAACTCAGGCTCAGTCCAGTGCTCCAAACTCCTCATGTACAAGTAAAAAAACAATAAAGGTTCATAGCCATGCAACAAGAAGGCCTACTCGGGTAATAATGGTACCTGAGTAGGGTGTGAGATAACATCTTAGTAGTCTGACACCCACAATGTCTAGACCAATACAATTTGTGAAATATGACAATAGGGCATTGTGTAGGTAAATAGTTAAGTGGTAAATGAATGTGAATATTCCAATGGCATGTAAACTCATAACAGAGAGATACTAAAATAGCCCCACAAGGATCCCTGCACAATATAGTCAAGATCCTATAACAAGGAAGCTATAATTAATGCAGAAATAAAAAACATGAGCTTTCCTTTCATCCAACGTGTAAAACCACCAAGGCCTTGCCATATACCCCACGTGCTATATCAGTCACAACCTTGAGGTAAATCTTGAAGAGTAAGAAAATTCATGGTCGAGTCTTATAATTACACATGTCAAAATTTACCACGAACAAGCTGTACAAAAGAAAGTATCCTATACTTAATGGTCATGTCGTATGTGAAAGAGTCAGAACACAAATGTCCATATCCAAGGATTCAAAGACCAAGTCATGCTCAATGAGTTTTAGGAGCATCTCTTTGGAAATTTAGTTAGGCACTGGTTGGAGTCCTAGGATAATTTCATACCATACATTTCTTATATGAGTTTAAGAAAGGTCGATCTAATGGGTATAAAATCCCATGATATCCCATGGAATAAGGATCCAAGGGGAATACTCAACCCAATGTGTCCACTATCACATTCAAGACCCATGACGATTTGTCTATGGAATCTATAAAATATTTCACTTTATTTCATACCATTCAACATTCAACACCATATGAGTCTCACCAATCATATATAACCATTTATATTCAATTCATACAATGATTATACTCACTAATTAATCCCATTTCATAGCCAAATAAATCTCATGAGTATACCCAATCAAGTATTACAATTCATAACCAAATAAACCAAGAAGTAGACCCACTCGTTGTTACAATTCACATTCAAAATATACATATAACATGAGTTTACCCACACACATTTATGTCATTGTTTGTTTAACCCTTTAAACCACTTAACCAACCAAATTATAATTCCCTCTTATTTAACCAACTACACGTAACCATGTCACATGGGTATACCCATCCATTTATCAGAATTTACATTTTTTTTCAAAAAACCATTTAAGTAGTTCAAGTTTAGATAAGCCATTAAGTCAATGACATCATATGCCAAGGTAGGAAAACATATCCTACCTCTGAATCCGACTTCCTTCTAAATTAATTTTAGGCTTACTACAGCTAGGAAAACATGAGAACAAACCCCTCAGGAAAGATAGCACTTTGATGGTGCAATGGTTCCATAAATTTCCATAAAGGAAAACTCCATTTACAAATTCCGTTATAGGCCATTACATAAACATACATTCTATCACACATTATTTTCAATCATATAGAGACTAATATTTTTTAATACAATCATGCATTAAACATCTAATCATTACATTTTTTCTTTGAAGACAGTGCACCTTCGTTGGAGGTGTTTTATTATAAAACCATAATTCTATTTCTTAAAAAAGTCATTTTCCCAATTAATAAGTTCCTTAAAGAATCATAATTAAATTTATCAAAGAAAAATTAAATGGAAACTAATTCATTTGTATGTTAATTTGATATGGTAGGGGTCCTACCTCAAGCGATATACCAAGATGACACTTTTAACTTGTCAGAATTGGCGGAAACCTCTCAAAAATTCCTCACACCCACATGTATATATGTTCTTATACATACATACATACATACATACATACATACATACGTATGTACATACATACATACTTACTTACATACTTACGTATATATATATATCCCTTAATCCAAATCATGTATTCCTATCTCTATAAGAGTATATGTATAAGGAATATATATAAATAAATATCCATACCTTTGTATTTGTGTTCACACCATTAAGGATGCTCCAAACTCTCTATAAATTATACCCAGAACTTATAAATTAAAAAAACCCAAATTATAAAATAAGTGACATTGAAGAACGAAGGGAAAACTCACCTTTGTTGGATTGAATATGTAAATGTACATGTATATTAGATGGAACAATACAAGAGGGGGGTGAATTGTAGGTTTAAAAACTTTTTGTTTAAACACTTTAGAGATTAGTTTAAAAAATCTTAAACTAATACAATTCAAACAACCACAATTGTATTGAATATAAAGGTATGAAGTAATGTAATACTATTAGAAAAGTAAAGTAATTGTATTCAACATGAATACAATAATCAGAGTAATACAAGTGAAATATTCTACCATAAAATGTATAGAATCTATTAATATAAATTGTAATAGAATAATTGTAATTGAAACAATTACAATTGAAAGTATAATGAAGAAAGGAAACAATACAAATTCCTTTCTAATACAAAAAGCAGTGGAAATGTAAAAGTATTACAATTCTTTTTACCCAAAGAGAAGGGTTATCCTTTCACCTAGGATAAGAGGTATGTCTTACCACCACCTTGGTAAGCCCTCAATACAATGATCGGTTCGTCCGTATGCCTATCCCCGACATCCCTCGATACGATGATCGGTTTGTCCATCTGCCTATCCCCGACATCCCTCAATACGATGATCGAAATGTCTGTCTGCCTATCCCCGGAAGCCCTCTATTTTTTAGGTAATCAGAACCTCTGTCTTTCAATTACTTGAAATCCCTTGATACGATGATCGAACACACAAAGAACAAAGCATGAGAGAAGTAACAACGTCTCTCTCTAGAATTTGACAGTAGAAAAGTATCATAGTTGTATCACCCGTCATTCACAGTTCTCCCTCTCTCGGCTTCAAATGAACTCCTATTTATAGGCCTCAGGTTCCAACGGTCATATTTCCTCCAACGGTCATGTTTCTATGAAAAACTCGGAGGGTCTTGGACACGTGGCATTATAACGGTCATATTGAAACAGAAATCATGACATCGTTTTGATTAGTTTGTAACTAACTCAATGACATCGTATTGGTTAAAACAAAAGACATATGAAGATGATAAACAAGAGTACAATTAATATGAAACACAAGTTTTATAACTAAGTACCAAAACAAGCATGTAATGAAAGTATGAGTATTATAAGTATTACTAAAATTAATGTATTGATATGATGCAAAGTAAGATACATAAAAGTGAGTATGATTGAAAAAGTTAGTATGATACAATTATCTGTACAATCAGTATGGTCAGTACGATCAACATGGTCAGTACGATCAGCATGGTCAGTACGATCAGCCTGGTCAGTACGATCAGCATGGTCAGTACGATCAGCATGGTCAGTGTGATCAGCATGGTCAGTACGATCAGCATGGTCAGTACGATCAGCATGGTCAGCACGATCAGCATGGTCAGTACGATCAGAATGGTTAGTACGATCAGCATGGTCAGAGACATTTGTGATTTCGAAAACAAGATATATAAGTCAAAAGAAAACTTTTGACTCAACAACCTTAAACAGTTGGTAGTGAACAAAATTGGTCTAAAATGCTTTGGCTTCAACAACGGTTGCAGGAATACACATAAACGGGTCCTGAGGGACCTATCGCATAACCTAGAACTAGAAGAAAAAAAATTGAGATCCACCCTAACACCAAGTTGTTCGATTAAATATGATAGTTTGAGAGGGAGACCAAATATCACCCATAAAAGAGAAGGATATGGAGCATAGGTCCTTACATCTTTGATTCAAATAAGAGCGAAGAAGAAATTAGTGAAAAATGACTTACCAAATGATTCTTTGGAGGGGGGGGGGTGTCGTGTGACCAATGAGAGAGGGGAGTAAGGTGCGTTGTGATCCATGTGGGAGATAGGAGTGTTTTAGGGTTTATTTTTTATTTATATAATATTTTAATATCTTAAAACAACACACACAACATGATTTTCCAAACCATGTTAAATCCATGTCATGAACAGTGTGTGGTTACTGCCTCCAAAATCATACCACGCGTGCTAAGCACCCAGTTTGGGAAACTGTTCACCACTTTTTCAATCCACAACCAACCCACTTGAATAAGGCCATATTGTTTCCAACTTTGGACACACAATTTCAGAAAAACTGTGAACCCAGTGCAGACCATTTAAAACCCGACTTTTCTAGGTCTGGCACTCCCAAAATTCCTCGAGCAACCCAAGAAACCTCTCAAAAAATTAACCAAATCCAAAAAATCAATTTAAAAGGTCTCAAATCTAGTAACTTCATTCTAGATCTTGGTTTAAATTATTCCCTTCTAGTAAACGTAAAAGATTAAATTCCCACATAAAACCACCCGGTCCAAAATATGGGATATTATTATCTCCTCACCTTAGAACATGGCGTACCCTATAATCCCTTAGAACAACATTCACATCACATAACCTACAAGGGATTTAAATTTCAATTCCAATGGTCACACTGCATTTCCAAATTCCCAACACACCATAAATCATTTCACATGCCTAATACATTTAAGCCAACAGAACTTGAGGAACAGCTCAATTTACAACTGAAACATCGAATAAGTTCTTAACGAATCCCACTTAACTAGTGACATGATCTAATCATCATCTCTTTAAATAGTAGTTCTTGGTTTTCTCCACCATGTATAAAGGACCCAGCCTTAAATAACTATATAATATTGGGTTTTATATAAGAAAATACATTCTTACACATTGAGGATATTTTTTGGGTTTATAGTTTGAGGGAAATAAGGACATAAAACATACATAACAACCCATAATCAAACATGTGGATACTACTAACACAATATCCACTTTTTCCAAAAATATAAAACATAAATAAAAAATATAATTTCTTGAAAAATCTTCACAACATATAATTTTTTTCCTTTATTTTTTACATGCTTATAACCATGGAAAAACATTAAAAAACATTCAAAAAACATGGGATGAGCACAAAAATCTCAGTAAGGGATATAAGGAAAAAAATTGTTAGTCAAGTTATAATAACAAAAAAACCAATAAAAACCATTTCATAAAAACTCATTAACATGCATGGAAACATAATGTATTTGACTTGGGAAATATTTACCATATCTCCATTACAATCACCCTTCCACATGAAATAACTCTTTGGTCAAATTCCATCTCTGGAATACCCAATGCATTGGAGAGCTACAACGGTGCTCACCCATCATATCTTGAGCTATAATTAGATATACCCAACAAATATTGATCTAAAATGGGATCAGGCCAAAATAAATTTTTCAAAGGAATATATCATGGTAATAATGTATCATGAAATCATGGGAAGACACTCATTCCATATTTTAAAAGGATTTTAAAAGGAAAGTCCCTTAAAAATATAATTGGTGTGAGAATTAATAGAATAGAATGGATTTATTTATACATTTTAAATACTCATAATACAACATAAAATAAAAAAATTACCATAGTAGTAATATTTATACAACATAATGGAAGATGGAGAAGGTTAACCCAATGATTTTAAATTGGGTTAAGAATTCCCTTACATCAGGTTTGTCTCACTTCCCACGCGTTTAATCATCCTATATAATGGTTTAAATAGTTTTATTAATATCCTATAGAAACATATTCATATTTATAACACATTATATGATCATTTAAAAACATCATTTTATCCATTAATAATCAATATTTTGTTCCTTCCATTGTTTCAGGTGCGTTCTTTACATGATTTCCATGGACATCTTGCATTTTATTTTCTTATGGTATGAAAATGAAATTAAAGAAGTGGCATAAATTGGTATTTATATGTTTCCAGAATATTAAATGATTCCATAACTCATCTTGGATATATGGAATGAGGATGAATCATGAGATAAATCATTATTGATATCTGTTTAGATCCTTTTTTATGTTCTTTGATAATCATGAACTAGTTTAATTATATTACATAATATTATGTATATATGTTAACTAAAAATCATGAAAGAGGATATATCATAAAAATTAAATTATTTTTCAAAAATTAAAATGGTTTTATAACCAATTTTTATGGAATTAATGTAAATTATAAATACATATTTTATGATTTTGGTAAATCAGCACATCACTGACGGTGTTTTTATTTTTAGAATACGAGGAAGAGGAGAAGAAAAATATTGATGAATATTTCCATAAACATGATAAAAATATATAATATATATATATAATACAAGATATTAATGCCTCTTGGATAAGGGGAGGTTAAGAGAGTATAAGAAAACAAAATAATTGAAAATAAAACATAAGAAAAAGGGAGATAATTATTGTATGTTGATGTCTACTCCTTGAGATCCTCCTCAAGGCCTTTGGTTTGGGCCTTTTGGTGATACCAGAAGGTCTTGGAAGTTATGAAGAGACTTGGGGAGGGTATTTAGAAGAACTTAGGCAATGTTCAAGGCTTGATAGATGTGATAGGAAGAGGGAAATGAGAGTGGTATTTATAGTGGATGAGAGGAGGGGTTTTACATTATTTTAATCATTACATTAATATTTTTTTTCAAGAATATGAATGTCATTGATTCATGTGACCCGAAATTCTAATAAGCATGTGTGAGTTATAACCGAGTGTTCTTACATCATCCTTGCATCACCTATGATGCAGTAAAACAATTATTTAGCATTTATCATAATTTATCATATTTTAATATTCATAAAGAAAATTCAAGAATTTCAGAAAAAACACAAAAATTCACCCGAACTATTTTTCAATGTGTAGATTTTAAAAATAAACTCCATTTTTTAAAATAATTTTCTGAATATAATAATTTTAATTTTTAAATAAATTCATATCAAAAATAAAAATTTTAAATCTATAACTCATTTTTTAACTCCTTGAAAAATTAATCAACATGTTATTATCTTATAACCTTAAGAAAATAAAATTATATTATGGCTTAATATTCATAAGGGTTATATTACTATTCATAAGGGTATGTTACAATTTACAAAAAATACATGTTGGTTCTATTAGACTCTAAATAACTTACTGATCACAAATGTAGATGTCCATTTTTTGAAATTCAAATCATAGCGTCAGAAAAATTACGTTTAAAGGCTATCTACAATTATATACTTTAAAAAAACATTTCATGCATATAGATTTATGTTTAAAACCTCGGGGTGTTATATTATCCCCACCTTCTAGAAATTGTATCCTCATAATTTTATTTACTTATTAAACCAGTGAGGATACTTTTCTATCATAACTTTTTCAGATTCCCACATTGGTTAATCTACCATGGGGTTTGTCTATAAAACCATTACCTAGTGAATTAACTTATTCCGCAGTACTTTCTTCTTAAAAT
Source organism: Viscum album (assembly GCA_963277665.1). Classification (NCBI taxonomy): domain Eukaryota; kingdom Viridiplantae; phylum Streptophyta; class Magnoliopsida; order Santalales; family Viscaceae; genus Viscum; species Viscum album. The sequence goes on along the minus strand of OY728156.1, from coordinate 1,880,911,723 downwards.
CTAGAATATGAATTGGTCTCTTTTCATAAGTATGGTTCTCTTCTAAATGAACTGCTTCTGGGCTCAGAACATGGTATGAATTTGGCATATACATTTTCAACATCAAAATATGAAAAACATTTTGTACATGTGATAAACTCAGAGAAAAATATACTCAATAAAAAAACTAGTCAAACTTTATCTAGGATTTTATAAGGTCTAATGAACTATGAGCACAAATTCCATTTCTTACCGAAACACATAATAATTTTCCATGGTGAGATCTTAAGAAAAATGTGATCACTAACCTTAAAAGAAACATATTTCTTGCATAATTTTCATGCCAGGTCTGAGCTATCCTCAGGTTTTGCTGGATCAAATTCACTTTCTCTACCACTTCCTATACTAATTTTGGCCCATCTACATTCTTTCCCTGACTTCATCCAAAAAAATATTGAGTTCGACACCGCTTCCTATACAATGCCTAAAATGTTGTCATCTGAATACTAGAATGAAAATTGTTATTATAAGAAAACTCAACTAAAGAAAGATGATGGTCCCTACATACCTAGTAGTCCATTGAACTAGCTCGAAGCATATCCTCCAATATCTGAATCATTCATTCTGACTTCCCATATAATTGAGGTTGAAAGGTTGTACTAAAATTTAATTATCTTCCCAATGACTTCTTGAGGAATTTCCAAAAATTAGAAGTGAACCTGAGATCAAAGTTAGATACAATGGAAAGAGGAATTCCATGTAACGAGACAATATCTTATAGGTATATTCGAGAAATTTGATCCAAATACATGGTATCTAGAATTGGAAGGAAACATTTATATTCATTCAGCCGATAAACAATCACCCAAATCACACTATTACCTCTATAAGTCTTTGGTAGTCCCACCAAGAAGTCCATGGATACATTTTCCCATTTAAACTCTGGCACAGGCAATGGCTGAATCATCCCCTTTGGTAACTTCCTCTCTTCATTGACCTATTTTCATGTTAAAAGTTTCTTGATAAAATATGAAATTTCTCTTTCCATTCCATCCCAGTAGTAATACTCTTAATGTTCTCTGTACATCATAGTACTGCCAGGATGAACTAAATTTAGAGAACTATGAGGTTCACATAATAAATATTTCTTCTACTAGGAATCACAAGGTGCACACAACATTTATTCAAATCTTAAAACATAATCTTTATCAATCTTAAATTCTGGAATGTTACCCTTTTTAACCAATTATACCTTTTTTGTAGCTCAAGGTCTTCCTTATGTGATTTCTTAGTTCTATTTAATAACGATGACCGCACTGAAGCCTGAAAAAAACAGAGAAATTTGTTGCACCAATAACTTCCAAGATAAAAATTCATCAAATCATTAATCAAGGGGTCATGTTCTAAATGTAGCATGGTTAATGATGTATGATATTTTCGACTAAAGGCATCCATCACTTTTTTTTGCTTTTTTTGGATGGTAATAAATTGAGAAATAATAATCCTTGATTAGTTCCATCCATCTTCTATGTTTCATGTTTAACTTCTTCTGAGTAAATATATACTTCAAGATTTTATGGTTAGTATATATTTCACATTTTAATCCTTACAGATGATGCATCCAAATTTTCAAAGCAAAAACCATAGATACCAATTCCAAATAATGTGTGGGATAATTTATCCCATGATGTTTTAGTTGTCTTGATGAATAAACAATTACCTGATCATTATACATCAAAACACAACCACGTCCCTTCAAACAAGCATCACTGTAGATGATATACTGACTATTTTGGGAAGGCAAGGCCAAAACTAGATCATCCACCAATATCTTATTTAATTCTTGAAAATAACACCACATCCTTCTATCCAAATAAATTTAACCCATTTCGTGTTAACTTAGTTAGTGGGCTAGCTAACCATGAAACATTCTAAAAAACCACTAGTAATATCCTACCAAACCAAGAAAACTATGCATCTCTTTTATATTTTTGGGTCTTGGAAATTCATCAAAAACCTTTGTTTTATCAGGATAAATAGTTATGCTATCATTAGAAACAATGTGACCAATGAAATAAATTTTTTCAAAAAAAATTCACAATTTATGATTTTTAAATAAAGTTTATTTTATTTTAATGTTTTCAAAACAAACCTTCGGTGTTATTTATGCTCCTTTTTACTTCTAGAATATACCATAATTTCATCAATAAACACAAATACAAACTTATCCAAGAACTCGTGGAATATTCTAGTAATAAGATCCATGAATATAGCAGGTGAATTGGTTAACTCAAAAGGCATAACTACTAATTCATAATGATAATATCTAGTATGGAACATAGTTTTATGGACAACTTCATCCTTTATTTTCAACTAATGGTACCCCAAACACAGGTCAACCCTTAAAAAATACAATGATCCCTAGAGTTGATTAAACAAATATTTTGATATGAGTCAATGGATACATGTTTTTAATATTAATGTAATTAAAGGATTTATAATCAATTAAAAGACTCATTGAACTATATGTCTGTTTAACAAAAAAGGCAGAAGCACCCCTTGGTAAAGTTCTAGGTCATATGGAGCCTTTATCAAATAATTTCAGAAACTGAATTTTTAATTACATAAATTCCATTTGAGCCATTAAATAAGGGGGTTTATAAGTTGTATTATCATTAAGAACTAAGTCAATAGTAAAATCAACCTCTTAATCAGGTATAAGACCAGAAAAATCTTTAGTAAAAGATCCAAGTATTCATTTAACATTGGTACAACATTAATCTGGACAGTTCCCTTATCTTCAAAAATATGAGAAAGATAAATTTAATTTCCATATTTTATTAGTTTATTAGCTTAGTAATATGTTATCAATGGTATGGGTTTATTCTTTTACACAAACTAAAACTCTTTCTGAAAAAATAACTTATTTTTCTCTGAAATCTATCTTAACATGATAAAAAAGAAAGCTAATCGATACCAAGAATAACATCAAAAAATATTAGAGGAAATAAAATGGGGTTATAGGGTAAAATCATTCCACATAAAAGGATAAGTAAATTATTATATTTTATTCTTTCTACAATATTTCCTCTAGGTGTTTTTACCCTGAGTTTTTGTTTCATTTCATAAGGTGGAATTCCTAATGTTTCTGAAAATTTATCAGAAATGAATAAATTAGTAGACCCTGAATCAAAAAACACATTTTAAAAATAGGTAAAAATAAAAAATGTACCTAATACCACCTCATTTGATGGTTTAACATCTATTGAAGTGGTTGTATAGGATTTTACCACGCCCTTCTACTTCCAATGTTGTTGATTCCCTGTCTGAGTTACTAGATTCAGACAAACATTAGAAAAACAACCCAATTACTTATAGTTAAATCATCTCACTATCTAATTATCATTAATTTTTGGATCATTTTATTTTTACTCACGAGATATGTGTCCACAATTTCCATGTTGGTGTCATTTCCCAGACTTTACAATACATTCACCAGGATTCTTTTCACCACATTTTCACAAAAAGGTAAATTGATTTTCTTACCTTTAGATTTCTTGAGGAATTATTCCCCAGTGCCTGCCAACTGGAACGCTTCTTATTCTAGTAATCACAAGAAACATACATGTTAGAAAGATCCATCACACCTTTTTCATATTAATGAACACTTTTCTCATATATTTTAAACTCTCATGAAGCCAAATCTCCTCGTAAAAATGGTTTCAAACATAAGTAAAATCTATTAATTTTACTATAAAAATATCGAGTAAAATATAGCACTTACATGTCCAGTATTGTAAAATTAGATTTATATTCTTTTATAGAATCATCATATTTATTCTTCAATTCCAATAAATGTCTCTCTATTTCTAGTCAAATAGTTTTAAGAAAATATTTTTCTAGAAAAAGACTCTTCAAATCATCCCATTCCAGACTATCAAGATAATCTCTTTCTCTATTATTTATAACCAAAGACCCCCATTGATCATATTCACCTTAAAAATGATAAATGATTAGTAATAACTTTTGATGTTCTGATCATCCCATGATATAAAATATCTTTTCTATGGCCTTGATCGATCCTTCAGTTATCATTGGATATGTGGTTCCACTGAATGATGGAGGATGTTGCCTCATAAAATGCTCCAAAAATAAATTTTTTATTCATGGTAGATCATGTTCCTCACTAGAATAAATACCACCATCATATATTTCTTGAGTCAACTGAGCCATTATTGTCACAAACTCCTTTATTCCAATTCCCACTATTCTAGGCTGTAGATTCGGACATACACCTGCCTCTTGGTGCCTTACTACTTTAGATTCCCTGTTTGTTCTACAAAAAAAACATTATTAAATGACATGTCTTAGATGAAGCAACATGGTAATATTTAAATTCTATAACATTTAAAATTAAACATATAGTAAAAAATAATTTATGGTATTATATTAACATCATCATAACCCTTAAAGTTATCAAAACCATCCTCTAATACGGACTATAAGGACCCATCCTTAAAGAATAACATAATCTTGAGTTTTATATAAGAAAATACATTCTTACACCTTGATGATCTTTTTTGGTTTATATATTTATAGAAATAAGGACATAAAACATTCGTAAGAACCCATAATCATATATAAGGATACTACTAAAATAATATCCACTTTTTCCAAAAAATATAAAACATAAATAAAAAAGTTAATTTATTGAAACATCCTCGTAACATTAAATTGTCTTAATTATTTCTATTAAAAATCCTTATAACATTTGAAAAACATTTTAAAAAATGGGATGTGAACAAAAATCTTAGTAAGGGATATAAGGAAAGAAATCGTTAGTCAAGTGATAATAAAAAAAATCAAAAAACCTATTTCATAAATACTCATCAACATGAATTGAAACAACATATAGTTTCCTTAGGAAATATTTAACATATCAATATTAAAATAACCCTTACACATGGAATAACCATTTGGCCAAATTCCATATCCAGAGTACCCAATGCACTGGAGAGCTATAATGGGGATCACCTGTCATATCTTGAGCTATAATGGGCTCAAACTAACATATCTTGAGCTATAATAGGATAAACCCAAAATTAATATGTCCAAGGAACATATCATGGTAATAAATTATCATGAAATCAGGATAAACCAAGAATTCTATATATATATATATATATAATAATCTTTTTGAAATTTATTGAAGTTACTTTCAAAAGGATTTTAAAAAGGAAGTCCCTTGCACATAAAATTGGAGTGAGAATTAATAAAATGGAATGGATATTTTTATACACTATAATTACACATAATAAAACATAATATAAAAGAAAATTCATCATACCAATAATCTTAATACCACATAATGGATAAAGTATAAGGTTAACCCAAAGATTTGGAATTGGGTTAAGAATTCCATTACCTTGGTTTCATCTTACTTAAAACATGTTTAAACCTAATTTATAATGGTTCAAAGTGGGTTATTTATATCATAAATAAACATATTAATATTTATAACACCTTATATGTCATTTAAAATCATAATTTTATACTTTAATTATTATTATTTTGTTCCTTCCATTGTTTCAGGTGCGTTCTTTACAAGATTTCTATGGCCAGTTTGCTTTTGATTTTCATATCATATAGAAATGAAATTTCAGAAGTGGAATGAAATGGTATTCATATGTTTTCAGAATATTAAATTATTTCATGAATCATTTTGATTATATTTTATAAGTATGAATCCTTAGTTAAATATTTAGTGATATCTATTTAGATCGTTTTTGCGGTTCTTTGATAATCACAAACTAGTTTCATTATATAACATAATATTATGAATATTTGTTCACTAAAAAACATGAAAGATGATATATCATAAAAATTATATTTTCTTTCAACCATTAAAATGGTTTTATAACTAGTTTTGAAGAAAGTAATGGAAATTGTAAACATATCATCCTCGATTTTGGTAAATTGGCACATCACAGACAGTGTTGTTTTTAGGATTTGAGGAAGAGGAGAAGAAGAATGATGATGAATATTTCCATAAACATGATAAAAATCCAGAATATATATCATACTAGAGCTTTCAATTCTCTTTTATAAGGGTAGGTGAATAGAGTATAAGAAAAAACAATAATTGAATAGAGAATACAAGAAAAAGGGAGAGGGTTCTTACCTTTGGATCTCTTCTCCTTGAGATCCTCCTTAAGGCCTTTGGTTTTGGCATTTTGGTGAGACCAGTAGGTATTGGAATTAGGGAAGATCCTTGGAGAGGGTATTTGGTAAATCATATTCAAGGATCAAGGCTTGAGAGGTGTGAGAGGAAGAGGGGAATGAGAGCGGTATTTATAGCAGAGGAGATGGGGGATTTTACATTATTTTAATCATTATTTTAAAAAAAATTCTCAAGAATATGAATTATCTTGATTCATGTTACCCAAAATAGTAATAATTTCATGTGAGTTCAGTAAAAGTGTGCCTACATCCGCCTTGAATAACCTATGATGTAGTAAAACAAGTATATAGTATTTATCGTATTTTACTATTTATAAAAATTCTTGAATTTTAGAAAAATACCAAAAATTCACCCTAACCATTTTTTGATGTGTAGAATTCAAAAATTATCTCCATTTTTTTAAAATAATTTTCAATATATTATAAATTTAATTTTTAAATAAAATCATAATTTATTTAAAATTAAAATATTAAAATCTATATCTCATTTTTCTACTCCTTGAAAATTTATTCAAAATATCATTATCTTATAACATTAAGAAAATAAAATAATAATATGATATACTATTTATATGGTTTATTTTACTATTCATATTAATATTCATGCAGGTATGTTACTATTCACCAAAACAAGTTCATTCTGTTAGAATCCAAATAACTTATTGATTACAACCGTAGATGACCATTTTTTAAAATTCAAATCACAATGGTGGAAAAAAATGTGTTTAAAGGATAGATATAAATATCTACTTAAAACAAAGTTTCATACATTTCAATTTATTGTTAAAACATTGGGGTATTACATCAAGGGTCTTAGAATTTAACTACTAATTCCAAACCATGACTCACACTTTTTGAATTGCCTAAAAGGGCAGGTACTTTGTGTTATTGAAATGTGCTTCTTGTGACTTATTTAATTGGGTGAACCTAATTACTTTTATGGTCATATTAGAGACCTCAACAAACAAGAAATTTTCGAATCAATCTTGACCAAAAAAACTGGCCACACATGCTTTCCTAGAAAGGAATCACTGACTAATAAACTACAATCTCCCATAAACTGGAAATGTTCTTTTAAAATAGTTTCAGCAGAAAATGTATACACTGAATAAGGGGGATAACACATTGACCCACGTTGATTGACTTATCTCATAGCTTCCCAGCTTAAACAACCATCATATTTCAATCTGAATCACAATTCCTTCCCCCAAAGCATTCAATATTTAATATAACAACACGCAATGATGCCCTTACCTAAGTTTAGGCGACATTCCCAGATCAAGCCTTCACTAGGACATTTAAAATTTTCAGGACTTAGCATAAATAAATGTGTTTCCTAGGTCCGGACCACTGGAATTCATTACCAATTATAAACTGACTTTCGACCTCAACACAGGTTTATGGTAACCTCGAATTCATTAAACCAGAGTATATGGAACTAAACCAAGATAGTAAAAAATATACATTATCAGTGAGGAGTTTTTAGAAGGCCAAACGTCCAAATAAGATCATAAAATGAGCCCAAATGGACACCCTCTTGGTGGTCACGTAAAAAGGGATAACTGGTGTCTAAGATCCCTTCGAAGGCATTCCAACACGGTAACTCATGTATCACTTTGAACAAACCCAGCCTCTAAAGAACCATTAATTCAATGTAAAACCAAAATAAAAACCACTTATCGAGCCCAAAAATATTCAAAATTTGGTGTGACATAAGGCCGATACTCTCTTAGTGCATTCCAAATGATGTCAAGATAGGATACATTCTTGTCTCTTTCAGACGAATACACTAAGAGTGTACCTAGGAGAAACATTCAACCTACTACTGGTTTACCTCTTAAGAAGAAGCTTATATTCACCTTTTGACACATCAGCAATTGAACCATGCTTCTTATTCCATGTGAGAAATTAGCGTTATTTAGAAATTTTCCACCAAAACTCTTCTAATATTAACAGATTTTCTAATGGGTTGTGAAAACTACAAACCTCAACAAAGTCATGATGCCAAGAAATAAGTGACGTGTACAACAGAACTGATGCGACACTGCCCACATTAGAAGTTTCCTAATCATCTAAAAAGAGGTGAGACCAGCCACTATTAGGAGTTATAGTTCATTTACACCTTAAAAACATGTGTGAAATTTCAAAAACCATGATCACCACATAAAATCATTTGGCATAAAAGATAAAATCAAACCGACTAGAGAGTCAAAACACCTGATTCCCAGATAGCCCTCCCAAACAGTGGTATGAATTAATTTCCATTAAAATATAGTTCAAACTACTCTGGATTAGACATGATAAGGTACACGATAGTATATGTCTCCAAAACATGACCTAATCCAACCAACTAATTAAATTATTTAACTCTAGACAAGTACCGTGTACGCTAACAAATTCTACCATGAGTTTACATGGGAATCCATCACATCCTGAGTAATATCCATAGGCTATCCACCCTTTTTGGTCAAGTATCAGATGGATATCATTGAAACTAGCTCAAAATAATATCATCTCATATAACCATTAACTCAGAGGGTGATGTACCGAGTCATCCATCACTGAAGAAAAGAGATATTCACATGACCTCCCAAGAAGCTAACCATTCTCAAGGCAGTTCTATCCTACTGAACAGAGCATTCCTCGATGATCATTCCCATATCATGAGTCAATATGAAACAAACATCCATCTGAACAAGGGTTTCCTTTTAAAATTAAATGTCCCACTAGGGACAACGACACCCAAACGACACCAAATGTAAAAACGTTTCAGAATAGAAGCATGAAATTTTAATCAATACGGGTGATACCTAACATGGTCTATCCCCTTAAATTGAATATGCAACGACCCCATCACTTTGTCACATAAATAAGATTTTACTAGGCTTTAAAGCCCCATTTTTATTTAATCCATTGCTAGAACTAATCAACCTATAGATAAACACTCACATATCTGTTCCAATTTATAGCACCAAAAACATTTAAATTACCCTTAAATGAGGGTTTAAACAATGGAAACCATTACAGGTTCCATTTTAATGTTATTTCACTAATTCAATTCAACATTTAATCATTTGAAATAATTTTAAACAAAATCTCAAGTACCACTTTATAACATGGCACTTGGTTTAACCAATTCCCCAAGGGTGAAAACATGTAATTTATCTAAATTCATTTTGAAACATTAATCAATTCTTGTGATCTCTTCATAATTAGGAAATTTACCAAATGAATTTATTTTAAGTGAAAAGGTGAACTCTAAGGGTCCCATTAAACCAAACTACATTGTTCAAAAAACAACCCCAATAGTAGTTGTTTATCCATAGAGAGAATAACAACCCATAATAGTTTATAACATGAAAACATTCCCCAATTGAACTACTTTGATCCAATTGAGTTTTTTTAAAGTTAACCAATCCACTTATGATCAAAACATAATATATTTCACATCCCACCACTTAAAAAACAAATTATTCCTTTAAATTTAATATGGCTTTCCATTTCTCAATTCATGAAGATCCTATACACTTTATAAATTGAAAATTAGATCACATTGATCACAAAAAATACACTTTAACATTTAAAATTTAGTACCATTTTAAAATATTTTGAATACATAGGTTACATTTCCCAGTTATATGGTTCCCATATACCTTACAACTAAAAAATGGCACCTATCGTAATTACAACCAACAAATTTAACCCATGCACAACCCATATAAAAAATCAAAGCATGCCATCACAAGTAGTAATCACTGAAGCATTCTTTAACATAATATCATGCAATATAAACAAAATAGACAACATGTAACATTTTCATAGAAGAAATACAACAAGATAAATCAAAACATGCAAACATGTTAGATAACATGAATGATAAAGAAAATCAAAGAAATGGAATTACACTCAAGGGACACAACTAAAATTTTCAAGCAACCTTATAATAAAACTACATGGCATGAAATATGAATATAATGTAAATTTATAAGTGCCTAACATGATGCATGTAATAATCCATCCTTTCTATAAAAGGCCAAGGGGAAAAACCAAAAATCCCATAATCAATAAGTAGTAGAAATACAAAAGTGACCCAAGGTGAAATAAAATTCAACTATAATAGAAAAAACATGAACACCAATCCAAGCCCTAACCACTTGGTCATTTTCCCGTGGGTGTGGTGATCAGTCCCAGACACAACTATTTACTAAGCACCGAAACATTACTAGTCTCTTATCTATTATCCCAAAATAGTAAGGCAAAAGAAAAAATAAATACTCCTATGATACCACTCTATAAATTCCCATCCCGAATGACCACTAAACTGGTAGCAAGACCAGTCACCACATATACTCAAGCACATCTCCTCATATTCTAGAGTTTTCCAACTAGAAGTGATGCTTTAAAGGAAGTTCATTGGGGGATGCTATACCCTCATGCTCATAGTAAAAAATGATAAATATATAGTAAATAGAAAGGAACAAAATATGAACTATAAAGAAAAGATAAAATAGTGGAACAAAAATTTAATATAAACTAAATATAGAAATATGGAAAATTCTAGTTTTTATAATTATGCATTCTATATGATGACACACAAGATAAAAGATTAACTAACAACATAATTTACAATTCTACACCATACAAGTCTCATGTAAAGAAAGGAACTAAAAATACTAAAGGGGGTCACCATGAGCATCCAATGCTCCAGCTCAGTCTTGTGCTCCTAACTCCTCAGGTACAAGTAAAACAATACAAGAAAGTTCCATAGCCCTGGAATAAGAAGTTTTACTCAAGTACCAATGGTACCCAAGTACAGTGTGAGATAAAATCTCAATAGGAAGACACCCTTTGTTTCTAGATCAATCCAATTTTTGAAATATAATAAGAAGGTAGTGTGTGGGTAAACATTTAAGTAGTAAATGAAAGTTAATATGCCAATATAATGTAAAATTCTAACACAATTATACTAAAATATCCCCTCATAGATCCCTACACAATAAAATGAAACTCCAACAACAAGGAAACTACAGTTAATGTAAAAATAAGAACCCAAAATTGTCTTTCATCCAACATGTCAAACCACTAAAATCTTCATGTATACCCAACATTTTTATATCAATCATTGACTTGTTATAAAACCCAAAGAGTCAGAACATTCACAACTAAGGAATATAGTTAAAGATGTCATAATTTACCACAACTAATATTTACAACCAAAAAGTATCATATACCTCATGGTCATGCTATATGTAAAAGAGTTGAACCACGAAGGGTGAGATCCAAGGTGATTAAGTCCAATGCATCCTCATTGAGTCCTAGGAGAATCTTGATGAAAATTCGATTAGGCACTGGTCAGATTTCTCGGAGCATTTCATACCAGACATGTCTTACGTGAGTCCATGAAAGTCAGTTCCAAGAGGTAATAATTCTTAAGGAATCCCACAAAATCAAGACCCAAGGGGAATACTCAACCCAATAAATCCATTACTGTGTTTAAGATCCACAGAAAGATGACCATGGTATCCATAAAACCATTCACTTAATTTCATACCATTCAACGTTCAACACCATATGAGTCTACCCACTCATATATAACTATTTTAATTCAATTTTTAAAATTAGTATACCCTCTCATTAATCTAATTTCATAACCAAATTAATCTTTTTAGTATACCCACTCATTTATCCCAATTCATAACCACAACAACCAAGGAGTATAAAAACTTGTTGTAAAAATTCACATTCAAAATATACATAAACATGAGTTTACCCACTCACATTTAAATTTTTGTTTAGTTAAACATTTAAAAAATTCAACCAATAAAATGATTATTCCCACTCATTTAACTAATTACACTCAACCATGTAACATGGGTATACCCACCCATTTATCACGATTCACATTTTTATGAAAAACTATTTAAGGAGTTTCAGTTTATTTAATTCATTAAGTCAAGGGAATAATATTCCAAAGGAGGAAAACAACTCATAACACTCAATACATCTTCCATCCAATTTAATTTTAGGCTTCCTACATATAGGAAAGCATGAGAACACACCCCACGGTTAAGATGGAAATTTGATGATGCAGCAGTTCTATAAACGTCCATAAAGGAAAAACCAATTTTCTAATTCCATCAGAGTCCATGTCCTAAACATGACTAAAGTCACACTATGTTATTAATTATATATAAACTGCAATTCATTAATCCAATAATTCATTAAAAATATAATCATTACTTTTTGTATTTGAAGATAGAGAACCTCTGTTGGAGGGTTTTTATTATAAAATCATGACTTTGTTTCTTAAAAAAATCATTTATACATATTAAGTAGTTCATTATAGAAAAAAATTCAATTTATCAAATAATAATTAAAGTTAAAATAAAGTATTTTTAAATTAAAGGGAAACGGTAGTTATCCTACCTCAAGTAATAGACCAGGCCAACACTCAGCACCTATCAGAATTGGAGGAAACCACTCGGGACCACCCCGCACCTGCACACACATACTTTCATATACATATATATATCCTTTAAGACAAATAATGTATTCCCATATCCATGAGGAAATACATACAAGGAATATATATATACCACCATATTTGTGTGCGCACCATCAAGGATGATAAAAAATCTATAAAAATAATACTTGAGACACATAAATTACAAAAACTCTTATTATAAACCATGGTAAATCAAATAACTATGGTAGAAATCATCTTAAATAGTTATCAGTGAATGAAATCGAGTCTAACCTCTTTGAATTCAGTGGCGGTTGCCAAAATACATATAAAGGGGTCCTGAGGGACCCTTAATAAAATATAGAACAATAAGAAAACCAAAATAGAGATCAACTCTAACCCTAGGGTGTTCGGAAAATCATGATATGGTGATGGGGTGACCAAATATTGGCTAGAATAGATAATATGTGGGAGAGGAGGGCCTTTCCTCATCAATTAGAACAATTGATGAGAAGAAATAGGTGGAAAACACACTACACTAAAAGAGGTTGTGGAAGGGGTGGTGTCACACGGCCCATGGGAGAGGGGAAGAAGGTGTGCCACAAACCATAGGGGATAGGGGAGTGTTTTAGGGTTTAGTTTTTAATTCTATTTTATTTAAATTATTTTAATATCTTGAAATGGAACACACCACACGGTTTGTCCTGCATGGGTTAGCAAACCATATACAAACCCTATAGTGAACAGTGTGAGGTTACTACCTCCAATAGAAAACCGTGCATGAACCATGCGTATTTCCACTACCCCACCTGAATATGGTCACAAAGTTTCCTTCTTGGGATGTACCATTTCAAACAAACCATGTGAAAAATGCAGACAATTTAAAACCAGACTTTACTGGGTTCAGTGATCCTAAAACTCCTCGAGCCACCTGGGAAACCACTCTAACCTTTAGCCAAGCACAAAAAAAATCACTTTAAAAGGTTAAACTTTCAGAACATTATTCCAAATATATTTTTTAAATTTATCCCATCCATTAAATTCAATAGTTAAAATTCCCTCGAAAAACCACCATGTCCAAAACATGGGATTCTAAAGTGAATTATATATGTTTTTTTAAATAACATTAATAGTCATAAAATTAAAAATTATTCATTTTCTTAATCAGAAATCATAAGTTATTCAATATTTACTTCTATGATCCCCTACATATTTTCGAACAAAACACCAATTCTCTACTCATTACTCATGAATTACAAAATGAATTTATATGATAATTATCATAAAATTACCTCTCAAAACACACATATATATAATTTTTTGACAGACGTTTTTAAAAAATTACCCCTCTAGGAAGGATTAGGATTAATATTAATGGACATTTATGAAAGTGTTAGTTAATTGTTTCAAAACACACTTTTTTTCAATACCTATTATCCACTTAGTCTTTTATAAGTTAAGTAATACTTATTGTTACAACAAAAATTTATTATAATTTTTTACTATATTTATAAAAATAAAATATTTACTAGTATATTTATTCGTTTGAACTCTCTTAAAAACAACATTCATTCAAGTCCGGTTTATAGTACCTATGTGAATAATGATACTTTATCTCGCTATTTATTTTCATGGATTCATTAAAATAGTTTTCATTTATTTATATAATATTAAAAAATTATATATATTTTTTAAATTATGTAATGATGAATTTGAAAAACATTTATGGTGTTAGAAATAAATTATAATGGTACATTTAATATAATGTAAAAATAAATACAATAAAATGTTATATGATTTTTAATGATCTACTAAAATATTTTTCTCTTTTACTTCTATAATGAATTGAAAAATATACAATGAAACTTGAAGAGTTTATGGAACCATTAGACAAGGTCCATTGACTGTTAGAATTATACTGAAGTGGTTTTGGAACTATATGTTGATCATCATTGAATGATTGACAAAAATAGTATCAAACTAATAAGTAAATAATAAATGAATAAAATTAGATTAATAATATTTAAATATATAAGAATAAGTTTATTAATTTTGTAAAAAAATAACAGAATTTTAGTATCTTGTAGACTACATGCTCTATGAATCAAGCCATGCCTTATGGAGGGGATTTATTCCAAAACCACAATTATTTTCATGTACTGTTTATCAATTGTCTATATTTTAATCCATGTTTTATCTCTAAATACATGACTGAATATATAAATTTTTTCAATTTATTTTTTATCTATTAATTTTATTCTTAAATATTTTCTATATTCATAGTTCATAGACAAATATTTTTGTAAAAGGACATCTCTAAATCCATTTAATTTAGATATTCTCTTTATTATTTACTTTAGGATCATATCACATTCTAATCCTCTATCAAAATTGACTTATATAGCCTCCCCTAAAATTATCAATATTATTTTCATAATTTTTTTTGTATTTATTTTAATCATCCTTATAATATATCATTTTTATAATTAAATTTTACCTTAAAATGTTTATAAGAGGATTTATTTACATAATAACATTTTATTGAGTAATAATCTTTCTTCTGTAACTATGTTATTTCTTATTTTTTACATTATACCATATTATTTTTTTATATTTTATATTTTATTCTTTTTTAGAGAATTCCATTTATTTATAATTATATTCAATTTTATTTATTCTTAAATATTAAAAATATGATGTTATAAATGATAATTTCTAATCCGTTTTATATTTCTCATCCTTGTAAATATTTTTTATTATCATATATCACTATTTTGATTGTTTTTAATGATTTATTTATTTTGAATCACATACAATTTATTTTATTTCCCTCCATAATTCTATTAATTTAGATATGATTCTTTTTAGTGATTCATTATATGGGTGGTCAATAATTAAATTTATGATTTAAAAATATTTGTGTTAATTTTGAATGATTTTTTTAAGTAATCTATTTTTTTTATTTTAATGATGGTGTTAGAAAAATTTTATGAATATTATTTTCATGATTTATGTAACATTTAACACTATTTATTGTCAATGTTTCTTCTCTGATAACTTTTTAATGGGTTATTCTATATAAATCGTTTCCTCATAAATAATTCGATAAATTTAAACCTTTTGAAAACATTGAACCAAACATATCAATATGTTTATAGAGTGATGTTGTTTGAACAATAAAATAACATTTTTTAGGTTGAACTCCTTATATAACTACTTCCACTACCCACAACATCCTATTTCCACTTCATATCTTGAAATACTAGTAAGTTAAATACTAGGATATTATGAACAGAAAATCTTTATCTACCAACTTGACTATATCTTATCTCGTATCATCACACTCTAAAAAATTCCCATTATTGGAATCCATGTGTCTTTTAGGGAAATATAAAACATATTAATACATTATCTATTGTGATTAATATATTACCGCCCCAATTTTAGTTAAGTCAATCAAGGCATGAACCCCTTATTATATCCTCTCTTATGACTTATAAAACACTTGTGTAATAGTGTAAAAATTTTAATTTAGGAACCTTAATCCACTAAGGGAATACCCTCTATCAAAATTCCTAACTCAACATTTTGGTCTTCAAAACAACCTCTTGTATGACATTATTTTGATGTCATTTATCTCAAAAAAATCACTCAAAAAAATATGGAATATACATAGTTAAAAAAGAAATCTCATCATTTAAAAATACAATCCATTTTAAATGAAAAATCAATATAATATAAATATATTCCAAAATTCCCAAAAACACTACATAATCAATTTTTCCTAATTAACCACCACATTGTCAATATTGATTTTAAAAAACTATAGTCTCATTCAAAAAATATAATTAATTCATCACCAATTGACTATATATATGCTGAAGTATCTTCATACAACATGTTAACTCAAAATCAGAGATATTAACCTCTTATCAAATCCTTATAATACATATGTTACAAAATAAAATAAATTTTCAAAAACATGAAATATATATATATATTGAAAGTTATTACATTATAATTTTCCCTATATATACAAAATATTGGATTCATCATGCCAAATTTATTTCATCCATGATCATTCTTATTCATCGAAGTCATGTTTGTAAATTTGATACATCATTTACCATGTCTCCATCCCACCTCAATTAAATATTTCCAACCTCAATTTATTTAAAGTAAATCCAATGAAAACCCTATTGCTTATAACATTCCATACCTTAGTATTTTCTTGATAATACTATATTAAATAAACAAATCACCATGAATTTCTTCTATGATCATTAATTATTTTATGATTCATTATTCATTTTATGTTCACTCATGTTATAAATATAAAATAAATGTTTTTTCTACATTTTTATTTAATAATCCCTCTATTTGAGCATTAAATTACAATAATATCTTCACTAGATGTTATTATTTAGTTATTCATGAATTTCATTTATGTTCCACCTTTTTTCACATAGTTGTACCTTCATTAGTGTCTGGAATTATCCATGAGTACCCAACCATATGTCACACTAATAGGCTTGACATGTCCCTATGTGCATTCGAGATCCCCATGGTTAGGTTACAAGATAATGGGAATCATGAACTATCCTTGGGATTATTTTTCCTGAAGTAATAGAAACAAGGAAATAATGATTAATATAATTTTATTAATCCAAATCAATACAATATGTGAAATTATGTGATAATCATAAAGAATAAGTTCCAAGATCCGTCAAAATATCCAAATTACACATGTTAAATAAAACCCAAATCAATGTGACCTAACATAAAAAAAACTTCTATATCCTAAAAATGAATAAATATGTCATCACCACTCAGTTACATTACCTTATCTATGGAAGATAAAAAAAATATAAATACACCCAAAAGTATGTACATGGTGTGAAAAGAATATCCCTATATTATTCCACCAAGTGTTTTATAAGAAGAATTTATAAGATAAACCAATTATATATAAGTAAACACATACAAGACATGGGATAAAGTTATGAATAGTTTAATACAAAAGATGGATAATGGAATATTTTTATAGTTTGTAAAATATTACCAATAATATAGTTTTTCAATAATATCTATAATTATCCAAAATATTCATTTCAAGAATAATTACTAAGAAAAAATACCATGGGCATACAAAATTCTAGGTCAATGAGGATACTATAAATATTTTCATGATTAATAGGATAGATTGTTAGAACATTAACTTAGAAAATAAGTTCTAGGGTATTATAGTTCACTCTCATGTGTTTCCCCATTCCACAACATAGGTAACCATGTGTTGAGATTACCTTGACATAATAGGTGTTGGGGAAAATATTTTATCCCAGATGATGGCTCCCTGCCTCATCATCAATCACATATAGTTTACCATCTTAAAATTATTCAATGATAATTTAATATTTAAATAAAATAACATTAATTTAATCCACTTTTGTGAATTATACAATGGTATCATTAAATTTTCATAAAAAGTTATGAATACAACACATATTCTCAAAAAAATTATCATGTACTTATAAAACCATTTCAAGACCATTTCAATTATAAATCTATATATCATACCTTCCAACATTTTTCGAAAAAAAATTAAAGAGAAAGAAAGTGAGAATTTTAGAATAAAATAAATTAATGAAACCACTTAACAAGAAACACATATAATATCAATTCACAAGAGAAAAAAAATCCATGTATATGTAACAGTTTAATAAATCTATAATAGATCCGAAACCAAGAAATAAAAATAACAAAATCTAAAAAAATTTATGTTCTAGAATAAAGACAAATAGTGAACGATCATACCACCACTCTTCCAGAGAAACATAACTAAAGGTTTAAAGATTCATTTAAAATCCATTAATTTATCAAAAAATATAAATGGAGTAAGAATAAAAATCTAGATAATTTTTTTAAAAACATTTAATATTTTGATACATTTAGATAAGTAAGGGGAATATGTGGGAAATTAAGTCTGTGAATAAAATAAAAAACTTCTTACCAAGAGAGGTCTATTTCTTCTATAGGTGTTTTGATCTACCAAGGAAGTTGGCTGAGGGATGAAAAGATATCCCTAATAAGTTTAAATGTCTAAAAATATAATTTTTAGGTTGTGGGAGAAGGATATGATTAGAGGTATCATGAATTAATATGGAAAAGTAGAAAACATACAACCATGGTGTGAGCCCTACACAATAATGAAAAGTAAAGAAACACATAACAAAACTACGGTATAAGGTAAGGGGCTATGCCATAACAGAGAATGTAAAATGAGTTTCTAAAATTAACTCCATGATCAAAAAATTGATCCAATAAAACTATAAAAAGGTACCACATCTCAAAAAGAAAACCATAACACAAAATATTGAATCTAAGAAAAATGCTACATAAATTTCTAGAAAATGGTGAAGTGACCTTAAAATATGCAATACCGACTGAGTTCCACCATCAAATCATCCACAATGTGTAACATTCTCCATTTCATAGAATGATGAAATTTGAAGAAGCAACAAAATTTATTGTTAATCCATGTTATTCCAAGTGTGAAATAGTTATATCCTTTAAGGAACAAAACTAGCACCACACCATAAAAACCATTTCCCTTAGCAACCAAACAAAGAAAGAACTATATACCATCCTATTAAACTAAAAATAATAGAAATAACCAAGAAATATAAAGTAAGAAGATATAAAATCAGAGATGTTTTTATAATAGAATAAAATATTGAAATGTTATAAATTCACAATCATATTTATTTCTACCACGAGAAAGAAAAGTTGAATGTGGATAATATAAAAATAATTGAGGTCATTTATCCTTTATAAAAGAATCACCCACCATTGTATTTTTATAATTATAAAAATTATTCAATTTTATTCAAACCAAAGGTTTATTCTTCCCACATTAAATATTTACTTGTGAATCAACAAATCAAAGTTGTTTCTTTGTAAAATAAGTATCAATTTCTCTGTCGAGGTCTTCCCAATTTTTAGTATGAGACATTATCGAACAATACTTCTTGATTAAATAAATAAGGATGATGTGTTGGATTGAATAATTATATGGTATTAAAACAAAGTGATAATCCACATTTCCCAACTATTCAATGATTTCAAATAGCCCCACATAGCTAGGGTGAGTTTTTATTGTATTCCAAGATGTTAGTGACCCAAATAGGGAGATACATTCAATAAAACCTTGTTACAAACTAATAACATAAAAATACCATGATGTTTATACCCATAAGACATGTACCAACTTTGATTCATCCCTAAATAATGAAAAATCAACAAGATCCTCTCTGTTGTATCTTGAACCAAATGTGTCTAACCTAGGATGCTTCTCAAACCTTCCACCAATAGAGAAGAGAGAGAAAAGGATGGACATACTGATATTTGAAATTCATTATCTTTGTTGATGAATTTTAATTTATATTATAAGAAAACTTGGTCGAACCAAAATGGATACCCAATGTATCACTGATGTTCAAGACACATGCATGGAGCATATTTTCACAAATCTAATTACTGCTTTATATATTCCCTTCTATCGATGTATGATATTATGTGCTCAATGTGACTGGTTTTTACATTTTATATGGAGTTACTTCCAAAATTTATAGGTAATGTGAGGGACCCTTTATAAGACAATGGACATATGAGTCTGATGAAGTTTTACAACCTCCTACAAGTAAAACTTCTCCAAATTTCTTACTTTAGTGGTATCCTAGATCCGTATTAATTGAGATTAATTGGACAAATGATTTATCAATACCAAAATGGAATTATTAGCTTATGGATATTGAGGTAAACCAACCATGAAAAAAATTTGAATCTTAATTGAGAGAGGAAGTAGAAAATCTAAAGGCTTCTAGTACATAGCCTTAATCTATTCTCATGTTTAACATTATGATACAAATTTAGTTAGGTTTTTTATACCATACTAGCAGAAATAAAATTTTATGTTATAAATCATCTTTGAGGTACTAGGGTGTACAACCCTCAAATAACGAAGATAATATCTTAAAATTGCCTTTCTCACAAGTGAGGAAATGAAAAACTAGTTCTTAAATTAAATAATTACCTATATAAATAGAGACCATTCACAGATGGTATCCCCACAATACAATTAATCATTTATACTTTTTAATTCATCATCTTAATACCGCTCGTGAAGAATATTTTCAAGGATAGGGGAAATCGTGTAAATTCCTTCCAAAACAAAACATGAATCCTCCTCCAAAACTTCCATATGCATCTGAGCACAGTGTCCTATAATTTTTTATTCACCCAACACTTTCTTTAAATACAGGGATGGTATCATTCTAAAATGGGAACTGGTAACTACATTCCCCATTCCTAGTGTATAAGATATTTCCATATAGAATGACTGTATATATTCCACCCATTATGTCTGATAAAGGTACAATTTATTTTGGGAAAAAGGATCCCAATGTCTTATGGTCTAATTATGTGATAACATTTTCCCCAAAATCATAGTGAAAAAAATATTTTAATGAATTACAAATGAATACCCAAATAATTTATGGGAGAATTACTCTCATATGTACAAAGTTGACATGTTTCATAAGATTCCACATGATCTCCTAGAATTAGAACAAAAACAAGACCTAAACATGTTAAATCCATCTAAAAAACATATCCCTAAACAACCTCTAGTAATATCATAATTGAACATCAGTTAAAAGGCCACATTATATATTTAAAGGATTTTTGAAACCTTTAATCCAACAATTAAATCACCCCATTATGGGGGAGAGATGTCAAGGATGAAGAAAGATTTGATAAATCCATTATGAACTATAAATAATAAATCACCATTCCTGGGGATCTATAAATCTCAAAGGAATTTTATAGTTATCCAAATAACATGATATACATTAACTTTTTATGATAAAATGAGATATAATGTTCCTAAATCACATTTACCAAGAACATGACTTCTTGGATGTATAGTTTGAATTCTAAAATTTTTTCATAGAGATAGAGATTCCTCAGAACTCCCAAAACATGCCTCATGTGACATACATTATCATAAATTTTCATTAATTAAACTAATATTTAATCAAAAATAATCATAAATAAGGAATAAATATTTTGTAGGAAAATCTAGTTAAACAGTTATATGAATACAGGAAGAGAGTTAGTTAGGTTGAACAAACTAACAAGGTACTCAAAGGGGCTATAAGTTCTCCTGAAGGTGGTATTTTTTATATTTGAATTCTAAATTCTGTGTTCGTGATAACCAAACCAAATATATATTGTAGGAAACCACTTTAACCATTTCAAATGTTCAAAATAAATAATTAATTCGGGGAAATGGATAGATTTTCTTGACCATTACATGACTTAGATTCTATTAAACGACACCTAAATGAAGTCTTCCAAAATCATTCTTTGAAAAACTAATGAGGTATTTCTATAGTGACAGAAACATAAATAAAAATACTTTGTCTCTCAAATCATGAAACTAAATTTTTATTGCTTTCAACTCATATAGTTCCATACCTTAAGATTTTATAGATATTGGCTGACTTCCATGTAATAATTCAATCAAGAACTAAATCTAACACTATAGAAAATAATAATAATATAATGTATAAATTATTCATTAAACTCACTAACAAATAATGGTAGGTCAACAAGAAATATTATTTTACAATATTACTTGAAGAAAAGTAAATCATCTCACCATGATCTGAAAAAGGAGGTCCTATCCGACTGGATTGTGGTCCCACTCATCACAAAACACACATAATTTCCCATTAAAATAGATGGACACCCGATAATAATAAAAATATATCAAATATATATGATAATTTTTCAATTTTATCCCAATAATAACATAAAAGATGTCTATGTAGAAAACCAATAAATTTCAAATCATCTACTATTCATGCATAATGAAAGAGTATAAGGGACATTAGAAGCCTTGATCCTTCAACATTATTAGAGGTGTCTCTAATACTATAATGAATGTCATGAACTCCACTAGAATATTTTGAAGAGATGCTATTCAAGTTGATATAAGAAAGTAAAAGGAACCTAATTCAAATAATGTAAACACTAAGGTAGAATCATTATAAATTTTACCACTCAATATTGCAAGATATACATAAACTTCCATTAGAGACACTTCCACAACATGAAACTGCTTGATTTCAATAGCCTGTGGCTAGAACCCTATAATACGTGAAGAATATATCAACACTTAATAACCAATATTATTTTATGAGGTTATGAAAAAGTTTTTGATAGATCTTTTTTTAATGTTTTATTGACAACGAGATTAATTATTAACCATTAAAATAATGTGTCAAAAGTGGTTCATGTGTCCTATCTAGACACACTGATAACAATTAAATCCACTAACCACTGATATTGGTTTATTAAAAGACATCTTATAAGAAAAACTAATTTATATACTACTAAACTCAATCAACATTATCTTCTTGTGTAGATATACATCGAACAAACAATGACAGGTTAGAGTAACTCAAGTCAACCCCAACATACCCTCTATGTAAATCTCTATCATCAGTGCCCTATCCACCACCTCATCACATGTGGTAAGCCTTAAAATAAATACATGTGACCAAATATAAACTTGAAGAACCATATAAAATCACTAAATATTCATCTTCTCATTATATATAGACTCATGGGAGAATATAGTAAGCCAGCTGAAATGATTAGAATAATAAATCACTTTCTATTTCACATTATCATAAGGAGGAAACATCATGTATTTCACTATGGTAATAAAATCTTAGTATAATTTCTTAGTGAAAATGGCCTTGGAGACTCTCCACTACATGACCTAATGCTTCTATGTCAAGATTACCAAGTCTCACAAACCTTACACTAAAACCATTAATCTGAATTAAAAAACACTTAAATTTACTGAAATAGGAATCTCCATGAATTAAAAAAGTATCTGAATCTTTCTAGGTTAAAAGAACCACTCCATTTAATCATTTTCTATTGTAAAGATAGTGGTTTCTAGTAGAGAAATTCTGGGTCCTAATTCTATTCATTGTCACATCTAAGTTTAAAAGTACTATCTTGAACTGGGGATGGATCATCACATTCATTCATATATTAGACCACACACACAACCACTTTTAATAGATATTGAAAAATTGGAGGTTTTCCCTTATATGGTTAATTCGAAGAACCCTCAATGTAATCATCAGATTCCTTCTTGGGAGAATGGTACTACACATCAAAATACATTGATACATAATAAAATGAAATTAAGAAATCAATACATTTTTAGATTAATAGAATTAAACTATAAATATAAATATGAATACGGAAATAAATAATAGGATTAAGAAACTCTAAATACTAAATGAAACAACTCCTATGTAATATAGAAATATAAGGCTTGTCCTTATATGAGTATTCTAATAAATCAATCATAAAAAACTACTTATGTTCCCCCATTCATATCTATTAATTACTAGAAAGTGAAAAAATGAATAAAAAATGAATATAGAAGAACCTAACCCTAATATTTTTTTTCATTATCCAATATGGATTACCCAACCATCTGTAACATGAGTCTGACATGGAATGACCTGAACTACATTCCAGATCACTGTTAGTTGTAAAACATTTATTGGGAATCATTAACTACATTTAGGAATATTTTTCCAAAAAGAAAAAAAATGTTAATAATGATAAATAAAATTATTATATACCAAAAAAAGTAAATAGGTGAAATAATATAATCATTAGGAAAAATGGTTACCAAAAACCATGAAATAAGAAAAAGTAAAATATTTCCATTAAAAAACAAGTCTATGGGATATGAAGTCTCCTCAAGAGTTCCAAAACATTTTAATTAAAAACCCACAACCCCCTTTTGGTGCATTTCCATAAACTTCCTCTAATAAAGAAAAATCTACTTATACCAAAAGGTGTCTTTGGGTGCAAGAAAAAGTTCTTAGTTGGTTCCCATCAAGGATTCATAATTAAATTTTATAAAATATACCAATTATTCTCACTTAAATAATAAAATGGAAATAGATATATTAAAATATATTTAAATACAAAATAAGGATAAATAATAAATTTTAGAGCTATTAAAACAATACTAAATAATTTTTTTTCAAGTAATTTCCTTAAACATCTCAAATATTGGTTTCAAGGAAAATAATTAGAAGAAAAAATCTTATGGGTTTAAAAAATTCTAGTTTAATAAGGATCATAATAACTTTATTGTGATTAGTAGGACTCATGATGTGCATATTATCCTATAAGAACGGGTCTATGGGTAATAGTTTACTTTAGAGAGTGCCTTTATGCCCCAACTTGGGAAAGTTGTTTCACTCATTACCCATATAGAACAAGTCAAGGGGGGAAGGAGTTCATCCTTAAGGATAGTTCCCTATCACATCATAGATCAAATTTTGGATTCCCTTATTTGAATCAATGAATGATAATTTAAACTTTAAATCCATATAAAATATGATTTAAAAAAATTTAATTGATAATACTTACAGAAAAATCCACTTTCATATGATAAAATAAAAACAAACACATTTTATAAAATATATTACACAAAACCTTTTAAAAATATTTCAAATATATTTCTATGATAATTTAACAAATCATATTTTACAACCATTTTTGAAATCATATTCAAATAGAAATAAATAATGATTTTTATAAATAGATTATTCTCGAATGCACCTACCTTAAAACATATGGAATATCAATTACCATTGGTAGAAAATAAATTAAAATGAAAAGATGGTATTAAGAATCAATAATGGATCTTAATTCATGAATTACCGGTACTAAATCTCTAAATAGCACATTCTATAATGAAGAAAAAAAAAGAAAACACTTACCTCCACTTTTCTTGAGAAACACATAAAAGTCCTGAAAACCCCACCAAAACTAATCAATTCCTAAACATATATAAATGGAATAACATTAGTAATCTAGATCAATCAATCCCTAATAGTGACGAATATGATACATTGAGAATAAAGAATAATTTAGGGAAAAAAATAAATATCAAAATGGTTGTAACACCCCATGGTTTTGAAAAAAATAAATTGAAATACATTATTCTTTTTTAAGTAGATAGTTATAACTAGCCTTTAAACATAATTTTTTAGCTTCTATGATTTGAATTAAAAAAAAGTCATATATGATTGTTATCAATAAGTTAATTAGAGTTTGATAGAACCAATTTTTTTTTTGTGAATAGTATCATACCCTTATGAATAGTAATATGACCCCTAAGAATAGTAATTCATATTATTTTTTTATTTTCTTAAGGTTATTCGATAATGAGATTGATTAATTTTTTGAGGTGATAAAAAATGAGTTATAGATTTAAAACTGTTAATTTAGAATAATTTTTTTTTTAAAAAAATAATGTATTAATATTTAGAAAATTATTTTCACAAAATGGAGTTCATTTTTTAATTCTACACATTAAAAAATGGTTAACGTGAATTTTTTGGGATTTATCTGTAATTCCTAAATTTTTTATGAATAGTAAAATACGATAAATTACGAAAAATGCTAAATACTTATTTTACTGCATCATAGGTGATTTAGGGCTGATGTAAGCCCACTTAGTTTGAAATGAAACATAATATTTACTATTTTAGGTCACATGAATCAAAACTACTCATAGTATTGAGTAAATATATTATAATAATGATTAAAATAATGTAAAATCTCCCCTCTCCTTCACTATAAGTACCACCCTCATTACCCCCTTTCTTACACACCTCTCAAGACTTGATCATTTTCTAAGTTCTTCCAAATCCTCTCCTCTTATATCTTCCCCACATCCAAGGCCTTATATTCTCACCAAAAGTCCAAAACCAAAGGCCTTAAGGAGGATCTCAAGGAGAAGAGATCAAATCCGTTTTCATGTGTTTTCTTTCCAATTCCTTTATTTTATTATACTCTTATTCCCTATAATTATCTAGGAGGTATGAAATATATATAATCTTATATATTCTATATGTTATCATGTTCATGAAAAAGATTCATCATCCACCTTCCTCTCCTCTTCTTCTTGTTCTAAAAATAAAAAACATTATCCACGATGTGTCGATTTACAAAAATCGTCGACGATGTGTTTGAAATATACATTACATCCATAAAATATGATCATAAAACACTTTAAATGGTTGAAACAGAATTTAAATTTTATGATATAACCTATTTTATGATCTGGAATGAACTTCTATGCATGACATTAAATTATATAATGAAACAATTTAATGATTATCGAGGAACCGTAAAAAATTATCTAAACAAACGTCATTGATGTTTTATCTAATGATTCATCGTCATATATGATAAAAAGATTATTTATGGTATAATTATATATTATGGAAATATATTAATAACATTTTATCAACTTTGGGAATTTAATTTCCATACAACAAGAAAATCACATGCAATCCAGCCATGGAAATCATGTAAAGAACACACCTAAAATAATTGAAAGAACAAATACTAATAATTAAAGCGTGAACTGATTATATGAAATGATAATATAAGGTGTTATAAACCTGAATATGTTTCTATAAGATATTAATAACACTTTTTAACCATTATACATGATATTTAAATGAGTTTAAAGTAAGACAATCCTGATGTAAGGGAATTCTTAACCCCATTTCTATTCTTTGAGTTAACATTCTATTTCATAATTTATATGGTATTAAATTTTTTTGGGAGATGAATTTTGTTTATATTATGTTTAATTGTGTTTATTTATAGTATATATATATATATATATATTCCATCCACTCTATTAAGTATCACTTAAACTATATGACATTTATAATGGACCTGTTTTAAAAACCTCTTTTCAAATTTTGTTTTACAAAATTCAAAAGAAATTTTTTTATGAAATTATTCATGTGGTATGATTGTGTTATGGTTCTTGGGATTTATTTATGATGAATGGTGGGACCAATATATACCTACAATGCATTGGGTTTTTGTAAGTTGGAGGTCGGCTCTATGGTTACTCCAAGTGTAACTGCAATGGTTACTCAAATTGTAAGGTAGCTGTAAGGGTTAAAAATTATATAGTAACCGAGAGGGTTAAAAGATTATGTAATTAATTCCTCAAGATAATTTTTTGGTTCTATTTATGTTCTATATTTTTTGTGTAAATCTCATAGAAATATCAAGTTTCAAAAAGTATGCTTATATGTGTAATAAGTATGACTTTTTTGAAAATGATTTCATATGTGACAAGTATACATAGACTAATGTTTTATTTCCTTCTTTTTATATCCCTTTCAATGATTTTTGTACTAATCCCATGTTTTTAAATGATTGTAACAAGTTATAAGGAATTTAAAGAAAAATATGGAAGCCAGGTTTAATTTTAAGAATACTTTTCGAATAAATCATAACTTATTTGAAAATTTTTATATTTTGGAATAAATGGATACTATTTTCTGGTATATTATCAATATAAATGCAGAATTTTATGTATTTATAGTATCCAAATTTCTAAAAATATTAACTTGAAAATATACTCAACATTAAAGGAAGTGAGTACTTGACTAAAATTCAAGATTATATAATGTAATAAGGTCTAGTCTGTATAGTTGGTATCAGAGGATGGTTTAGATAACTTTAGGGGTTAGGATGATGTTAATAGAATACCATAAATTATTTTTAAATTATTTTTATTTTAGCATGATATAGCATTTCAAGATTACCATTTTTCTTTGAAAAATATTTTTTTTTCAAAATGGGTTTTTGTAGACAAAATAGGGAAACTAAAGAGGAGAGGCACTGACATAATGATATCCTTCTTGATCTCTAGCCCAGAATGGTAGAGTTTGGAATTTAGAAGTTTGTGATAGTAATGGTCGAGCTAATGTAGGAAATAAATGGTGGTGTAATACATGCAAGAGAACAACCAGAGGTACCACAACATAACATGATGATAGTGGAACATTTTACGAGACAACACCCTCTTAATTTTAATGGATGTTCTTACCCAGTAGCAGCTGAAGGATGGATTAGGACCCTTCAAAAGATATTTGATGTTATAGGTTTTTTATATAATCAAAAGTTAAGTCTTTAAATTTATTGTTTTGAATGTTAAGTTTATTAGTGGTGTTCAATGGTAAATAATATTAGGGATAGAGGGGATATTGATTCCTTAGAGTGTATAAATTTAAGTCTTTTCCTTGAAAAATATTTTCTTATGGCGGTATGACTTAGGATGGAGAATCAATTCCTTGAATTGAAGAAAAATAAGGATCTTGATAGCAAAATAATCCACTTTTACTCATGATTAAAGAAAATGTATCAAAGGGTCTTGGCCTCCTGTGAATTCCAAAGTAATAAGAAAATTTTCGAATGTGATGAGAGGGTAGAGATGCAGTTTTCTGATGATCATATGCACTTAGAAAAAAAAGGACAATAAGAGTTCCATATGGAAAGTGATGTGTAAGAATCAACCAAAGAAATCTGATGGTATGAAATTCTAGTTTCCAGTTTGTGAAAAGTGTGGAAAAAACAACTTGGGGAATGCCCTACCAAAACTGGGATGTGTTTTTTATGGGGTAAGTTTGAACATATGGCCCAAGATTGTAAGGAAAATTATCCCAAGTCTAATCCTAATAAGTAAACTGTTAAGTGATTTAAATGTGGAGAGATGGTTCATTATGAAAATGCCTTCCCAAAGAGAGATTTGAATGATGCAAATAAGTTAGGTTATAAAAAGAAAGGTGTAGTGAGATCCTTTGCAACTACATGAGAAGACGTCGGTCCATCCAACAAAGTCATATCAGGTTCTTTATTTTTGTACTCTTATTTTTCTAAAGATTTGTTCGATAATAGGTCTACACATTCATTTATTTTTGAAGAATTTTATGATAAATTAAAAATATCACCTATAAAAATGAGACCAGAAATTATTGTTAAAACACAAGGGGGAAATATTATGGTAAAGATGAATTATAATAATCTTTCTACTGAGGTTTATGGAAATAGTTTACCTGAAATCGTTGTTGTTTTTTCCTTATTAGGGTTTGATATCTTTTTGGGAATGGATTAGCTTCCTGCGTATCATGCTAAGATTAACTATAGATCTTAATAAGTTGTTTTTTAGAAAGAGTTTTAGTTTGTATACAAGAACATACCCATACAATTGATAACATATCAAGAAGCTAAGAAACTATTTAAAGATGTAAATGAATGTTATGTTTCTCATATTGTTGAAAATAAGGGAACTATTTAGATTAATGGTGTTCCAGTGGTAAAATAATACCTTGATGTTTTTTCTAATGAGTTACTCGGTTACGTAACTGATTGGGAAGTTTAATACACAATTGAGTTAGTTCATGATGCTAAGCCAATTTCAAAACTTCCTTATGGAATAGATCAAATAGAACTTATTGAATTGAAACATCAGCTTTTGGAGTTTCTTGATAAAGGATGCATTCATCCAAGCACTTCACCATGGGGTTCTTCTGTAATGTTTGTTAAAAATAAATATGGTTCCATGAGAGTTTTCATTGATTATAGATACTTGAATAACATTATAGTAAAAAACAAGTATCATTTACTTCATATAAATGACTTGTTTGATCAGATCAAGGAAGCTCATACTTTTCCTCTTTCCACTATATCTGACTGGGATCCTAGGTTCACTTCTAACTTTAAGAAGGTGCTCTATAAGTTGTTGGGAATATAATTAAATTTCAGTATAGCTTTTTTCCTTAATTAGATTGGAATTCAAAATGAATGATTCAGAACTTGGAGGATATTCTTCGAGCTTGTTCAATGGACTACCAAGAAAGTTGGGGTCATCATATTTCTTTAGTTGGGTTTTTCTATAATAATATTTTTCATTCCAGTATACGAATGAAAAATTTTGATCCATTTCATGGAAAGATATGTAAAACTCCATATTTTTGGGATGAAGTTGGGAAAAAGGAAGTTAATGGGACCATAAGTAGTAGAGGAAGTGGATGAGAAAATGAATATGATCTGGAAACACGTAAGGACACCTCAGAGTAGGAAAAAAAGTTATGCAGACAATAAGAGTAAAGACTTTTCTTGTAAGGTATGTGATCAGGTTTTTCATAGAATCTCACCATGGAAAAGTATTCTACGTTTTGGTAAGAAAGGAAAGTTAATTCAACTGTTCATTGGACTTTATGAAATCCTAGACAAAGTTAGACCAGTCTCCTACCAAGTTGCTTTGCCTCTGAGTTTATCTCAAGTATACAATAATTTTCATGTTTCAATGTTCAGAAAGTATGAGCTAGATTCAACTCATGTTTTGAGACCACAAATAGTTCTGATGGAAGAGAACCTTTCTTGTGAAGATAAACCTGTTCAAATCCTTGATTAAATAGAAAATGTATTGTGAAATAAGGTATTCCATTAGGTAATGTTTTTGTGGAGAAACCACATGGTTGAAAAAGAAACATGGGAATCTAAAAATTCTATGAGGGAAAGGTACCCACACTTTTTCAATAAGTAAATAAAATTGAGAGGAAGCAATTTCCAGAATGTGGGGAAAATTTAACACCCAAAGGTTTTTTAAAAAATAAATTGAAATGCATGAATTTTTTTTAAGTATATAGTTATAACTAGCCTTTAATCATAATTTTGCAGCATCTATGATTTGAATTTCAAAAAAATGGTTATCTACAATTATGATCTATAAGTTATTTAGAGTTTGATAGAACCAACTTGTTCTTTGGTGAATAGTAACATACCCTTATGAATAGTAATAGGAATAGTAATAAGACCCTTATGATTAGTAAATCATATTATTACTTTTTTTTATTATGGTTATAATATAATGATATGTTGATTAATTTTTCAAGGTGTTAAAAATTAAGTTATAAATTTAAAATTGTTATTCTTGAAGATATTATAATTTTATTTAAAAATAAAATTTATAATACTTAGAAAATTATTTTCAAAAAATGTAGTTCATTTTTGTATTCTACATGTTAAAAATGGTTCAGGTGTTTTTTCGTTATTTTTCAGAAATTATTGAATTTTTTATGAATAGTAAAATACATTAAATTACGATAAATGATAAATACTTGTTTTACTACATCATAGGCAATTCAATGATAATGTAATACCACTTTGTTTGAACCAATATGAAGTTATTACTATTTTGGGTCACATCAATCAAGATGATTCATAGTCTTGAAAAAAAATTATAATAATGATTAAAATAATGTAAAATCCCTCCTCTCATCCACTATAAATACCACCCTCATTACCCTCTTTATCACACACCTATAAATCCTTGAGAATTTTGTATGTTCTAATGAATCCTCTTCTCAAGTATCTTCCCTATGTCCAAGACCTTCTGGTCTCACCAAAAGTCCAAAACCAAAATCCTTAAGGAGGATCTCAATGAGAAGAGATCAAGATGTAATAACCCTCTTCCTTTTTCATGTTTTATCATTATAATTATTTTATTTTATTATAATATTTATGTTATCATGTTCATGTAAATGATTCATCATCCTCTTTTCTCTCCTCTCCCTCTTTTCCTAAAAATAAAAACACCGTCCACGACATGTCGATTTACCAAAATCATGGATGATGTGTTTGCAATATCCATTATATCTTTAAAATATGATCATAAAAGCCTTTTAATGGTTGAAACATAGTTGAACGTGTATTTTATAATCTATTTTGTGTTCTATAATGAGCTTATATACATGAAATTAAATTATATAATGAAACAAGTTCATAATTATTGACAAATAACCAAAAATTATCTCAGCAAACATTATTAATGTTTTATCTAATGATCCATCAAAATATATGATAACAAGATGATTTATGGTATCCTTTTATATTATTAAAACATATTAATACCATTTCATTCCACTTATGGTTTTAATTTTCAAAGGACAAGAAATCAAAATGCAAATCGGCCATGTAAGTTATGTAAAGAACGCACCCAAAACAATAAAAGGAATAAACTACAAATAATTAAAGGGTGAAATGATATCATTAAATTATCATATAAGGTGTTATAAACTTGAATATGTTTATTTAAGATATTAATAACACTCTTTTAACAATTATAAAGGAGTTTTAAAGGAGTTTAATGTAATAAAAATATGAGGTAAGGGAATTCTTAACCCAATTTCCATTATTTGGGTTAACATTCTACATCATTTTTTATGTAGTATTAAAATTGTTTGTGTGATGAATTTTGTTTATATTATGTTTAATTATGTTTATTTACAGTTTATATACATATTCCATCCACTATATTACATATCACTTCAATTATATGATATGTATATGGGACTTTTCTTTTAAAAACTTCTTTTATAATTATATTTTATGAAATTCAAAAGCAATGTTTTTTAGTAATTATTCTTGTTGTATGATTATGTTCTAATTATTGGGAATTTTTTATGATAAATTGTGGGACCTATATCTCCCTATAATTCATTGGTTATTTTTATGTTGGAGGTTGTCCTTATGGTTACTTCAAGTGTAACTACAATGGTTACACAAATTGTAAGTTATCCGTGAGGGTTAAAAATTATAAGGCAGTCGAGAGGGTTACAAAATTATGTAAGTAATTCAAAAATATAATTTTATGGATCCATTAATTTTATATATGTTTTGTGGAGATATATTTGAAATCTCATGTTTCACAAAGTATGGTTTTATGGGTAACAAGTATGTCTTCTTTGAAAATGATTTCATCATTACAGGTATTCTTGGACTAATGTTTTCTTTACTTCTTTTTATATCCATTAATGTTTTTTTGTGCTCATACAAAGTTTTTAAATGATTTTCACAGGTTATAAGGATGTGTAAGAAAAATAATGAATCCAAGTTAAATTTTAAGAAGATTTTCCAAGGAAAACATGTTTTATTTGAAATGTCTTTTATTTTGGAATAAATAGATTCTGTTTTTTGTGGTATCTGCTCTATATAAATGTGGAATGTTATGTATGTATTATATCCTAATTCTCTAAAAATCTAAACTTGAAAATATTCTCAATATGAAAGGAAGCTATTTCTTGACTAGAATTAAATATTATTTAATTTAAAAAGGTCAGGTCCTTATAATGTGGGTCAACATAACAAGAGAGAATGATGACTTCAATCAACACATTGATCTCCCAAGTAATTGAGTTGGTAGAGGCAATTATATCCACCATAATTATCCATGATAAAAAAATATTGAGTTTATAAAAAGTTATAAGGTTTTTTTTGAGTTTATATAAAATTTATAGGGATATATTGAAAAGAGAATACCTTGGTGAAATCCCAACACAATAACAAAAAGGGATTTGAAGTGGAACAAAACTATACTACAAGGTAAGGGTGTAAACCAAAACATATACTGGTCACCCACATTTCAATTGTTTCATGTTGTAGCTATGAAAAAATTAAAAGAACCATCAGAAATTTATGATATGGAATAGTATCCTAACCACATTGTATCTAGAGACCGAATATGACAAAACCAACATTATACAATATAATCTAGTTCTACTTTACCATCACCTCAAGTCACACCTCTGACCCTTCTTCAAAACTAAAAACAATAGAAAAAACATATAAAAAGATAAAATTAATAAGGAAAAAAAATATGAAAATTATCATTAAAACACACCGAGGTTTTATGAAATATTTTTTTCAAATTAAATTTATGTTTTTTAATATCTTTCCTTACATGCAACATCGAATTTAAATAGACTATGATATACTATTAAAATTATTTTTAAAACATTAAAATTATAACATGGCTAATTGAAATGTTGGTATAACCATGAATAACCAAATTTGGGAAATTAAAAAAAAAATTATATGAATAAAATATCTTCATAAATAATTACATAATTTTTTTGGTAATGTATTTGTATTTTTTGAACATAAATTCCTCTCAAAAAATGTTTTTATTGCATTTTTTGAAAAATAATAAAGTTATTTAAAATTTTTAGAATTATTTTGTTAAAATATTAACTTTAATTTTCCAATAAAATTTTAAAATTATCTTATGGATATTTCTTTATAATTTTATGAAATTATTTATTTTATAGTGAATAGTGAAATATACTGATTTCTTTTTAAAACTGCCTTCTCATATAATGAACTTGAAAAGTTCCATCTTGTTTTAAAAATTTTCAAATAATGATTTTTTCAATAATTTTATTATTAATAAAAGATAGGTCATTAAAATTAAAGTCTGGATTATTTTTTATATCAAAACATTCTATGGTTTTGAAAATATTTTCTATGGAAAACAGTTTTTTTGTCGTGTCTACATGTTTTATTTTATATTAATATTTTCCACTTCTAAGAATTGAATTATGAAAATTATATTTAATAATTTTATTTGGAATAATTAATATTATATAATGAGAGAAACTTAATTTTTTTCATAATCTATGGTGAAAATAGTAAAAATGAATTATTGTTGTTATGGTTAAAATAGCTTTACCTTGGGTTAAACAAAACATATATGGATTTTAAAGTCCAAAAAACATATTTTAATCCTATTTTATATAATTATTTATACCTTTTATCATATAATTCTTTATAACGATCCATTTTGGATCCCTGTTCAATTTTTAAAATGTGGGTGTACTTTTTTCTTTTCAAATATTCCATGTGAGTGCTCTCACCCACTTATAAAATGGTACACCATCTTATTTCCTATTCAGACTCCTAATGTCATTTTTACGCCAATATCTATTAAAATAATTCAATTAATTCCCTCAAAATTTCCTATAGTAATTAATTTTTTTAGTAAATCCTCCTATGATTCTTTTTAGTGCTAACAAAAGGAGGTTGTCTAAAGAAGAGATATCATTCTCAACCGAGCATTTTTATATTTTTATTCTTCCACCTAATTCAAATATAACTAAAATATACTAATATAATAGCCTAAGTATATATAATATGCTTATATTTTATTATTTTAATTACATATCCCACATCAATATCTCTTTCTATAAAATGAGAAAATAAATTTTTGATCATGTGTACAACATACTACCGCCTCGCGAACTGATGTAATTTGTTTTCCATAACCATATCTCTTAGTAGTAAATAGTGATGGATTTAATGTTTGTATAATATATTTTTGAAATTTTATATTCATGGAATAATAATTTCACATTTAACTTCTTACATTACAATCTATTTGAAAATGATAACATTGCTCGTGCCTTCGTGTGGACAACCACCTCAACGATACGATGTGATGAAATTTTCATTTTATTTTGACAGTGATGGTAATGTGAATGGATTAGAAGAATATATATGAAATATATTCTATAAAAATGATTCTATGAAGGTGAATTAATATTTAACTTTATTTCAATCAGTCTGATGAGAAAATGTATTCAACGTTCATGGGTACATACATCATACCGTCTCTATGAACAGTTTATTTCATTTTCTATCTCAAAATTGATTTTATTAATATAAATACATATATATTGAATATATAATATTTTTATACCATTTTTATAAATTTTTATATTAATTAACCATTATAAATTTAAAATTATTTAAATTACTAAATAAAAATATACATTAAAAAAGGAAGTATTTGTTACCAGAAACATGTTTTTAACAACGAAATTATTAACAAACTATTAATAAAAATAAATAATAAAATAATATATGGAATTATATAAATTTTTATGGTTTTGGAATAGATTTATAATATAACTATATTTATTATACATGTATTTTTAACATGTTTGAAGAAATTCATGACTTGAGATAAGGGGATTTTCATCTCACTTTTATTTCCAAGAGACATAGGCCTTATTCAACAATTATTTGTTTTTTTAGTGAATATTCTTAAAATGAATTTAACTTATGAGTAGTATTATATATTTATATCTTTATTTATTTAATGGGCATTAATATTCATAAATTTCCAAAGGGGTATGATTTTTATGTTATAATATCTTTATTTATCGAGATTGTTTACGGTTATGCTTCTAATGATAAAATTATTCAATTTATCTCTGAAAGAACTCATGAAATTCACTGAAGTATGGTTATTTCATGAAAATACATGTATTAACTTAATATTTTCATATTTATGTACTCAAGTATATAATATATTGTTTTTAATGAAAATATACTTTATTTTTCTCTTTGGTCAAGAATCCTTTCACTTATGTCCGTGATTCCTAAAGTTGTTCTAAAAAACATTTTACTACTATCAAATTTTATATATATATATTTTCCCATGTATAAAATTTTAAATAATTTATTATAAATAATATTCATGTCATTTTCCAAACAAGCCTCTTTTTTACTTTTTACTAAAAATGTTAAAAGAATCATCATTTAAGAATGTGTGGAATGAATGGTATTTTTTCTTTCCTCACCTCTCAATGATTGAAATATTCCATTATAAGTTTCCAAGGTTATTTTAAAGAAAAGTTTTTTCTTTATTTTATGTTAAATTTTTTTAGTTTAAGTAATTTTATAAATGGTGAAAGTTTGTTTTTCTCAAGAAATTTTCCACGCGATATTTCAAAATCATATTCCATATAAGATTTGATCATTTGATGTTATATAAGATTTACTGGGAATATGTTACTATTATAAAATCCTTATTATTTATTTTGATTTTTTTTACTTATGATGAAAAAATATTAATGAAACGCTTTCCTTTTCTATGGGTTATTCTATGATAAATCGATGAAATGATTACGAAGCCTGTTTCTCTTCTAAAAATTATGAAATGATGAAGTCATTATGAAACCCATTTCTTCTAATGGTTTCTAATATTATGAGTATTTTATTGTCTTATGGAACATGTATTGATATATTTAATTGTGTGATCGGTGGGATATGTATCTCCCTCCAATTCAATGTGAAATTACACTACTACAAAAAACTAGCAAGGGAAGCGCCACCTTTTATCAACGCTAAGGAAAAAAAACTGATAAAGGTAATTCTTTATCAGTGCAAATTAAAAGCACTGATAAAGGATCCCTTTATCAGCTCTTTTATAGAGCTGATAAAACCATAATACCATTTTATTAAAAGGGGTGCACAGTTCCCTCTCTTTATCACGCCGTCAAGCTCTCATGGTACTATACCCCTGTAACAACTCCCCCCCTGATCTTCTCTTTTACGGACCTCCACTGCTATCCCTACTCCACCGCTATCCCTACTCCACTGCAAACCCTACTCCGTATCCACCCCATCGAACCCCTCCCACAAAGACTCCTCCCCATGAACTTTACTTATCCTCCTCCCCACTGGACCCTACTCCCCGTGAACCCTACTTCAAGTGTTTCAGATTCCTTTTGATGAGTTTTGATTCTCTGTTTCCCATCTTTGATCTTTAGTGATTTGTCCACTCATCCTCATCTATTTCCTTTTGTTCTTATTCTAATATTCACTATGGTGTTTTAGTTTGGGTTGTGTTGTGTTGTGTATTTGGGATACGTTTTGATGATTGTTTGGTTCAGTAGGTTGATTAGTGGTTTCTCATGGTGCAGTTGTGGTTAGAGGACATTTCTTCATCACCTTACTGTGTGTAATGAATTTTAAAGCTTCCTTGAGGTATGGAATCCATCATTTCTCTTTACAGTGTATCATGCGGGAGGGGTTTCTTCTCATGTTAATCTATAATATATGGTTGTTGTGGCTTAATAAAAGATAAGAAATTTAAAAATTGAAATTAAAGGGTAAAGGGGTTTTATTTTCAATTTTTTACAGCCTTATTATTATTTATGATATTATTATTGCACAAAATAGATGCTCTACTAAAAATTATGGCCAATGGGGGATTTATTAACACTCAATGATATTCTATGTGATTGAAACTTTTGTTGTGATTATTGTGATATCACACTAATATGGAAATTAGCTAACCACTTACATTTGGATAGAAAAATGGTTTCCCTTGGATTATGGTTTGTTTGATAAATCCCTTAAAAAAGTGGAATGTGATCAAAGACCCTTTGTAAATCTGTAAAATGATATTGATTTGTTGTAATGTGTGTCCATGCTTGTGGGGTGGAAATGTGTGGTTAGGAAATGTGTGGATGATGGTTATTGGATGTGATTTTGGGGCAGCGAGGTGGTTTGTTGGTGTGCTTTTTGGGTAGTGAGGTGGTTTGTTTGGTCGTGATTTTTGAGGTGGTGAGGTGATGGTTTCTTTGTGCTAATTGATTTGGTAGTTATGGAATTAATAATTTTTTAATAATGATTTAAATAGAAAGGGTTGGTTTGGTTAACGGGATGGAATCAACTAAAAATTAATTAAATGGGGGGGTTGTCTGGTTAAATGTGGTTGATTCTAAATAATGAAATGAATTGGTTGGATAATGTGAATTTTTTGGAAATGTGAAATGAGGATTGTGAATTATTGTGGAGTGTTATGCATTTAGAGGTGGAAACAATAATGTCAATGTTGTGAGTTAGTTAGCATTTGGTTGTAAACCCATAGGTTGGGCTTGTGTGTGTGGTTATATGTATATACATGTATATTATTCTTGATTTATGTATGCACCCTACCCACATCAAGCATATGTTTTGAAACCCAAATAGTCATGTGACCGGTGTTTTTCCTAACATCCAGTGAGGAGGATAGATGTTTGGGTACCCGCTCTTTCCCGCTCTCTCTTTCAAGTGAGGTAGGTATTTCACAAGCTGTGATGATTGAAGGTTTGTTAGTTTATTAAATGGTGGTTGTGTTATCCCATGTTTTTTTTGGGGACATGTTACCATGATTTAGGGGTGGTGGCCCATGTGTTTTTCGGTGAGATGTGACCATGCTTGTGTGGTTGTGGCCCAAGTGTTTTTGGACAAGGTGTGATATGATCATTCTTATAGGGAGGCTTTAGGTGGGGTCTATTCATGGTAGGAGGAGGGAAAAAAGTTTATGTCATACATGTTCACAATACCCTACTACTTTAGTTATGATAGTGATTATGATTTGATGGCCCTGGTGTTTGTGGGTGAGATGTGATGTTACCGTGCTTGTGGGTTGATGTGGTATATGAAAGAGATGAGAGCACCAGGATGACTGATGTTTGGGTGTGAGAGTGTCATACCAGTAGGAAAGTGGTGTGGGGTACCCTTTATTGATATTATTCTCTTAATATTATATTACTTGGTATGCATTATTTTGTGAATGTGACTTGATGAGTTTTGGGGTGGATATTTGACCAATTTAGGTGTTGTTGGTTCTATTATTTTGTGTGCCTATGTGTCTGAACTGAATTTTAATAAAGTAAATGGTTATGTTTTGTGTGTGTTTTAATTTAATACTTATAAGAAAGGGTATTATAGGTTGTTTTAAAGGTGTGAAATATATTTTCAAAGGCACTAGAGGTGCGAATGGGTTTGGGTGTAGGTTTTAAAAAGGAAACATAATAACTTAGCATGTTTGTCTTGTTGTGAATTTTTAAATATGAGTTGTAAGTTTTTCAAATTATAAAAGGCATGTTTTAAAATTATTCTTGGTTAATGTTTGATTTTAAAAAGGGGGCTCGACCCATGAAGATGGTTTATTAACCATATGCTCGTCTTCTGCTTCATAAAAATGAAAATTTTCAAATGTGTGGGTAATAGAAAATGTATTTGAAAGGGGTTTTGTTGGGAGTAAAAATAGAAAATGGTTTGTTTTATGGAAAATGGGGATTTTGTTGAAATTCTTGGCATTGAGTTGTAGAGGAGTAGGTTTTATGGAGCCTTCTTTAGATTGTCTCATATTTCAATGAGAAAAAAATATGTAAATGATGTCTTGGAAATGTTTTTATGGTGTGATTGTGATTATAATAAATTCTTAATCTATATTAAGTAAGGATTTATGAAGTGTGAACTGGATTGGAATTATATTCTATTTTTATGGCAAATGTATATATTACAATTTATATAGTGTGTCTTTTAAATATTTTTTGGCCCTCTTGATTTACCCTTGACCAATTCACCCCTTTGTGAAGGATTTTTTATCATTATTTGATACTTTTATCCCGTCATGTGTGAGTTTTTTAACACTAAGGGATTTTCGTTTATCCACTTGTATGGGAATGTGCTTTTTTATATAATGGATGTAAGACGTTTCTGTGCATATTAATTACAATATTGGGGAAGGTGAGGGAGAGTTATTGCATATCCTTTAGATGTTCATGATATAATATATGTTCACTAACCTCAATTTTCTATTTCTTATGTTAATTTGAGTAACCAAACCTACTATATTCCATAGTAATTTTGGATAAACCTAGGTTATTTTTCTCCCCCATGAACCCCTTTGTGTTTGGAAATGTATCTACTATATTTTTTTTCTCATCAAAATTGTATCCTTGTTTTCATTTTATTCGAGTTTGGTCACTAGTTTTGGGTTGTTTAATGTAATTATTTTATTATAAATTATGTGGCATGTAGGGGTGGTTAAAATGATGTTTAATGCTTTTTTGCAAGGGTGGTGGGTTCTAGAACTATTGTTATGGGGGTTGGAAAGTGTGTTTATTTTGATGGGGGGTCTATCCTAGTTCTGTTGATTTCCAAATCTTTATTGGAAATGGGTAGGTTCTATGAATCTCTATTGTTTTAAGGAAGTGGTTCTTATCTACTGTATTTGGAAGTCTTGTTTTGTGTATTTGAATCATAAATAATAATATTTGAGATTAAAATAGGATGGAGATGAATAAATATTGGATGGATTCTAATCATTTGAAAATAGAGTATGAGAATGGAGTGAAAGAGTTCATCAAGTTTGCAAAGGATCACGCAAAGGATCCTTCTCAAATCCTTTGTCTATGTTTACATTGTTGTTATTCTGGACTAATTACTCCATAAAAGTTGGAAGAACATTTGATATCTCACGGAATAGATCAGAGTTATAAATGTTGGAATAAACACGGAGAAAATGAAAATGTTGCTACTTGCTGGGACAAAACGGTGTCTTATGAATCATCAGATATGATTACAAATATGGATAATGAAGAAGATCGTATGGAGGATGTGATTACAGATATCAGGGATGACAAATATCGTACTGATCAAATGATAAGGACAGTTGAAGATAAACTCTGTGATTGCCCAAAATTGTTTGAGAAGTTAAAGAGTTGTGAAAAGTTGTCATTGTATGCTTGTTGCACTAAATATACATCACTTTTAGTTGTAGTGAAGTTGTATAAATTGAAATAAGGTAATGGATGGAGTGATTTTAGTTTTGCAGAACTACTTGTTCTCTTGAATGACATACTCCTAGAAGATAATGAGCTCCCAAGATTGACATATAAAGCTAAATGAATGCTACACTCGATGGGTATGATTCCTGAAAGAATACATGCTTGTCCGAAAAACTATATATTATTTCGCAAGGAGATCAAATCACTTACAGAATGCCCAAAGTGTGGTTCTTCTCGATACAATAAATATGAATCTAGTCCTACAAAAGTTGTATGGTACTTTCCAATCATTCCAAGGTTTAGGCATGTATATGGAAGTAAAGAAACTGCAAGATAATTGTCATAGCATGCAGATAAAAGAAATAAAGATGGGAAATTACGTCACCCAACAAACTCTCCTCGATGGAATAGAATTGATCATGAGTATGCCAAATTTGGAAATGATCATAGAAACCATTGTCTTGTGTTATCTATATATGGAGTGAATCCTTTTGGTTTTCAAACCAGCACTCATAGTACATGGCCTCTTATGTTGGTAAATTATAACTTTCCACCATGGTTATGCATGAAATAGAAATTCATCTTGTTATATATGCTTATATTAGGACCAAAACAACCAGGTAATGAAATTGATGTTTATTTCGCTCCTTTGATCGAGGATTTGAAGTTATTGTGGGATTCAGGTGTTATTTTTTATGATTCTTATAAAAGTGAATACTTAACGTTGAGAGTGATTTTGTATGGGACGATAAATGATTTCACTGCTTATAGAATTTTTTCAAGCTATAGCATTAAAGGAACTCAAGGTTGTCCCATGTGTGACGAAGATACAAAATCAATTAGGTTGAAACATTCACCGAAATCTGTGTTTCAAGGACATCATAGATTTCTACCCTGTCGGCATAAGTACCGATCTTGGACGACATCATTCAGTGGAAGTTCAGAACAATGCACAACACCATCTCCACAAACATGTGATCAGATGTTTGAGAAAGTAAATGATTTGAAAATTATTTTTGGTCAACCATTTTCAAAAAACCTTACGAAAATGTGTTGGAAAAAGAGATCAGTTTTTTTTTTGAATTACCAAACTAGAATTGTCTGAACATCAGACATTTTCTTGATGTGATGCATGTAGAAAAGATTGTACGTGATAGTGTTATCAGAACGTTTCTAAATGCCCCTAGAAAAACAAAGGATGGAATTAAGGAAAGGATGGACATGGTTGACATGGGAATACGAGAAGAGTTGGCTCCCGTGAAGGGTGGAAATTGAATGTTTCTTCCTCCAACTGCTTAACCTCTTTCCAGGGAGGAGAGATATAAGTTTTACAACTTCTTCAATGATGTAAAGGTTCTAGAGGGGTATTAATCAAATATCAAGAACATTGTGTCATTGAATGATTTGAAGTTAAAAGCTTTGAAAGCACATGACTTCCATGTTTTGATTCAATATTTAATTCTTATAGCTTTACATTGCATTTTTTCCAGAATTGTTTTCATACATTACCCAAAATTTGTTTCTTTCTCAAAGCTATATGCAACAAAAATTTTGACCCGGTGAAATTGCTAGCTATGGAAAGAGAAATTTTCATCATATTATGTGAATTATAAATTTTCTTCCAACTATAATTTTTTGATATGATGGTTCTTTTAATGGTTCACTTGGTGAGTGAGATTATACTTTTTGGTCCTATGCACTATAGATGGATGTACCCCATTGAATAGTATATGATGATTTTGAAAGGGTATGTCAAAAATCAAAGTCGGCTAGAGGGTTGTATTGTGGGGTGATATATTGTGGAGGAATCCATTGAATTATATAATGAATACCTATCTGATGTGGAAAGCATTGGTCTCCTGAAATCTTGTCACACTGGATGGATTAAGGGTGAGGGAATTTCTAGAAGAGATGTTATGACAATCAATATTATAGATCGGGAGCAGGCCCACCTTTATCTTTTTCATAATAGTTAGTAGGTTGCTCCATATATTAAAACCCAAAAATTAATTCTTAGGTAGTTGAATCCATCAAGGGATGAAAATGGATATCAAATACACATAATCACTTGTTTATAGGATGGTTTCGGGACAATATTTTTAAGGAGTTAAATGAAAATCTGAATTCAATTTTAGAAAAAATTTGATAGATAGCCGTCGGACCAAGTGTGTATGTATTATCTTAAAATGGTTATGTAATTAATAGTTATACATTCTATATAGTTTAAAATGATGAAGATAGTACCATGAAAA
This sequence comes from Viscum album, assembly GCA_963277665.1. Classification (NCBI taxonomy): domain Eukaryota; kingdom Viridiplantae; phylum Streptophyta; class Magnoliopsida; order Santalales; family Viscaceae; genus Viscum; species Viscum album. Next base: position 1,880,867,609 of record OY728156.1, on the reverse strand, counting down.
ATAGCGGGGTTACACTCGTGGATGAAGCGATGCATGTTTCTGATAGTAAGGACAAAAATCCAATTTATGATAATATGTCATACATTCGTATTATCAAAAAAATGTGGGAGTTGGATTACAAAACATTACAATTGATGAATTTTCAATAAAAATAGGTTGATAACAAAAGTAGTGTTAAAATAGATTAATTGGGATTTGTGAAAGTTGATTTTATTAAAGAATTGTACAAAGACGAACAATTTACAATGGCATCACAAGTGGTACAAGTATTTTATGTTCCAGATCCCACAAACCGAAAGTGGTTGATTGTTCTGTTATCCTCAAAAACAACTAAAGGGTTTGATGAAAATTCAATTGAGGATGATACTTTCAGTGGTACATTGCAATCATTTTGCAGCGGTCCCAATGTAGATGATGTTTTGTATGTTAGAGTAGAACACAATGAAGGGATTTGGATAATCGATAGAGGTGTCAAATATTTTCAGCCTTTTAAAAAAAGAAAGAGAATTCAATAAATGGTTTATATTTTTTTCGTAATATAGGTCTATTTATCTCATTTTAATATCTTATCATTACTGAATATATGTAATCTAAATTAACTATTCAACCACTTTTGCAGATAATGACTTTTACACGTTCTGGTGCTCCTAACCTCAAGGCTGAACAAGTCTCTCAAGCTGCTTTTGTTGCTATTGTTGCTCATAGTGCATAGCAATAACAAGTTTATGAACTTGTTGCTGCTCCTGATGTTGAGGTCCAGCAACCATCAACATATGTCATTGATACCATTTCAGATTAACATATCGATGATGTTGATATCGATGAAATGGTTGGAGATGAAGGACCGACGTCGCAGAAAAAAGAGGTGTGTCGTAGTTTGATGGTGTTATCCAAAGTTCTTAAGGTTAAAATAAAAGGTATCAAATTTTTTGTCAGATGGAATGCACGAGGTAGACATGTGAATCCCAACAAGGCTATATTTAGTAGTTACATTGGAATTGTCACTCAACAATGCATGCCGATTGACATAGATTCACAGAAACATGTTGGGTCCAAGTTGAAGGATGTGATCTAGGAAAAAATTACGGTAACATTATGATATTATTTCATTAATTTACTAGCAAATAAAATAATGAAACAATGTCTTACTCTTCTCAATCCCTTATAGAGTACATTTATTTTAGATGATTCCCACAAGAATTATGTACTTACTCTTTCAGGAAGGATTCGTCAAGGTTTTCTCACTATTATAACCAAATGTCACCTGAAAGATTCCAAAGGTAAAATAAACTCACACCCACCCCTTGTATATGCTCACCTGATATCCCAAGAATCATGGGATGCATTTATTGACCACTGTGGGGATGTGAAGTTTTAAGTGCATTTTGGATGATAATATGTTGTTTGAGGATACGTGTATTCGTCAATTTTATTTTCAATATTTCATTTATAAAACAACAACTCAGTACTGAAAATAAGGAATGTGCATCAAAACCAACATACCCCTATCATAAAGCAAGGATGGGGTACACTTCACAAAAAAATAAAATGGTGCGTATTTCAAATTTATAGTAATATTCTTATGTGCCAAGAAACAACATCATAATTATCTTTCTATATTTATATGTAGATTGATGATTCTAAATCCAAAGACACTTCCTTCCCACATCATGTTCTATGGAAGGAGGCATGTGTAAATAAAGAAGGGAAGCTAGTAGATGAAAACACACAAAAAGTGTGGGAAATATGTGTAAGTGTGACGTGATAAAAAGTTTTTTTTTAAATTTCTATTACATAATAATAATTAATTATTTTACTATATTTGACCGTTACAAGAATAAGCTACTCCTATAGAGGATGTAGACCTATTATTGATAGCTTTGAAGCGGCTAGAACAATACGGTCATGTCAAAGGTGTGGGGTTTGAGGTGACACCCCAAGTATATTTTGAGAGAAAAAAAATAGATGATAGAAATAAAGAAATGAAACAAATTATCGAATGGATATCAACTCTTGAAGAACAATTTCAATGGCTGGGAGAGTTTCTAGAAACTTTTATGGGTGAGAAGCAAGAAGAAGACACAACTCAAGAACAACTAGCACGTGAAGATCCCACCCCACCCCCACCAGCTTTGATGTGAGCCATTCCCCTCAAAGAGTTGTCTTAGCCATGGTAATCAATATTCTAATAATTTTTCCCATGAAATATGAATCATACAAACACTAATACTTTTCCTGTACTGATCTTATACAGTGTGATAATGACTATGATTTATATCTTTCAACAACCACCTATCACATTATAGCGAGGTATACGATGTTCAGTATCTCAGAGGACATGCTGTATAATAGACCACTTCCAATAGATCATATGAAAGTGATGATTATTGTAGCTCATGATCCAAATGAAAATATACCTATTCCACTTGATGAAGATGATATTAATACATTCAAAAAGGCTATTGGGACATTTATTGCATGGACTTCACAACTTGTAAGAGTACATGTGGACAAAGAGGTATTTATTTCCATTTTTTTCAAGATAAACCTTTAGCAATTAATGGATAAAGGTCCAAACCAATGAATGTTATTATAGACGGAGAAATGGAAGGGGGTGACAAGAAATTTGGGCTCAAAAGCATCTAAAGAATCGACCAACCAATTCAAAAGAACTACAGAAAGCGCAATAACAGCGCATCTACTCTATCCACATTTACTAGAATTGAAGACTCATGTGTATACGAAGCTAAAAAGTGGTAGTAGTCATATAGTTGTTTTTTAAAAGAATATATACGGAGAGAAAATTCAAGATTTCATTGCTACTGAAAATGTAAATGACATCCTTGAATTTGGTTGGCAAGGCGTCATAGTTGTAAATGTATATATGAGGTATGTTTTCATGAATTTATCTTCTAAAAACTGATATAATGTACTAATTATGACTAAATGCATTTTAAATTATTGGAAGGCATATATATGAAAAACAATTGAAGGGATTTTCCCATGATCAAAAATCCGGGATTGTTAGTCCTCATACCACATAAATACAACTAACGAAATTAGATCCATCAAAAAGGGATGAGATAGTGAAAGGATTGATGAAAACATTTTAAAGAAAGATTATGGGTGGCAGACTCTTCCTAATACTAACCATGTAGGGGTATAACTCTATGATTAAATAATATCAATTATATTTTCACTTCCTTAATTACTTATTCCTTTTTTTGTTTTTAGGAAACATTGGCTGCTAATTGCAGTGAACTTGGATACTCCAAAGATTTATTTTCTGGATTCAATGTGAGGATATCCAACAAACCGACCACACATGATGTCATTTTTGAATCTGTAAGACACTACATCCTACGTTTTATGACTAAACATCATGTTATATAATTTATATTATATTTTACTGGGGATTATGTTATGACAGGGTGGTGTATCAATATCGACTAAGAAAGAGAATGAGGATAGGGGGTAAGAATAAGGAGGCAAGAAAGTACTACATTTGGACAAGTATCAGGGTATAAATAATAAAATTTTACCATCCAAACACATATCAAAACAAGTTACTTATTCTCATAATGATAAAAGTATTTATAGTGTCCAAAAAACAAACGGTAAATATTGTGGTTATTATGTTTGTAAATTTATGAGATAGACCGTTTTCCATTAACAAACTAACATCCCTAAAAAGGTATTTTTTAAAATACTACTATTTCATTTATATAATTTATTAAATATTTATTTATATAATTTGTAGTTCTACTCTGACTGTAGAAAAGCCTCATATTCACAAGATGATATAGATTTGTTCAGAAATAAGTGGGCCATATTCCTGAGGGAAGATTGTACACAAATAATATGAAGATCTGACTTGGGGACGTGTACAATTGGCGGATATTTTTTAGAGGGGTTCACGGAAATCAAAAGATGAAACATTATTGTATGTAAATGTTTTTAGGAAAATTTTAATTGTTATTAAATAAAATATCCTTTCTCTAATGAGTCATTTGTCCATTTTAACTGATGAAATGCACCAGCAACATGCAAGAATGATGAACAACTTTTCTTTGAGCTTTGGATAAGAAAAACCAGTAAAATATCCAAAATACCTTCATATCACGCATGACCAATCACATTACAAGAAAATATGAGTAAACCTATTTGCCCAAAATTTATTTTAGTGTAAGAATCGAGATTAGAAATGGATTCCCATGTGTTGAACATTTTCATTGTTAGAAATTGTATCTTTTCAAATTATCCATAATAAGAAAAAGAACATTGTTGGAACCTCTTTTCTCCACAGGTTCTCTCCCCACAAATCCCTATTTTAAACATAGCACAATGATCCATGGGTCATTTTTTATGTGTACAAGTCAACCCTGCCTCAATCTGAGGCACGGTATGACCGTTATCACTCAAAATGCCTCTCTTTTGTTTAAAATGGATAGAATTTTAAGTGAAAACAACAACTGACATACGGAAAACCGACCAAACAAATTAAGATTATGTTTATATTTTATTCCAATGATATAAGGGTAATTTGTGATGTTTATGAGTCAACCTCACCTCAATATAAGGAATGTTGTGGCCTATTTCACTCAAATCATTTCTCTTTTGCTTAAAATGGACAAAATTTTAAGTGAAAAAAACAACTGACATATGGAAAACTGACCAAACACCTTCGGATTATGTTGATACTTTAAGATAACTATCCATGGGTAAATTTTTTTGTGTAAGAGTTAACCCCTCCCCAATCATAGGCACGGTGTGGCCGGTATCACTCAAAGTGTCTCTCTTTTGATTAAAATGGACATAATTTTATGTGAAAACAACAACAAACATACGGAAAACTGACAAAACACATTCGGATTGTGCTGATAGTTTAGGAAAATGATCCATGGGTCATGTTTGATGTGTAAATGTCAACCATGCCTCAATTTGAGGTATGGTGTGACCACTATCACTCAAATTGTCTCTCTTTTGTTTAAAATGGACAGAATTTTAAGTGAAAACAACAACTGTCATACGAAAAACTGACCAAATGCATTAGGATTGTGGTGATACTTATTTAGAACAATAAACTAATAATTTTTTATGTCTATGAGTTAAAATTGCCTCAATATAAGGCATGGTGTGGCCAATATCAATCAAAGTGTCTCTCTTTTGTTTAAAATGGATAGAATTTTAAGTGAAAACAACGACTGACATACGAATAACTGACCAAAAGAATTTGGATTGTGTTGATAATTTATTAAAAAAATCCATGGGTAATTTTTGACGTTTAAGATTCAATCCCACCTCAATCTAAAGTATGGTTTGACCGGTATCACTCAAAGTGTCTCTTTTTTTTAATGGATAGAATTTTAAGTGAAAACAACAACTGACATACGGAAAACAAATAAAATGCATTCATATTGTGTTGATACATTAGGATAATGACAAATGGTCCATTTATGATGTCTAAGATTCAACCCTACCTCATTCCAAGGCATGGTGTGACCGTTATCACTCAAAGTGTCTCTCTTTTGTTTAAAATGGATAAAATTTTAAGTGAAAACAGCAACTGACATACAGAAAACTGACCAAACGCATTCATATTGTGTTTCTACTTTAGGAGAAAAATACTTGTGTCATTTTTTGACATTTATTAGTCAACCCCGCCTCAATACTAGGCATATTGTAACCAGTATCACTCAAAGTGTCTCTCTTTTGTTTAAAATGGACAGAATTTTAAGTGAAAAAAACAACTGACATATGGAAAGCTAACCAAATGCATTTAGATTGTGTTCATACATTATAAAAACGATACATTGGTCATTTGTGACATGTAATAGTCAACCCTACCTCAATTCGAGTCACAATGTGGATGGTATCACTCAAAGTGTCTCTCTTTTGTTTAAAATGGACATAATTTTAAGTGAAAACAAAAACTGACTTAGGGAAAACCAACCAAAAGAATTTGGAATATGTTGATACTTTAGTATAGTGATATATGGGTCATTTTTAAGGTGTACTAGTCAACCCTGCCTCAATCCAATGCATGGTGTGGCCGGTATCACACAAAGTGTCTCTCTTTTGTTTACAATGGACATAATTTTAAGTGAAAACAACAACTAACAGACAGAAAACCAACCAAATGCATTCATATTGTGTTGATACTTTAGGAGTATGATGCATGGGTCATTGTTGACGTGTAAAAGTCAACATATCCTCAATACGAGGCATGTTGTGACCGATATCACACAAAGTGTATCTCTTTTGTTTAAAATGGACAGAATTTTTAGTGACAACAACAACAAACGTACGGAAAACCAACCAAACGCATTCGGATTGTGTTCATAATTTATTATAAAAATAAATGGGTCATTTTTAACATCTAAAAGTCAAACCTGCCTCAATATGAGTCACGATGTGACTAGTATCACTCAAAGTGTCTCTCCTTTGTTTAAAATTTACATAATATTTAAGTGAAAAAAACAACTGACATATTGAAAACAATCCAAATGAATTTGGATTGTGTTTATACTTTATTAAAACTATAAATGTGTCATTTTTGATGTGTATGATTCAACCCCTCATCAATTTGAGGTGCGGTGTGGTCGGTATCACTCAATGTGTCTCTCTTTTGTTTAAAATAGACAGAATTTTAAGTGAAAACAACAACTGACATATGGAAAACTGACCAAACTCATTTGGATTTTGTTGATACATTAAGAAAATTATAAATGGGTCAGGTTTGATGTGTAAGATTCAAACCTGCCTCAATACTAGGCACGGTGTGACTGGAATCAGTCAAAGTGTCTCTCTTTTGTTTAAAATGGACAAAATTTTAAGTGAAAACAATAACTGACATACGGAAAACTGACCTAACGCATTCATATTATGTTGATAATTTATAAGAATGATACATGGGTAATTTTTTAAATTTACCAGTCAACCCTGCCTCAATCTGAGGCATGGTGTGATCGATATCACTCAAAGTATCTCTCTTTTGTTTAAAATAGACATAATTTTAAGTGAAAACAACAACTGACATACGAATTACTGACCAAACGCATTCAGATTGTGTTGATACATTATTACAATGATAAATGGGTCATTTTTGACGTCTATGAGTCAACTCTACCTCAATATGAGGCACGATGTGTCCGGTATCACTCAAAATGTCTCTCTTTTGTTTAAAATGGACAAAATTTTTAAGTGAAAACAACAACTGACATATAGAAAACTAACCAAACACATTTGGATTGTGTTGATTCATTAGGAGAACCATCCATGGGTCATTTTTGATGTGTATGAGTCAACCCTGCCTCAATCTGAGTCACTGTGTGACCGGTATCACTCAAAGTGTCTCTCTTTTGTTTAAAATGGACAAAATTTTAAGTGAAAAAAACAAATAACATACGGAAAACAAACCAAACATATTAAGATTGTGTTGATACTTTATCAAAATGATCCATGGGTCATTTTTTACGTGTATGAGTAAACCCCCCCCCCCCTCAATATGATGAACGGTGTGACCGGTATCCCTCAAAGTGTCTCTCTTTGGTTTAGAATAGAGAGAATTTTAGGTGAAAACTACAACTGACATTCGTAAAACCAACCAAATGAATTCGGATTGTGTTGATACTTTAGGAAAATTATAAATGGGTAATTTGTGACGTTTAAGAGTCAACCCTTCGTCAATATGAGGAATGGTGTGGTCGATATCACTCAAAGTGTCCCTCTTTTCTTTAAAATGGACAGAATTTTAAGTGAAAACAACAACTAGCATACAGAAAACTGACCAAACACATTCATATTGTGTTGAAACATTATTATAATAATACATGGTTCATTTTTGATGTGTAAGAGTCAACCCCTCCTCAATATGAGAAACAGTGTGACTGGTATCACTCATAGTGCCTCTCTTTTGTTTAAAATGGACAGAATTTTAAGTGAAAACAACAACTGAAATACGAAAAATAGACCAAACGCATTCATATTGTGTTTATACTTTAGGAAAATGATATTTCGGTCATTTTTTATGTGTATGAGTCAACCCTGCCTCAATCTGAGTCACGATGTGGCTGGTATCACTCAAAGTTTCTCTCTTTTGTTTAAAATGGACAGAATTTTAAGTGAAAATAACAATTGACATACGTAAAAACAACCAAACACATTAGGATTTTGTTGATACTTTAGGAGAACGATAAATTGGTAATTTTTTATGTGTAGAAGTCATCCTAGCCTCAATCTGAGTCATAGTGTCTGGTATCACTCAAAGTGTCTCTCTCTTGTTTAAAATGGACATAATTTTTAAGTGAAAAAAAAAACTGATGTACGGAAAACAATCCAAAATTCATTACCTATGACATAAGACACTTCGAATATACTCATAGAGTCTTAAGTAGTACTTAGAAAATAAATCACCATTAATAATTTATCACACAACCTAAATATAAACCTTTATCCCTAGAGTTCATGGTGAGAGATGAAAACAAAGAGGAAAGGGAGAGGGATAAGAATGAAAGGGAAAGAAAAAAGAATATAGGATTAAAATTGTATAAATTTTCAAGATAAAGGGCTCTTAGACTAAGTTTTGGGAAGGGGACGAGAGGAAATAGGTTTAAATCCCTTAAATTATTCCATATCATCGGCAACTTTTATTGTCTGGTTGGGCAGTTTTCCAATCTGTTCACAATTTTTTTGGGAGCTATTGATAAGAAACACTCCTCTGCACAGTTTGGACAAACGGTTAACTAACCATGTTCCAATCATTCAAAATGATTTAGTTAAACTATTGATCCATACCAAATGGTTTCTCCTAACCGTGATCAACTTCTATCCCTAACAACTCCCTCAAAAAGGTAAGTTGCATGGTTTTTACTTGGAGTCACACATCCCATATGTTTCCTATGTATGTAAAATATTAAAAGTTCAAAATGAATTGGAAACATCCCCTTGAAAGTGTACCCACATGGGTTATTCTAAATTTTGTCCCCCAATAAAATCAATACATGACTACTAATCACGATTCTAGGACAGACAAAGAATAAGCATATATCTCCCCACCATTTATAAATTATATAAATGGTTCGAAAAGTAGACAGCACACCATAATATAAAGGCATAAACCACAAGAATACATTTCCTTAAGTGTCCCAAAAATCACCCAAATCCTTCTTCCATGAGGAATCTACAGGGGAAACTCTCTATGTCATAAGGAAGAATATCCCACAAATAAAACTCAAAATCTATAAACAAATTCCATATCCCAGCTTGACATGAATCTTAACCAAAAAAACATGAAGAATAACTCACATGAATGCCTTAATCAAATTTTTCTTAAGGTTCCGACATTGAACTCTCTCTATATATTTTATCTGAGGAAATGTATGATATCATTTGGAGGAGATAGTATTTAATGGTACCTTGTGATAATCATAATGAATAATTAGTACATCACATTAGGTATTGATTTTTTCCCATCATTTGATCCCAAATTGACTACCACTGCATATTTTATTTGTGTGAACTACTAGTTTGATATGCTGATTTTTTTGCAGGTATTGTTCGGGTGTGATGCTACAGAATTTCATGTTACAGTAGGCAGGGCATTTATAATCGCTAAAAATGCACTGATAAAGGGCACCTTTATCAGTGTTAAAAAAGAACTGATAAAATATCCCTCTATCAGCGCTTTTTTAGCACAGATAAAGGGGACCCCCCCCCCCCGATCAGCGTTGAGCATTACAACACTTTTAGCACTGTTAAAGCCTGTTTTGAGGACTGATAAAGCCCGTTTTTGTAGTAGTGTTATTAGTATCTCATGATGTAAACGTGACTAGAATAGGGAGTGGAACAAGTTCAGTATGGAACTTTGGGTTATATGATATTATTGGGAGTGATCCTTGAGTACTTAAAAGGTTTGGGGAATGAAATAATTCATGTATGATAGTTTTTTAAATGATTCATGAATACTAAGAAAATTATTTTATATGATTATGTGTAATCCAAAAATCTTTTTATTGTGATAATATTATGTTCCCATATATTATTTTCTTTGATTATTTTTTGATTCAAGTCTTATTAATTATCTTGATGTATTCCATGAATTATGTTTATGATCTATGCTATGAAGGGCATTGTTTTGAAATGTTAAAATCATGTTACCAAACCATTATGCTGTTTTTATATTGATATATCCCTTGTTAACCAATACAGAGCTTATTATCCCACTATTTCCTATATTTCCATTCCCTGGGTTATGAACGAATGTATTATGGATGATATATAAAAAAGGGTTTTTATTAAGTAGAAATTCATGGGAGATGATGTAGTTCACTTATAAACAAGTCATTCATCCATCTAAGTTTCCAAATGCACTAGACCGATATGATTTTGGAATGGATCATTCTGTTATGTAATGAATATTCATCTATTAATATGTAAAATTTGTGTATGAAAATTGTGGGTCACTATAGTTAGTATTAGAGAATGGTTTGTCAAAACCTTGGAAACTGTCATGATAAAACCATAGTGATATCCAAAGGGATATATATAAGGACAAGTCTATGTATATTTCAATGTATAAAAAATATCATGGAATTTATTTAAGGATAGAGTGAGTGGTTTCAATGACATTAAATCAATGTTAGGACACTACATATGTATGCGGATATAGAAAAGTTATACCTAGGGGTAATAACTCTGAAAATGGAATATTGGTGTATGACTAAATCGTCACCTAGTGCATGATAATGGACGTTTCTACACACCCAGATTGGAAATATTGAGGGATATGTATTTAAAATTTAAAAACACTTTATGAACTGTCTTGAAATATTTGAATAGATGATGATAATGAACGACCTAGGTTAATTCTAAGATTCCATATATTGAAAATTAAGTGTCATGATATAGACATACTATGAAGTATTTTTCATTATTAATCACCCTAATTAATGATTCATTATGGTTATCCTAACCATTTTGGTTTTTATAGGGGATTAAATATGGAACCATGAAGATGTGTTGGTGATAGGTATGCCCAAATATTGAGATATTTTTACTTGATCTTAGTTATATAAACTCCCCTATATCATGAAAAGTACTTAAGAACATTAATTATTATACCCATGTGATTATATATTAAATGTGTAATGAAAACCACAAATGGTATGATGATCACATCTAATGTCTATGATTCATATAAAGTTAATGTTTAAGGAAATATACTTCTTAAAAATCATGATATTCTCCCTATGGTTTAATTTGATGTTATTAAATTTATGGATTAAATTTATTGAAATAAATCTAACATCAATTTCCAAATAAGGTTTGTCACATTTGATATCTCAAACCAACATGTGATCATCTATCATTGGGATGATAAATTTGATCTTCTTTTGGATTTAAAATATATTGTATGGGTCTTGATTCCTCTTCAATAGTGGCTATTTATTCTTGATTGTTAAGGATAAACCAAACATATATAATGTTACTATTTTGCATGAGTTTGTTTTTTTCCTTTATTGAAGAGTTTCCTCATCTTCCAACAAATCATTAAGTTATGTATTCAATAGAACTTATACCTAGTGCCACACATATTTCAATTTCTCCATATAGAATGTCCCAATTTGAGTTGAAAGAATTGAAAAATAAACTACATGAGAATCTTGAAAAGTAATTTATTCATCCACGTTTGCAACATTTGGTCATACTTTCCCTTTTTGTTATGATGAAATATGTATTTATGCGACTCTACATTATTTTTCAAGAGTTGAAGAAGATATCAATCAAGAAAAAAAAGTCCCATACCCCATATTGATGACTTCTTTAATCAAATACATAGACCATAATTATTTATCAAGATTAACCTTCATTTTAGTTATCATCAATTTATGGTTAATAAAGATGATATAGCCAAGAAGAACTTCTATAGGAGGCATGGACAATATGAATATATATTGATGCCATTTAGTCTTATTCATACACCTTTAATCTTCATGGATATAAATAATTGATACTTCCGAGATTACCTTGATCGGTTTGTGGTGATATATATATATATATATATTATATATTCAAAGAGCATGGTAGAGAAATAATATCACCTAAAACTTTACTAAAGACCCTAAGGAAGGAGAAAATATATTAAAAAATTTATAAATTATGAATTTTGGTTATTAAAAGTTTCATTTTTCAGTAATATAATATCAATAGAGGGTATATCTGTGGATAAAGTAGAGACAAAATCTATTGAATGTAACACCCGAGACTTTTATGTTATATAAATCATCAAAGGAATATTTTTCTATACAACACTTGCTTGGCTTGCTTTACACGCAATCGCGACCTTCTTCGATAGCTTGCGTCGTACGCAATACCGAGTTTCACTAAACAACAATATGCTATTAAAACTAGCCGTTATGAATAGTAATAACCACTTTTTGAAATTTTATAAATTTTATTTTTCAAAATGGACTTCATTTTTGGACTCAGAATATCGAAATTAGCCTAGGGTGAAATTTTGGTATTTTTCTAAAAACTTTCAATTTTTGATGAATAGTGAAACCACTAAGTGGTAGGTTAAAAACTGAATTTTGCATAAAACTTAATTTTACCGCTTCTGTGATTGGAATTTCGAAAATCCGAGAGACACGGTTAATATCAAGGACTAAAATGTGGTTCAATGAGATGAAAATAATTTTTTGGTGAATAGTAACTTTTTACTTTTTTTTTACCGCGGTTAATAGTAAATAGGGTAACTAAGGGTAAATATGATATTAATATTACCCTAACACATGTCCTAATTCTATTGGACAAGTTTAATTCGACCAAAAACAAACTTAGGAATAAAATATGACCATTTAGGCCCACTTGGATTAGAATAGGACATTTATTATTAATTTATTTAAAGAAGGGTTAAAATAGTTAAAATCAAAGTTTAATAAGTAAATCATTTTTAATATGGGGTTATACATAAGATAAATTCGATTGTAAATATTCATTAGAAAGCTAAAAAGATTTCCTACATGATGGTATTTTATTTTTAATTTTTACACATCAGATAATTTAATTTATTTATGACACAAAGATGATGCAGTAATTATCTTATTAATGAAATATTGACAAAATTGATAATATAAATACCAAAATAAATGTAATTTGAGACTTTTTATGAATTCCACTAATTTTCTAGGTTACTATGATATATTATTGTTGATTTAATCAACTTGGTTCGAACATATAATTCTGTTATGACTTTCACAAAAATCATATATCAAATAGTGTCAAAATTGACACAAAATAGTTTTTAAATCAAATATTATATTATTAATTGTTATTTTATTCCTAAAAATCTAAGGTTCGTCCAAATGACTTAGATAAGGATATATATATTAATAATAAACAATTTGGGGTACGTTTGGCATGTTATAGTAAGTGTATTAACCATATAGTGAAAGAAAACAAAAAGACACGGTAAAAGTTAAATTATTTAACTTAGAGTTAAATCTAATTGATAAGGTTAAAATAATAACCTAAACTTGTCTAAATCCTATTGGTTGATAGGATTCCGACCCTTCCCCACTTTATCTTCGAAATAAGACCCTTTGGAACCATTATAAACCGATTTTGACTTTAATATAAAATAATATTTTGAGATATTCCTAAGGTGCCCCTCTCCTCCCTTATAAAAGGGCACCTCCTCCCCCTCCTCCTCACACCAATTTGAGAACTCAAGCTTGGCCAACCCCTGCCATTTTCTCCTCTCCACTTCCCTAGAATAATCCTAGAGGTCCTGGTCTTCTCCAAAGACCAATCTTAGTTCCTTAAGTGGAGGATTCAAAGAGGCGTTCCAAAGAAGAGGTAATATCCATTACCGATCTTTTCAATTTCTTTCTTCTTCAACTTCTTCTTCTTTAGTTGTTTCATGATCAAGTAATAACATCAGTATTACTTACATACTGATATGTTATTATAAATATGAAACAACCCTAATTCACCTTCTATCCATCCTACGGAAAAATGAAATCACCGCGCGTGCGTACGAACGGAATACCGTCTCCACGCCGTGGTGTAATCTATTTTCCACCATCACCTTACAAGGATGGGTATAATGGTGTAATGAGTAACTAAATATGATTATTATGAAGTAATATTGATACTGAAATAATATATATATACTCCAATACAATTCCACGATCATAGGAATGATATCATCACTCGTGCGTACGTACGGAATACCGTCTCCACGATGTGATGCGACTCGTTCTACATGATCTTCATTTCGTAATGATTATATAAATGAATTGAATGAATGAATATGGTATATAATACACTAATACCATTCTGGAAATGAATTATCTATAACCTAAAGATAAGAATAAGAATTTATTCGACAAAACACGCATAAGAACAAAAAGTTATAAAGACCCGAGTAACAAGTAACAATGAAATATTACTAACAAGAAGCTAATAATATGACCATATATGATATCATATAAATATGTATGATTCTGGAATAAGTCAATAACATTATTTAAACCATTATACAGGAGCTTCGGACACGTACAAAGCTAATCGGACCTAAGGTAAGGGAAATATCACAATCTCATTTTTATCCGAGATTGTTTATTCGTAAGTATTTACTGGGGTGTATTTTATCATCCACATCCATGTTTCATCAATATGTAATATTATTTCCATCCACCTACAATTGTTTAAATCCATTTTTACCCTTCGGTGAGTTTTTAGTAATATCTATGAAAGGAATCTTTTGTCGTACGAGGTACTTTTTGACTTTTCCGACAAAAGTACGAAGAATGTTTTTTTTTAACGTATACGGCATGAATGGATTTTTAAAACATTATTTCCAAGAAGTTTCCTTTACAAGTTTTCAAGTTTATTTTTAATCAACTTCTTTTAGTTTATAATTGTATAACATATTAAGAAAAGAAAAGTGTTTTTGAAGTAGAAAGGATATTTTCCTCAAGAATGGAGTTCAAATATTTTGTCAAAATTATTTTCCATCTAAGATAATAAAAGGGTACTGTTTTTATACCTATTATTACATTGGTTTGATTATGTTGTGATGGAAATATTTTTATGAATTCCTTTATCTTATATGAATTGATTTATGATGTCATGATGTTTCAAGAATCCCATTTTTGTTTCATGTGTTATGCGATGATGTATGTTTTATGATTATGTGGCACACATAAGAAAGGATTCATTATAAGATGGGTGGGACCTATATCTCCCTCCAATGCATTGGGTAAAGATTTTATATCTCATGAGATAGAAATGGCTGGAACGGAAGGTTATTTCGGTTCAGTGATACAAGACTGAAACGAGGAGTGAACTCGGTTCAGAAAGGGACTTTGTCCACTAAGATAGTCTTGGCAATGAGTCATGACTAACAAGAAATGATTTCCATGATTATGTGTGCATGCCACAAAGTTTCAAGTTTTATGTTATGATTATGGGGATCTCATTTTCACTTCTATGATTTATTCCATGTTAAGATATTATGATCTCTTTTGCAGGTTTTGATAAAGATATGATATGATTTTTATTTCCTTTATTTGCCCTTGCTGAGCATTTGAGCTCACCCTTTTATGTTTTCTTTTCCCCAGGTCAAGAAGATGGATATTAAGTAGAATATGCTAAAAGGGACCCTAGATATGATGTAATAAATGGGAGACACTGTAGATGATTTATGAACCAGTTGTTTATGTTTCCCAATTTCTAAAGACATTATACCTATACGGTCCTTTGTGGTTTTGTCATATGTTGTAATAAGTGTGCTTCAATTTTGAAGTATTAACAATGTATGTAAAGTGTGGGTCGTTATAGTTGGTATCAGAGGAAAGGTATAGTCAACCTTTGGAAACTAGGATATGAAAGCCTTAGTAAGAACCCTAAGGATAAGTCTAAGCATAGAACACAATCTTAGTGTTTTAGAAATGGACTTGAATAACCTAGGATAAGACCATAAGTATGAAAATTTTATTCTTGAATTATGTGGTTTCCTATTATAATTAGTGTTGCTCACACTATTCTTCTTGGTTTTAGTCAATGGCTGGAACCCGAAGGAACCGTGTTAATGCGGAATGCGATGGGCAATGCAATGATTGTCCCCCTGAGAAACCAAACGATATGGGAGCTGGAATGAAAAATCTTGTAGCCATGCTCACACAACTTTCTCAAGCTATGAATCATGCAGGATTTCCAAACGAGCAAAGGAGGGAGCAACATTCTGTTGAATCCTTCATGAGGCAGCGTCCACCTTCTTTCAGCGGGTCTACTGATCCATTAGTTGCTGAACAATGGATTAGTACTACTGAAAAGATATTTTCAGTTCTTCAATGTTCTGAACATGATAAAGTCATCCTAGCAGTGTATCGTTTGAAGGAGATGCTGATCAATGGTGGAATCTTGTTAAGAATACGAGGCAAAGGGATGAAATTGAGTCTATGGAATGGGACGAGTTCAAGAACTTATTTTTCAATAAGTACTTCCCTCGTATTCTCCGAACAAAGATGGAGAAAGAGTTTCTTGAACTGAAGCAAAGGGATGATGAATCTGTTGGTACCTATGAAGCAAATTTTACAAGACTTGCAAGGTACGCTTCTGGTATTATTATCCAACCTGAGAGTAAGATCGATCGATTCTTTAGTGGCTTAAAACCAAGTCTTCGAAGGGCGTTATCCATAAGGGACTTCAATAGCTACGAAGAAATCGTTCGATGTGCTCTCAAAGTCGAGATGGAGATTGGAGTAACCCATCAATCACATGGGTTTGATAAGAAGAGGAAGATGGAATTCAAAGAAAAATCTAAAGAGCACACGGAAAAGAAGATGAGCCTTTCCTTATGCTCAAAGTGTGGAAAGAAACATGGAGGGAGTTGTCTTAAAGGGACAAGTAAATGTTTTAAATGTGGAAAAGAAGGTCATCGGGCATTTGAATGCCGTTATAATGGGAAGAAGATGTCTAATGACGCAAACAAAGGAAGGGATACACAGAATGAACCTACTACACTTCAATGTTTCAAGTGCAAGGAGATGGGGCATTATGCCAATCAATGCCCAAATCCAAGGGTTGATGATGATGGTCGACGTAAACAAACTCTTAAAGCTAAAGACAAAGGAAAGTCACATGCAATTTCTATCAGCGATGTGGAGTATGATAACGATGTGGTGAAAGGTACACTTACCATCCACTCTAAAGTAGCAAATGTTTTATTTGATTCGGGATCCACCCACTCTTTTATTTCTGAAGACTTTTCTAAGGGTATCACCGTACTACCTCAACAATTAGATGTTGAGTTAGCTGTGACAACACCTAATGGCACATCAATCGCATCAAAAGTTTATAATTCTTCTCCGATCGAAGTTTGTGGGAAAGTGATTCCTGCAAATCTTGTGATCCTTCCTTTAGTGGAATTTGATGTGATTCTTGGCATGGATTGGCTTTCTCTACATGGAGCTCATATCAATTGCCAAAGAAGGGAAGTCACATTTCATATTCCAGATCAATCTACGATCGTATACCAATGCAAGGATGAACATAACCTTCCAGTGGAAATTTCTTCCATATTATGGGTATTGATTCCACTAAATGAAGGTTATTTATCTCAAATGGTTGGTGAGAAACTCACAATTAAGAATATGCCCATTGTACGGGAGTTTGATGATGTCTTTCCGGAGGAATTGCCGGGTCTTCCACCAAATCGTGAAGTTGAGTTTTCAATAGAACTCGTACCGGGTGCTTTGCCTATTTCAAAGACACCTTATAGAATGGCCCCAATTGAGTTGCAGGAATTGAAGAAGCAACTCCAAGAGAATCTTGATAAGGGATTCATACGCCCTAGTGCGTCACCTTGGGGAGCACCTGTTCTATTTGTTAAGAAGAAAGATGGATCAATGAGACTCTGCATTGATTATCGAGAACTTAACAAGATCACTATCAAGAACAAATATCCTCTCCCACGCATTGATGACTTATTTGACCAACTACACGGAGCTCAATACTTTTCCAAGATTGATCTTCGTTCAGGGTATCATCAATTAAGGGTCAAAAGGGAGGATATACCAAAGACGGCTTTCCGTACAAGGTATGGACACTATGAATTTATAGTGATGCCATTTGGTCTTACTAATGCCCCTGCTATCTTCATGGATCTAATGAATAGAGTCTTTAGAGACTATCTTGATCAATTCGTGGTAGTCTTTATAGACGATATTCTTGTCTATTCAAAGAGCAAGGAAGAGCATGAAGATCACTTGAGAATTATATTGAAGACCCTGAGAAAGGAGAAGCTTTATGCCAAATTTACCAAGTGTGAATTTTGGCTTCAAAAAGTTGCATTTTTGGGTCACATAATCTCAAAAGAGGGGATATATGTGGATCCAGCAAAAACAGAGGTTATCGAAAGATGGTCAAGACCAACAACAGTAACTGAGATCTGAAGTTTTCTTGGTTTGGCTGGATATTATCGACGTTTTGTAAAAGATTTTTCACGATTATCTAATCCACTCACCAAGTTGACTCGGAAAGGAGTTAAGTTTGTCTGGACAGAGGAATGTGAAGAGAATTTCAAGGAGTTGAAAAGAAGGTTATCCAGTGCACCTGTGCTCACACTGCCTTGTAGTGGAGAAAGGTTTGTGATCTACAGTGATGCATCCAAGAAGGGATTGGGGTGTGTTCTTATGCAAAATGATATGGTGATAGCTTATGCCTCACGACAGTTGAAAATCCATGAGCAAAATTACCCAACACATGATTTGGAGTTGGCTGCGGTAATTTTTGCATTAAATATTTGGAGGCATTACCTTTATGGTGAAAGGTGTGATATTTATACTGATCATAAAAGTTTAAAGTATATTTTCACACAAAAGGAGCTGAATATGCGTCAAAGAAGATGGTTGGAGCTGATTAAGGATTATGACTGCTCAATCCATTACCACCCTGGGAAAGCAAACAAGGTGGCAGATGCATTAAGTCGACAAGACCATGCTAGTTTATCCATGATGAGGATCACAAAAGATCCAATATTTATGGATTTACAAAGGATGGATCTTGGAATTATAATGGAAGGGGAAAAATCTTATCTTTCTCAAATGAATGTTCAACCATCTATACATGTGAAGATTAAAGAGGCACAGAAAGAAGATGTCGAGTTACAAAAGAAGGTGAGAAATGTTCCTGAATTCAACCTTGATTGTGATAAAGTTCAGGAATCGGGTTTGCGTTCCTCCCATCCCCGAATTAAAGAAAGAGCTGCTGGATGAGGCTCATATTTCTTCATTCTCTATTCATCCTGGAAGCACGAAGATGTATAGGGACCTGAAAGAGTACTTCTGGTGGGATGGCATGAAAAGAGATGTTGCTGAATATGTCTCTTGATGCTTGGTTTGTCAACAAGTTAAAGCTGAGAGACAGAAGTCTAAGGGGATGTTACAACCATTACCCATACCCGAATGGAAATGGGAAAAAATCACTATGGACTTTGTCACAGGACTTCCTAAAACATCCAAAGGCAATAATGCTATCTGGGTCATAGTTGATCGTCTTACAAAGTCTGCACACTTCATTCCTATTAGAGAGGATTTCTCTCTAGATCAGCTTGCCATGATATATGTAAAGGAAGTGGTAAGATTGCATGGAGTACCACTTTCTATTATATCTGATCGAGATCCGAGATTTACCTCGAAGTTCTGGCGAAGTCTTCAGCATACTCTGGATACAGAGTTGAGTTTCAGCACTGCTTATCATCCCCAGACAGACGGTCAGTCTGAGAGAACAATTCAAACCCTAGAAGATATGTTGAGAGCTTGCTCTATGGATTTCAAAGGAGGTTGGGATCAACACCTACCTTTGGTGGAATTTTCTTATAATAATAGCTTTCACTCCAGTATTCAGATGGCTCCTTATGAAGCTCTCTATGGAAATAAATGCAGGACTCCAACTTGCTGGGATGAAGTTGGGGAAAGAAAGCTATTAGGACCTGATCTCGTTGATGAAATGGCAGAAAAGGTCAGATCTATTCAACAACACATAAGAGCAGCTCAGAGTCGACAGAAAAGTTATGCCAACAACCGAAGAAAAGACCTAGAGTTTGAAGTGGGTGATAAAGTGTTCTTACGAATATCTCCCTGGAAGAGGGTTATGAGATTTGGAAAGAAGGGGAAGTTGAGCCCTAGATATATCGGTCCTTTCGAAATATTGGATCGTGTTGGGATGGTAGCTTACCGATTGGCGCTTCCACCGAATCTCTCTCAAGTTCACGATGTGTTCCACGTATCTCTCCTGAGAAAGTACATACCAGATCCTTCACATGTACTCAGCTCAGAAGTTGTACCGCTGGAGCAAGATCATTCTTATGAAGAACAGCCGATAGAGATTCTGGATCGTAGCGAAAAAGTCCTACGAAACAAGACCACTCGCTTGGTGAAAGTTTTATGGAGAAACCACCAACTTGAAGAAGCTACATGGGAGCTTGAGGATATGATGAGGGATAAGTATCCTCATCTGTTTGTTGCAAAGTGACGAATTTCGAGGGCGAAATTCTTTTTAAGGGGGGTAGAATGTAACACCCGAGACTTTTATGTTATATAAATCATCAAAGGAATCTTTTTCTATACAACACTTGCTTGGCTTGCTTTACACGCAATCGCGACCTTCTTCGATAGCTTGCGTCGTACGCAATACCGAGTTTCACTAAACAACAATATGCTATTAAAACTAGCCGTTATGAATAGTAATAACCACTTTTTGAAA
The DNA here is from genome assembly GCA_963277665.1 of Viscum album. Classification (NCBI taxonomy): domain Eukaryota; kingdom Viridiplantae; phylum Streptophyta; class Magnoliopsida; order Santalales; family Viscaceae; genus Viscum; species Viscum album. Next base: position 1,880,846,837 of record OY728156.1, on the reverse strand, counting down.
TTTTATAAATTTTATTTTTCAAAATGGACTTCATTTTTGGACTCAGAATATCGAAATTAGCCTAGGGTGAAATTTTGGTATTTTTCTGAAAACTTTCAATTTTTGATGAATAGTGAAACCACTAAGTGGTAGGTTAAAAACTGAATTTTGCATAAAACTTATTTTTACCGCTTCTGTGATTGGAATTTCGAAAATCCGAGAGACACGGTTAATATCAAGGACTAAAATGTGGTTCAATGAGATGAAAATAATTTTTTGGTGAATAGTAACTTTTTACTTTTTTTTACCGCGGTTAATAGTAAATAGGGTAACTAAGGGTAAATATGATATTAATATTACCCTAACACATGTCCTAATTCTATTGGACAAGTGTAATTCGACCAAAAACAAACTTAGGAATAAAATATGACCATTTAGGCCCACTTGGATTAGAATAGGACATTTATTATTAATTTATTTAAAGAAGGGTTAAAATAGTTAAAATCAAAGTTTAATAAGTAAATCATTTTTAATATGGGGTTATACATAAGATAAATTCGATTGTAAATATTCATTAGAAAGCTAAAAATATTTCCTACATTATGGTATTTTATTTGTAATTTTTAGACATCAAATAATTTAATTTATTTATGACACAAAGATGATGCAGTAATTATCTTATTAATGAAATATTGACAAAATTGATAATATAAATACCAAAATAAATGTAATTTGAGACTTTTTATGAATTCCACTAATTTTCTAGGTTACTATGATATATTATTGTTGATTTAATCAACTTGGTTAGAACATATAATTCTGTTATGACTTTCACAAAAATCATATATCAAATAGTGTCAAAATTGACACAAAATAGTTTTTAAATCAAATATTATATTATTAATTGTTATTTTATTCCTAAAAATCTAAGGTTCGGCCAAATAACTTAGATAAGGATATATATATTAATAATAAACAATTTGGGGTTCGTTTGGCATGTTATAGTAAGTGTATTAACCATATAGTGAAAGAAAACAAAAAGGCACGGTAAAAGTTAAATTATTTAACTTAGAGTTAAATCTAATTGATAAGGTTAAAATAATAACCTAAACTTGTCTAAATCCTATTGGTTGATAGGATTTCGACCCTTCCCCACTTTATCTTCGAAATAAGACCCTTTGGAACCATTATAAACCGATTTTGACTTTAATATAAAATAATATTTTGAGATATTCCTAAGGTGCCCCTCTCCTCCCTTATAAAAGGGCACCTCCTCCCCCTCCTCCTCACACCAATTTGAGCACTCAAGCTCGGCCAACCCCTGCCATTTTCTCCTCTCCACTTCCCTAGAATAATCCTAGAGGTCCTGGTCTTCTCCAAAGACCAATCTTAGTTCCTTAAGTGGAGGATTCAAAGAGGCGTTCCAAAGAAGAGGTAATATCCATTACCGATCTTTTCAATTTCTTTCTTCTTCAACTTCTTCTTCTTTAGTTGTTTCATGATAAAGTAATAACATCAGTATTACTTACATACTGATATGTTATTATAAATATGAAACAACCCTCATTCACCTTCTATCCATCCTACGGAAAAATGAAATCACCGCGCGTGCATACGAACGGAATACCGTCTCCACGCCGTGGTGTAATCTATTTTCCACCATCACCTTACAAGGATGGGTATAATGGTGTAATGAGTAACTAAATATGATTATTATGAAGTAATATTGATACTGAAATAATATATATATACTCCAATACAATTCCACGATCATAGGAATGATATCATCACTCGTGCGTACGTACGGAATACCGTCTCCACGATGTGATGCGACTCGTTCTACATGATCTTCATTTCGTAATGATTATATAAATAAATTGAATGAATGAATATGGTATATAATACACTAATACCATTCTGGAAATGAATTATCTATAACCTAAAGATAAGAATAAGAATTTATTTGACAAAACACGCATAAGAACAAAAAGTTATAAAGACCCGAGTAACAAGTAACAATGAAATATTACTAACAAGAAGCTAATAATATGACCATATATGATATCATATAAATATGTATGATTCTGGAATAAGTCAATAACATTATTTAAACCATTATACAGGAGCTTCGGACACGTACAAAGCTAATCGGACCTAAGGTAAGGGAAATATCACAATCTCATTTTTATCCGAGATTGTTTATTCGTAAGTATTTACTGGGGTGTATTTTATCATCCACATCCATGTTTCATCAATATGTAATATTATTTCCATCCACCTACAATTGTTTAAATCCATTTTTACCCTTCGGTGAGTTTTTAGTAATATCTATGAAAGGAATCTTTTGTCGTACGAGGTACTTTTTGACTTTTCCGACAAAAGTACGAAGAATGTTTTTTTAACGTATACGGCATGAATGGATTTTTAAAACATTATTTCCAAGAAGTTTCCTTTACAAGTTTTCAAGTTTATTTTTAATCAACTTCTTTTAGTTTATAATTGTATAACATATTAAGAAAAGAAAAGTGTTTTTGAAGTAGAAAGGATATTTTCCTCAAGAATGGAGTTCAAATATTTTGTCAAAATTATTTTCCATCTAAGATAATAAAAGGGTACTGTTTTTATACCTATTATTACATTGGTTTGATTATGTTGTGATGGAAATATTTTTATGAATTCCTTTATCTTATATGAATTGATTTATGATGTCATGATGTTTCAAGAATCCCATTTTTGTTTCATGTGTTATGCGATGATGTATGTTTTATGATTATGTGGCACACATAAGAAAGGATTCATTATAAGATGGGTGGGACCTATATCTCCCTCCAATGCATTGGGTAAAGATTTTATATCTCATGAGATAGACATGGCTGGAACGGAAGGTTATTTCGGTTCAGTGATACAGGACTGAAACGAGGAGTGAACTCGGTTCAGAAAGGGACTTTGTCCACTAAGATAGTCTTGGCAATGAGTCATGACTAACAAGAAATGATTTCCATGATTATGTGTGCATGCCACAAAGTTTCAAGTTTTATGTTATGATTATGGGGATCTCATTTTCACTTCTATGATTTATTCCATGTTAAGATATTATGATCTCTTTTGCAGGTTTTGATAAAGATATGATATGATTTTTATTTCCTTTATTTGCCCTTGCTGAGCATTTGAGCTCACCCTTTTATGTTTTCTTTTCCCCAGGTCAGGAAGATGGATATTAAGTAGAATATGCTAAAAGGGACCCTAGATATGATGTAATAAATGGGAGACACTGTAGATGATTTATGAACCAGTTGTTTATGTTTCCCTGTTTCTAAAGACACTATACCTATACGGTCCTTTGTGGTTTTGTCATATGTTGTAATAAGTGTGCTTCAATTTTGAAGTATTAACAATGTATGTAAAGTGTGGGTCGTTATATTGAATGTTGGACCAGACTAGCCAATGTGATAAAGATTTAATTTTCTCTTGATTTGGATAGATATTATCAATGGTTTGCGGAGAATAACTCAAGAATATTTAATCGAATTACCATATAAACATATAAGGGAGCCATGTACTTTTGGATCGATAAATATGAGTAAAATTTTACGTAACTAAAGATAAGTTTAGTGAGTGATTCTATGCTTACAATACCCTATAGAAGAGTAGAGTTCGTAATCTACAATTATTCCTAAAATAAGGAACTAGTATGAGTTCTCACATATAATGACATGGTTCTAGATTATGTGACCTGAAAATTAACGGTTCATGTAAAAAATTACCCAACTCATGATTTAAAGTTAGTTGTGGTATTTTTTCATGATATGGAGGCATTATCTTTATGCTGGAAGGTGTGATATATATATGGATAATAAAATTCTATTGTATATATTCACACATAAGGAGTTGAATATGTTCTATAGAATATGTTTGTAGATGATTAATAATTATGATTGCTCAATGTACTACACTACGGGAAAACCCCTTATTTGTGATGGGCTATTTGGGATGGGAATAAATTATGTCGCAAATAGTCCATCGGAGAGGTTATTTGTGATGGGCTGACCAACCCGCCGCAAATAACCAATTATTTGTGACGAGAATAGGTGCCTCGTCGCAAAAAGTTACGCTCGGATTAGCAAGATTTTCACGCCAAACTGCACGAAAGAGTATTGGTGACGAGTTGGCACCACCCGTCGCAAATGTCGGGAGGTGGTATGACCTAGTTGCTATGGGGGGGATCCCCCGTCGCAACTAGTTCGACCCCCGATGGGTTTTTGGGATGGGACCCCTCGCAAATAACTAGCGGCGGTAAAAACATATTTGCGACGGGATGTTGTCCCATCGCAAAAAGTGTGTCGGCATGTCACTTTTGGTGAAGGGCTCTGTCGCAAATAACCTTTTAACCACCGACGGTAATTAATGCGGCCGAAGGTATTTGCAACGGAGCCCATCACAAAAAGTACTTCTTGCGACGGTATTTCTATCGATTATAGTCCCATCACAACTGATCTAACATATATATACGTCCTTCGTTTTTTCTTTTCTCTGCCCGAATTTCTTGTTCCTCTACTTCTGTAAACTCTAATTTTAGAGTAAATTTTTTTAGAGTTAGCTTTTTTATAAAGTTGTGATGCCGCCTAAAATTTTAAGAGATCAAGTTTAAAGGAATTTATATTTTATTTAATTTAGCATTTATTTCTTTATTTATATTAATTATAATTATTGTTGATTAGTTGTAATTAAGTTAGATTTAAAAAGTTTTGTCATCAGTATTTATTTGTAATAATAAAATAAAATTATTTGTATTAATTCTTAATAATTAGTAATAATTAAAAAAAATTAATGATAATTAGTAATGTATATAAATAATTAGTGGTAATTAGTAATTAATAGTTGTATTTTGCAGTAATTAATAGTAATAAACAGTAATTAGTAATAATTAGAAAAATAGTAATAAATATTAACGATTAGTAATAAATAGTATTAATTTGTAATAAATAATAATAAATACTAATAAATGCTAATAAATACTAATAAACATTAATAAATACTAATAATTAGTAATAAATACTAATAAATAGTAATAAAAATACTAATTAATCGAAATAAATACTAATAAATAGAAATAAATACTAATAAATAGTAATAAATACTAATAAATCGTAATAAATACAAATAAATAGTAATAAATAGTCATAATTTGTAATTATTACTAATAAATATTAATAAATAGTAATAAATAGTAATAAATACTAATAAATACTAATAAATAATAATAAATACTAATAAATACTAATAAATAAATATAAATAGGAATAAATATTAATAAATAGAAATCAATAGTAATAAATAGAAATAAATACTAATAAATAGAAATAAATACTAATAAATAGTCATAAATACTAATAAATACTATGAAATAGTAATAAATACTAATAAATAGTAATAAATACTAATAAATACAAATATATAGTAATAAATAGTACTAAATACTAATAATTAGTAATAAATATTAATAAATAGTATTAAATAAAAATAAATAGAAATAAATGCTAAAAAATAGTAATCAATGCTAATATCTAGAATTAAAATCTAATAAATAGTAATAAATACTAATAAATACTAAAAAATAGAAATAAATACTAGTAAATACTAATAAATAGTAATAAATACAAAGAAATACTAATAAATTCTAATAAATAGTAATAAATAGTAATAAATTGTAATAATTAGTAATAATTAGTAAGAAATAGTAATAAATAGTAATAATTAGTAGTAATTAGTAATAATTAGTAATAATTAGTAATAAATAGTAATAAATAGTAATAAATAGCAATAAATTGTAATAAATAGTAATAAATAGTAATAATTAGTAATAAATAGTAATAAATAGTAATAAATAGTAATAAATAGTAATAAATAGTAATAATTAGTAATAAATAGTAATAAATAGAAATAAATAGTAATAATTAGTAATAATTAGTAATAATTAGTAATAATTAGTCATAATTAGTAATAAATAGTAATAATAACTAATAAATACTAATAAATAAAAATAATTCGTAATAATTAGTAATAATTAGTACTAATTAGTAATAATTTGTAATAAAAACTAATAAATACTAATAAATACTAATAAATACTAATAAATAGTAATAAATTGTTATAAATACTAATAAAAAGTAATAAATACTAATAAAATAGAAATAAATACTAAAAAATAGAAATAATTACCAATAAATAGAAATAAATACTAACAAATACTAATAAATAGAAATAAATACTAATAAATACTAATAAATACTAATAAAAACTAATAAATACTAATAAATAGTAATAAATACTAAGAAATACTAATAAATACTAATAAATAGTAATAAATAGAAATAAATAGTAATAAATACTAATAAATACTAATAAATACTAATAAATACTAATAATTAGTAATTAATAGTAATAAAAATAATAAATAGTAAAAAATATATGAATTTGTATTAATTAGTAATAAATAGTAATAAATAGTAATAAATAGTAATAAATAGTAATAAATACTAATAAATAGTAATAATTACTAATAATTAGCAATAAATAGAAATTAGTTACAATAAATAGCTATAAATAGAAATAACTAGCAATAAATAGCAATAAATAGGAATAATTAGCAATAAATAGCAATTAATTGCAAAAAATAGCAATAAATAGCACTAAATAGCAGTAAATAGCAACAAATAGAAATAAATTGCAATAAATATCCATAAGTAGCAACCAATAGCAATAAATAGAAATAAATGGCAATAAATAGCAATAAATAGTAATAAATAGAAATAATTAGCAATAATTAGAAATAATTATCAATAATTATCAATATTATCAATTAATTGCAATTAATTGCAATAATTTGAAATAATTGGTATTTATTAGAAATAATTAGCAATAATTAGTAATAATTAGTAATAATTAGTAATAATTAGTAATAAATAGTAATAATTAGCTGTAATTAGAAATAATTAGCAATAGTTAGCATTAATTAACAATAAATAGAAATAATTGAAAATAATTAGCATTAATTAGCTATAATTAGCATTAATTTGAAATAAATAGCAATAAAAAGTAATAAATAGAAATATATAGAAATAATTAGAAATAATTAGCAATAATTAGCAATAATTAGCAATAATTAGCAATAAATAATAATCAATAGAAATAATTAGAAATACATAAAAATAATTAGAAATAAATAACAATAATTAAGAATAATTTGCACTAAGTTGCAATAATTAGCAATACATAGCAATAATAAGCAATAATTTGCAATAATTTGCAATAATTAATAATAAAATCAATTATAATAAATTGTAATAGCTTGGCACAATTTTCTCTGGATTGAGGACACTCCTTTTGCTCGATGACTATTCTCATTTCAACTCTCACCGACTCAAAACATTATGAAAAGTATGCTTCTAAATATGCATATCCAATCTCATATGCACGAGTTTGAATATGAATTCGTAGGACCACATTTTTTATAATGTTTCAGGTGGTGAAAATTGTAAGAAGAAGATTAATCGACGAAAAGGGGGCTCTTTTGTCTGATGGCTCATTTACTTACATATTTGTCACACTGAAATCACAAAAGTAGAATCTGCTCAGATGTACGCTTATGCATTCTCATATCCACAAGAATGAATAAGCGTACCTCCGAGAATATTCTAATTTTTTATTTTAGTGTGAGAAAGTTTCAAGTAAATGAGTATCGAACAAAAGAGTAGCTATCAATCCACTAGAAATTGTGTTTCCCATAATTAATGGTAATTATTAAGAAGTAGTTATAATTATTTTTCTTTTTTTATTGTATTTTTAAAATTTCAAATTATCAGAAAATAGTAATTATTTTATATTTTGTAGAAATATATGGAACAAGGATGTCGAAAAAAGTCATTATTAGATGATCGTGCTTGGGTAAATCTGCACAGAAATCCAAACGATTCTAGTTTAAATCCTGTATATATTGAGGGTGTTGAAGTTTTTTTGTCATTTGTATCATCAAAACCAGAATTTGTTTTAGATTACACAATTAAGTGTCCTGGTAAAAAATGTGCTCTGAGAACGTTTGACACATTTGACAAGGTTGGGGGACATATCTTGCGGTTTGGTTTTCAACCAGATTATGTTTTTTGGTATCAACACGGTGAACGTAGTTCCAGAGAAGATACTAATAACGTGATTTTAGATCCATCATGGTTTCAAAATTTGGTAAATGATGTAGGTGGTCCATCTGTTCAACAAACTGAAACCCAGGATGCTATTGATTTAAATCTTGAGTCAGCACCATCTGAATTTTATTAGTTGTTGAGGCCTACTGAGGGTGAATTATATCCTAGTTATAAGATAAGAAAATTAGAAGCAGTTGCAAAATTTAAGGCTATTAAATCAGATAATGCAATGTCAAACAACTGTTTTGATCATATATATTTTTGGTTAAAACACTATTACCTGAAAGAAATGTGTTTCCTGCAAATTAATATGAGAGAAAGAGGCTGGTTCGCAATCTAATCCTTAGTTATCAGATGATTCATGCATGTGAAAAATATTGCATCTTATATTCTAGTGAAAACGTGTCATTGGATATTTATCCCATATGTGGACAATCAAGGTATAAATAAGATCAACTGGGGAAGTCTGGATCAATTTGTAACACCCCAGGTAAATAAAGAATATGAAATTTTCATATTTATCCATATTTGTGAATAAAATATTAATATTACTTTAAAGGTAATGTTATGCTCGATGGCGTACCCAATATGAAACAACGAGTTTCATTGAAATCTTATGTTGCACTCTAATGATAAAATAATATTATTTTAAATAGTAGTTAACACCTAGCCGTTGTAATGGCGGGAATGAACAGAACTAACTACAAAATGATTATATATGTTTGTCAAATATTTTAACTTTCATCCAATACATGTTAGAGGCTTAAAATGGAAATGAATCCAATTTTAAGCATAAATCTTCTAATATTCTTTAAAAGGTCGATCAACCGCCTTTTGATGGAGAACCCTTTTTAAATATACTTTTGACAATTTTATTTGTTGTATTAGACATAATAAAATCCTCATTTAGAATTTGGAAATCAAAATTTACTTTGTGTAAATTTTTGTTATTTTTCCAATAAAGATCATTTTTAGTGAAAATGTTGCATTTTAATTCAAAACCTCCTTTTAATCTGATTTATTTATATGAATATATTATATTTTTAATTTATATTAAAGTTTATTTAAAATATATTTTTACCAATTAATCCAATCGTGGTCATTGAAATTAATTTCACTTTGAAATTGGACTTAAACTAGTATGAATCTTTTAATGGATATTGTTTCTTAAAAACATGCTATTTGTTTTGACAGCGAGAATTAATTATTAAATTAATTAATTCAACTTATATGTTTTGAATTTTTTAAAATATAAATAATTTTTGAATTCGTAATATCAAATATATCTTAGGGTGACTTTTTGGTATTTTTCTGAAAAACTTCAATTTTTGATGAATAGTGAAACCACTAAGTTGTAGTTAAAGATACTGATTTTTTGTTTAAATGAAACTTTACCACTTCTGTGATTTGATTTTCAAAAATCCAACATACATGTTTGTCATTATGATGTAAAATGTGGTTCAATGGGATTAAAATAATTTTTGGTGAATAGTACCTTTTAAGTTTTATTAATCGCGATTAAAGGTAATTAGTGTAATTTAAGGTAAAAATAATGTTTTAATAATATGAAATGGCCTTGAAATATGTCCTACCCTTATTGTATGATTCATGGCCGACCAAGAAAATCCATGGGTCAACTTGGTGATTCCATGGAGCCACTTTGGTTGGAAAATGACATTAATAACGTTTTATTTAAAGTTAAAATTAAAATGTCACAAACAAGTAATGTTTTACTAAAACATTTTTTACATGGGGTTATACAAGTCATATGCTTGACTATAAATATTCATTAGAAATATAAAAATATTTCCTACATCATGATATTTTTTTATAATTTTTAGACATTAAAAAAATTAAATTATTTATGACACCATGATGATGCAGTGATTACCTCATTATTTAACGATTTAAATAAAATGAAAAGATAATGTAAAATCTAAGACATACACTTGTAAAAAACCTATTGGATGGGTGTATTTCAAACTCTTATCACCTTGTTCTTGAAATATATAATTTTGAGACCTTTAAAATCCGAAAAACATTTTATAATAAAGTAAAAGTTTATAACTTTCCAAGAGTGCCCCTCCTATCCTCTTATAAAAGGCCCCCACCTCTACCACCTTACCCACACCTATCTAGCCTTTGGCTCGGCCAACCCCTACCCATTTCATCTCTCCACATCCCTCTATTCATTATTGAAGCCTCACCTTTGGCATAATGTTCTTCAAGAAACCCTTTTGGTTCAAACCAATAGGAGTTACCTGATTTTAAGGTAATGTCTTCACTTGTGTTCTTTTGTTTTATTTTGATTCTACAACCCTCTAAAATATTTTTATTCCTTTCTTTTGTAACAAAACCAGTATCTCCAATATACTAGTATGTTTTTTTGTAAATTATTCGAGCTACACTTACACACACCTTCGTCTAATGGTTAAAGAACATACTGTTTCTGTGGATGGCGAATTTCTGCCTCATGAAACGATGATTGTTCAATCTTCTCTTAACACCATTAATGGTGGCCATTATGATGTCACTATATTTTATATATGGTATTTATATTTTCTATATTCTTCTGAATTCTATATTTAAAACATTCCTTTATGCTTTTCATGTTGTGAAAATGCGATAATTTCATACGAGGAAGTGTGGACTATCGCCCCCTCAAGTGATGTGACTCGTTCATGAAATACATGGAATGTATAAAGAATGAAATTAATGAACATATGTGACCTATATAACATATATATTATATTTGAATTATAATATATATATATCTCAATTATTTTTAATTCCATTAATATGACAAAGAAATGAAAGTATCGTTCATGCGTACGTACGGCCAACCGTCTCCATGAACGGTGCATTTCATTTATTTTTATCTCCAAATGTTATGGAGTAGTATAAAATGAGTATTTAATGGATATATATGATATTTAAATCATTAATACTATTCTGGAGATTATTTACTTATAACTACAGGGACAATCATTTTCAAACAAGTTCATTTTTGACTCATGTACCAATCATCGACAAAAACGTCTGATATGAACTCACATTATTAACCAATTATTATAACATTATAATATATGATATGAACTGAATAATAATATTTAAAGGAGTTCCTTTAGAAATTATAAATTGACCAAAGTTTATTATTCAAGAATATAGTGACACGAACAAGACAAGTCGGACTTAAGGTAAGGGATCATACCTCTCTTTTTCTTTTTAAGAACTATCTTTTATGTCATTTCTTTTAAGATCATCTTTATTATGTTTGGGGATGTTATTTTAAATTAATATTACTTTAATTTTTATTTTCATATGATTAGAGACCCTATTTTATCTCATCAAACCATTTACGGAAGTTTTAAGTGGCACCGTTAGGCTGCCGAGTTTTCGTAAGGGATTTTTCATCTCACTTTTATTCCTGTGATATTTATGCTACATTTGCCACCATTTACTTTGATTGGTGTATGTACTGCCCATTATTATACTCTTTTTGTAGTATAATTTCAATTATATGTATTTACATCTTCATTGTATGACCCTTCTTCCATGGGGTGTATGTTTCAAAAGTTACCCAAGTCAGTAAGGGAACCTTTCACCCTCCTCATTCTAAAAGACTTCTTTTGTTATGTATTTTAATTCACATACTATTATGTTGGGATATGTTCTTCTATATCCTTATTGATTAAAATTTTATGTCCAAGTGATGAGATACCATTTTCTCTCTCATCAACTCATTTTCTGAATTTTAATGTGACGTTGTTAGGCTATCAGATTTCTTTAAGGGAACTTCTTAGCCCACTTTCAATTATTTGGGTTAAACCTATACTTCTTGATTTTATTATGCCAAGATTATGTGTGGAATATCTATGTTGTAATTTACACAAACCTTTGTGTGGATATACTATTTCTACACATAATCATCTCATTGATAAATTCTTACGTCGTTTAGATGAACTTGTATGGGAAATCATTACTCAATCTCATTTCATTGAGTTAAATATCTATGTCATTGGTTTTGTTTTTCCAAGATTATGTGTGAATGACCTCTGATTGTTTTACACTTAATATCCAATTATATTTTGTGAATTCATATTTTTCACACAAAGTCATGTAATTGATTTATCCTTAATCTAAGGATACCGACTTTGTAAAGGACTTCGTCTTAATCTCATTTCATTGAGGTATATTTTGTTTTATACACAAATTTTTTTTATACGGTGTATAAACCCCTTTGACTTCTACTTTTATTCGAAATGAATCTTTTCTATATGAAGTGTTTTGCTAAACGACAAAAAGTATGTTTCTTTTTAATGTACGCGGTGAAAATTACCTTTCCTCCGTCGCGAGTATTATTTGATCTTTGGATTCCTCAACAAGCTGTTATATTTTTAAAAGTAAATAAACACCATATACTTTTTTTTGGTATTGAAAATGGTTTTGATAATGGATTTGTTATGTCAATATATTTAAGTGATATATTGTTCTTGAAATGTGGAAATGTTTTCCTTCCTTTATAATTGTTTTATGTGTTATGATTTTATAATGGAACTTGGACATTTGACGGGTGGTTACGTGATAAACCATATGAAGGGTGGTCCCATGAATACCAGGATGGGTGGTTACGTTATAACCTCCAATTCATTGGGTATGGAAGTCGCCCGTATGGCTATTCCATTAAGTATGTGTGGAAGTCGACCGTATGGTTATTCCATTTAAGTATGTTTATGTCCCAAGTTACCTTTATATGTTATTTGTTCTTTATATGGGTTTTATGGTAATCTTTTGGTTACAAAGGGTAAGTAATGGTCTTTTATTCAGTTAAGATTTTTACTACTTCATAAAGGTGAAAATTATTACTTTGGTAAATTAATCATGGTTTACTTGTTGTTTTGAAAAACTAACAGTTTTCCTTCGTTGTGTATCCTTTACTGGGATTTTATGCTCATCCCAAGTTTTTGAAATGTTTTCCATAGGACTTAAAGATGAATAGGGTCAAGGATGGGATCAAGGAAAGACATGCTATCTAAAACATGGAACTAAACATGTTTCTTTTTACAGGTTTTTATTTTATGGAAACTTAGTAGAAGTGTCTACTTTGTAATCTTTTGAGATGTAAAGGTTATGACCTAATTCTCTAAAACTCTAAACCTGAAAATATCCTCTATTTTAATTATTCATTTAATTCATGATTATGTAATGTTTTAAGGCTGGGTCCTTATATTTGGTATCAGAGGATGGTTTAGATAACTTTAGAGGTTAGGGTATTCTCTAAGCATAAGTGACATTACACTAGTGGTTAGGATTTCAGAAAGAGTCCTGGTTTTAGATAAAGTGAATGAGTAAGTATAGCTTAGTGTTTATCTTCCTCATTATTACACGATGATTTTGTTGATATACTCACACTAACATTTCTGTTTTTAGTAAATGGATGGATCTAGCAGGCACCAAAGTGACAATGGGTTTGAAGAAAACTATGGTGGTTCTCTGATTAAGAGACTGGATGAAATGGAGGATTCAATGAGGAATCTCATGGTTGTTCTAAACCAACTATCAACGAGTCATGATCAACCACTTGAACCTTGATGATTTCTCTAATTCATCATGTACGAGATGACCAACTCGATGTGGAAGTTCAGGTAATAATTATAAAGGTCACCATTAGGGTTTATATGATCCTTACCTTTGAGGTAATTATGGGTTACAATATGTTATGATGGAATATGAACGACATGATATAAACTTGAGGATAAATTATGTTCTGGTTATTTTTTAAGATTTTATCATTTTTTGGGGAATGTTATAAGAATTATATAGTTTTGGGAAAAGGACAACACGCAGACCGTGTGACAACCCGTCGCGTCGGACAAAGCTGTGGGAATCGAACCCACAACCAAAGTACGACTGGTATTTATCGCCTACCACTAGACTATGTGAATTCCCTGGTTCGTTTGACTAACTCTTTTTAATTAGATGATTTTAGGAATCAAGAGTAAGTTTATTTTGGGTTATCTATGGAAATGATTAACCCATCATGGAGGATATGTGATTAGGTTAATTACTTTTCAATATGAGACTTTAAGAGAAACTAATGTTTTTTGGAGATAAATGTTAATTTTTACCTTGGAAGACTATGTGATTAAATCCTTCAAATATTTTGGTTTCAATCTTAGTTTGGTTTACTTTGAATAATTTTATGGTCAAATTGTTTATTGAATGGTATTTTTTGAGCTTTGGGTATTATTTGACAAATTTTGGAGATTAAGAATAGATTTTTTTTATAAAGGATTATCCTTTTTGGGTATTATCTGATCTCATACTAACCTTTTTGGTTTTAGTTTTGGCTAAGGTCTAAATACATGGGAAATATATATTTCTCTTTTTTGGATTAGTTTATTCTCTAGAAGTTTATTATATCTCTCTTAATGTAAACAAGTCATCCTAAATACTCATCTTTTGGAGAAAATATGAGTTTGTGTAAGAAATCTAGTAAAAGTTGAAAGTCAACATGACAAGTATGTTTCCTTATGTTTTAGTTAAGCTAAAAAAAGAAATTCCTCAATGAAAATTAACTTTAAAAAAATGTTGTCCGTTAACTTTTCCTACTGGGGAATCCAATACCGTTTAACCCATCACAAGTTTGTGATTTTTTGGTGGTTAACTTTCTTCTAAACATGTTTTCTATCACTCTCCCTCAGAACATGACCCTTTGTTTTCTCCTCCATGTCCATGTTTTCTTACATGTAATCCTTGTATGGGATAACTCGGGTGACCTTTGTACTTATCTTTCTTTATTTTAAAGTGATAGTTTTTCTGACTCTTGTTCCGATGTGGGATTTTCAATGAAGTTTCCAAGACTAATTTTAAAATTGCGAGGATGCAATTCCTAAAAGGGGGGAAGAATGTAACACCCCAGGTAAATAAAGAATATGAAATTTTCATATTTATCCATATTTGTGAATAAAATATTATTATTACTTTAAAAGGAATGCTATGCTTGATGCCGTACCCAATACACAACAACGAGTTTCTTTGAAATCTTACGTGTCACTCTAATAATAAAATAATATTATTTTAAATGGTAGTTAACTCCTAGCCATTTTAATGGCGGGAATGAACGGAACTAACTACAAAATGATTATATATGTTTGTCAAATATTTTTACTTTTATCCAATAAAGGTTAGAGGCTTAAAATGAAAATGAATCTAATTTTAAGCATAAATATTCTAATATTCTTTAAAAGGTCAATTAACCGCCTTTTGATGGAGAACCCTTTTTAAATATACTTTTGAAAATTTTATATGTTGTATTTGACATAATAAAATCCTTATTTAGAATCTGGACAACAAAATTTACTTTGTGTAAATTTTTGTTATTTTTCCGATAAAGATCATTTTTAGAGAAAATGTTGCATTTTAATTCAAAACCTCCTTTTAATCTGATTTATTTATATGGATAGATTATATTTTTAATTGATATTAAAGTGTATTTAGAATATATTTTTATCATATAATCCAATCGTGTTCATTGGAATTAATTTCACTTTGAAATTGGACTTAAACTAGTATCAATCTTTTAATATATATTGTTTCTTAAAAACACACTATTTGTTTTGACAGTGGGAATTAACTATTAAATTAATTAATGAAACTTATATGTATTGAATTTTTTAAAATAGACATCATTTTTGAATTCGGAATATCAAATATAGCTTAGGGTGAATTTTTGGTATTTTTCTGAAAAACATCAATTTTTGATGAATTGTGAAACCACTAAGTGGTAGTTAAAGAAACTGATTTTTCGTTTAAATGAAACTTTACCACTTCAGTGATTTGATTTTCAAAAATACGACATACATGGTTGTAATTAGGATGTAAAATTTGTTTCAATGGGATTAAAATAATTTTTGGTGAATAGTAACTTTTAAGTTTTATTAATCGCGATTAAAGGTAATTAGTGTAATTTTAGGTAAAAATAGCGTTTTAATAATATGAAATGACCTTGAAACATTTCCTAACCTTATTGGATTAGTCATGGCCGACCAAGACAATCCATGGGTAAACTTGGGGACCCCATGGAGCCACTTTGGTTGGAAAATGACATTAATAAGTTTTTATTTAAAGTTAAAATTAAAATGTCACAAACATGTATTGTTTTACTAAAACAATTTTTACATGAGGTTATACAAGTCATATTTTTTACTATAAATATTCATTTGAAAGATAAAAGGTTTTCATACATCATGATATTTTTTTTATAATTTTTAAACATTAAATAAATTAAATTATTTATGACACTATGATGATGCAGCGATTACCTCATTATTTAATGATTTAAATAAAATGAAAAGATAATGTAAAATCTAAGACCTAAACTTGTCAAAAACCTATTTTATGGGTGTATTTAGAACTCTTATCTGATCACATACTAACCTTATTTGTTTTAGTTTTGGTTAAGGTCTAAATACATGGGAAATATATAGTTCTCTTTTGTGGATTAGGTGATTCTCTAGAAGTTGATTATAGCTCTCTTAATGTAAACAAGTCATCCTAAATACTCATCTTTTGTAGAAAATACAAGTTCATGTAAGAAATATAGTAAAAGTTCAAAGTCAACATGACAATTAAGTATATTTCCTTATGTTTTAGTTAAGCTAAAAAAATAAATTCCTCAATGAAAAGTAACTTAAAAAAATGTTGTCCGTTAAATTTTCCTACTGGGGAATCCAATACCATTTAACCCATCACAAGTTTGTGATTTTCTGGTGGTTAACTTTATCCTAAACATGTTTTCTATCACCCTCCCTCAGAAAATGACCCTTTGTTTTCTCCTCCATGTCCATTTTTTCCAACTTGTAATCCTAGTATGGGATAACTCAGGTGACCTTTGTACTTCTCTTTCTTTATTTTAAAGTGATAGTTTTACTGACTCTTGTTCCGATGTGGGATTTTCAATGAAGTTTCCAAGCCCAATTTTAAAATTGCGAGGATGCAATTACCAAAAGGGGGGAAGGATGTAACACCCCAGGTAAATAAAGAATATGAAATTTTCGTATTTATCCATATTTGTGAATAAAATATTAATATTACTTTAAATGGAACGCTATGCTCGATGGCGTACCCAATACGCAACAACGAGTTTCTTTGAAATCTTACGTTGCACTCTAATAATAAAATAATATTATTTTAAATGGTAGTTAACGCCTAGCTGTTGTAATGGAGAGAATGAAAGGAACTAAATACAAAATGATTATATATTTTTGTCAAATATTTTTACTTTTATCCAATAAATGTTAGAGGCTTAAAATGGAAATGAATCCAATTTTAAGCATAAATCTTCTAATATTATTTAAAAGGTCGATTAACCGCCTTTTGATGGAGAACCCTTTTTAAATATACTTTTGAAATTTTTATATGTTGTATTTGACATAATAAAATCCTTATTTAGAATCTGGAAATCAAAATTTTCTTTGTGTATATTTTTGTTATTTTTCCGATAAAGATCATTTTTAGTGAAAATGTTGCATTTTAATTCAAAACATCCTTTTAATCCGATTTACTTATATGGATAGATTATATTTTTTATTGATATTAAAGTTTATTTAGAATATATTTTAACCATTTAATCCAATCGTGGTCATTGGAATTAATTTCACTTTAAAATTGGACTTAAACTAGTATCAATCTTTTAATACATATTGTTTCTTAAAAACACGCTATTTGTTTTGACAGCGGGAATTAATTATTAAATTAATTAATGCAACTTATATGTTTGGAATTTTTTTAAAATAGACATAATTTTTGAATTCAGAATATCAAATATATCTTAGGGTGAATTTTTGGTATTTTTATGAAAAACATCAATTTTTGATGAATAGTGAAACCACTAAGTGGTAGTTAAAGAAACTAATTTTTCGTTTAAATGAAACTTTACCACTTCTGTTATTGGATTTTCTAAAATCTGACATACATGGTTGTCATTAGAATGTAAAATGTGGTTCAATGGGATTAAAATAATTTTTGGTGAATAGTAACTTTTAAGTTTGATTAATCGCGATTAAAGGTAATTAGTGTAATTTAAGGTAAAAATAATGTTTTAATAATTTGAAATGACCTTGAAACATGTCCTACCCTTATTGGATGATTCATGGCCAACCAAGAAAATCCATGGGTCAACTTGGGGACCCCATGTTGCCACTTTGGTTGGAAAATGACATTAATAACTTTTTATTTAAAGTTAAAATTAAAATGTCACAAACATGTATTGTTTTACTAAAAAAAGTTTACATGGGGTTATACAAGTCATATTTTTTACTATAAAAATTAATTAGAAATATAAAAAGATTTCCTACATCATGATATTTTTTTATAATTTTTATACATTAAATAAATTAAATTATTTATGACACCATGATGATGCAGCGATTACCTCATTATTTAACGATTTAAATAAAATGAAACGAAAATGTAAAATCTAAGACCTACATTTGTCAAAAACCTATTGGATGGGTGTATTTCGAACTCTTATACCCTTATCCACGAAATATATATAATTTTGGGACCTTTAAAATCCAAAAATCATTTTATAATAAAGTAAAAATTTATAACTTTCCAAGAGTGCCCCTCCTCTCCTCTTATAAAAGGCCCACACCTCTACCACCTTACCCACACCTCTCAAGCCTTTGGCTCGGCCAAAACATGCCCATTTCATCTCTCCACATCCCTCTCTTCATCATTGAAGCCTCACCTTTATTAGAATTCTCTTCAAGAAACCCTTTTGGTTCAAACCAAGAGGAGTTACCCGATTTTAAGGTAATGTATTCACTTTTGTTCTTTTGTTTTATTTTGCTTCTCCAGCCCTCTAAACTCTTTTAATTTGTTTCTTTTGTAACAACACCAGTATCTTAAATATACTAGGATGTTTTTGTGTGGATTATTTGAGCTACACTTACACACACCTTCGTCTAATGGTTAAAGAACATACTATTTCTGTGGATGGTGAATTTCTGCCTCACGAAACGATGATTGTTCAATCTTATCTTAACACCTTTCATGATGGCCATTATGATGTAAATATATTTTATATATGATATATATGGTATTTATGTTTTCTATATGCTTCTGAATTATATATTTAAAACATGCCTTTATGCTTTTCATGTTGTGCAAATGTGATAATTTCATACGAGTAAGTGTGGACTACCGCCCCCTCAAGTGATGTGACTCGTTCATGCAATACATGGAATGTATAAAGAATGAAATTAATGAACATATGTGACCTATATAACATATATATTATACTGTAATTATAATATATATATCTCTCAATTATTTTTAATTCCATTAATATGAAAAAGAAATGAAAGTAGCGTTCATGCGTACGTACGACCTGCCGTCTCCATGAACGGTGCATTTCATTTTTTTTTATCTCCAAATGTTATGGAGTAGTATAAAATGAATATATACTGGATATATATGATATTTAAATCATTAATACTATTCTGGAGATGATTTACTGATAACTACATGGACAATCATTTTCAAACAAGTTCATTTTTGACTCATGTACCAAACATCGACAAAAATGTCTGATATGAACTCACATTATTAACCAATTATTATAACATTATAATACATGATATGAACTGAATAATAATATTTAAAGTAGTTCCTTAAGAAATTATAAATTTACTAAAGTTTATTATTCAGTAATATAAAGAAACTAACAAGACAAGTCGGACTTAAGGTAAGGGATCCTACCTCTCTTTTTCCTTTTAAGCACTCTCTTTTATGTCATTTCATTTAAGCTAATCTTTCTTATGTTTGGGGATGTTCTTTTATATTCCTAATACTGTAATTTTTATGTTCATATTATGAGATACCATATTTGATCTCATCAAACCATTTTTGGAAGTTTTAAGTGGCGTCGTTAGGTTGCCGAGTTTTTGTAAGGGATTTTTCATCTCACTTTTATTCCCGTGACATTTATGCTACGTTTTACACCATTTACTTTGATTGGTGTATGTAATGCCCATTATTATACTCTTTGTGTAGTATAATTTCAATTATTTGTATTTACATCTTCTTTGTATGACCCTTCTTCCAAGGGGTGTATGTTTCAAAAGTTGCCCAAGTCGGTAAGGGAACCTTTCACCCTCCTCTTTCTAAAAGACTTATTTTGTTATGTCTTTTAATTCAAATACTATTATGTTGGGATATGTTCTTATATATCTTTATTGATGTAAATTTTATGTCAAAGTGATGAGATACCATTTTATCTCTCATAAACTCATTTTCTAAATTTTAAAGTGACGCTGTTAGGCTGTTGGATTTCTGTAAGGGAGCTTCTTCACCCACTTTCAATTATTTGGGTTAAACCTCTACTTCTTGATTTTATTATGCCAAGATTATGTGTGTAATCTCTATGTTTTAATTTACACAAACCTTTGTGTGGATATACTATTTATACACATAATCATCTCATTGATAAATTCTTACGTCATTTAGACGAACTTGTATGGGAAATCATTACTCAATCTCATTTCATTGAGTTAAATATCTATGTCATTGGTTTTGTTTTTCCAAGATTATGTGTGAATGACCTCTGATTGTTTTACACTTAATATCCACTTATATTTTGTGTATTCATATTTTTCACACATAATCATGTAATTAATTTATCCTTAATCTAAGGATACCAAATTTTTAAAGGACTTTGTCTCAATCTTCTTTCATTGAGGCATATTTTGTTTTATACACAACTTTATTTTATATGGTGTAGAAACCCCTTTGACTTCTAATTTTATTCGAAAGGAATATTTTCTATATGAATAGTTTTATTAAACGACAAAAATTATGTTTCTTTTTAACGTATGCGGTGATAATGACCTTTTCGCCGCCATGAGTATTATTTGATCTTTGGATTCCTCAACAAGATGTTATATTTTTAAAAGTAAATAAATACCATATAATTTTTTTTGGTATTGAAAATGGTTTTGATAATGGATTTTTTATGTCAATATATTTAAGTGATATATTGTGCTTGAAATGTGGAAATGTTTTCATTCCTTTATAATTGTTTTATGTGTTTTGATTTTATAATGGTACTTGGACATTTGACGGGTGGTTACGTGATAAACCATATGAGGGGTGGTTCCATGAATACCAGGATGGGTGATTACGTTATAACCTCCAATGCATTGGGTATGGAAGTCAGCCGTATGTCTATTCCATTAAGTATGTGTGGAAGTCAACCGTATGGTTATTCCATTTAAGTATGTTTATGTCCCAAGTTGACTTTATATGTTATGTGTTATTTATATGGGTTTTATGGTAATCGTTTGGTTACAAAAGGGTAAGTAATGGTCTTTTATTCAGTGAAGATTTTTTACTACTTCATAAAGGTGAAAAGTATTACTTTGGTAAAGTATTCATGGTTTACTTGTTGTTTTGAAAAAATAATAGTTTTCCTTCTTTGTGTTTCCTTTACTGGGCTTTTTATACTCATCCCAAGTTTTTAAAATGTTTTCCACAGGACTTAAATATGAATAGGGTCAAGGATGGGATCAAGGAAAGACATTCTATCTAAAACATGGAACTAGACATGTTTCTTTTTAATAGTTTTTATTTTATGGAAACTTAGTAGAAGTTTCTACTTTGTAATCTTTTGAGATGTAATAGTTATGACCTAATTATCTAAAACTCTAAACCTAAAAAGATCATCTATGTGAATTATTCATTTAATTCATGATTATGTAATGTTTTAAGGTCGGGTCCTTATACAATTCCTGTGAAACAGTTGAGATATTTCTCCCTTGCACCCAGGTTGCAGTGTTTGTTTATGTCTCAGAACACAACATCAATGATGTCATGGCACAAAACCAAGATTTAAGCCTATAAAAGCATGAATCATCCATCTGATGGTGATTCATGGAAACATTTTGACAGACTACATCCGTATTTTCTTTAGAATCCTGAAATGTGTGATTGGGTCTTTCTACTGACAGTTTCAATCTATTTAGTTCTTATGGTAGTTAGTATTCATGTTGGTCTATCTTTATGACTCCGTACAATTTACCTCCATGGATGTTGATAAAGGATCCCTATAACTTTTTGACCTTATTAATTCCAGGACTTCTGAAAAAGAATATTGATGTTTATTTGAAACCATTGATTGATGAGTTAAATTCATTAAGGAGTAATGGTGTTAGTACATATGATGTTGCTACGAAACAAAATTTCATATTAAAAGCTGAATTGATTTGGATGATTAGTGACTTCCTGGTAGATGAAATGTTATCTAGCTGGAGTACACATGGCTCGAACTCATGTCCTTACTGTATGAAAGACAATAAATCCTTTATGCTCGTCTATGGAAAAAAAACCATGCTATTTTGACTATCATCGCAGATTTATTCCAAACGATCATCCTTTTTGGAGGAACAAATATCATTTCAGAAAAGGCACAATTTAAAGGGATGAACCTCCAAAAATAATCTCAGGTACATAGTTAATGTCAGTTGTATTTTCATTACCTTCAATCACATTTAGCCAATAGTAAACCAACAAAAAATTTATGGCTTTGGGAAAGAGAATAATTGGATAAAACGGAGAATTTTTTGGGATCTTCTATATTGTTCTGATTTTTTAGTCCGCCACATGTTGGATGTCATGCATATTGAGAATAACTATTTTGATAATTTATTTCATACAGTTTTGGATACACTAGATAATCCAAAGATAATGTAATGACACAATTAGACCTTTCCCAAATTTACAGATGACCAGAACTTGAACTATTTAAAAAATTTAGATCACAGAGGTTAATAAAGCCAAAGGAAGATTATACACTGTCCAAAGAGAGTCTCTTATTATTTTGTTAGTGGATTGCAGATTTTTCCAGATGGCTATGCTTCCAATTTGGGCAGATGTGTTAATAATGGTCATATTACTAGATTAAAAATTCATGATTGTCATGTTATAATGGGATGAATTATGCTGATTGGATTTAGAGGTTTGTTGAATTTTATGATTTGGGATTCGATAACAGACATATCATATTTTTTTCGAGACACTTGTACGATGAAAATAGACTATGATGCACTATGTAAACCGAAAGAAGATGTTGTTGTCATTATATGTAAACTTTAAAAAAAACTTTCCATTGGATTTATTTGAGTCAATGGAACATATGATATTACATATTACACATGAATCCAAATTTGGAGGGCTGCTATAGTTTCGATGGATGTACCCATTTGATAGATGTATTCAGAAATTGAAGAAAAACGCACGTAACAAAGCATCAATTGAAGGCTCAATTACTAAAGCTTATTTGGAAGATGAAATTTCTTTTTTCTACTCTCATTATTTTGAATCTGAATATCCCTCAAAATATAACCGCATGGGATAGAAGAAGGGGAATGTTGATGATGAAATCGACAATCAATTACTTGTTTTTAATCATCCATAGCTTGGCTTCGATGGAGTTCATGAAAGATGACTTTCAGATGATGAACATCACATAGCTCATACATATGTTATTCTCAATTGTGAAGAAAAGAAATCATTTGTACTATGAGTGCTTCTATCACATAGTCTATAATTTATGTTACAATTAGTAAAATTATTTTATTTGTAGGTTATATGATAACCATATCAAAAAATTGCTTCCATAAATTACAACAACTGCTCTTGAAGAACGCCGACATAAAATTTTTTCTCTATGGTTTCAAAAACTGGTAACATAAATTATTGATGGTTTAACATATCAATTATGTTTATTATTTATTATATTGATAATTATTTTACAAATTTTCAGGTGTCTCAACATGCTGATAAAATTGATAAGCGACTATGTATATTGAGTAACCCACCGTCCAAAATGGTAAAATCTTACAATGCATATGTGGTGAATGATTTTTTATTTCATACACTTGCATATGGGGAATAAAAAAACAATGAATAGTGGAGTTTTGTTGATAAGATCGCATCATAGAGAAACTGAAGTTGTCTTTTACAACATGCTGGATGAAATTATTGAACTGTGTTATCTAGGGAAAAATTAAATAATAATGTTTAAATGTCGGTGGTTAGATACAAAGAGATTCTTGCGTGTTCATCTGATTCATGGAATCATCGATATTAAATATAAAAGTATTCTTGTTGTAAATGAACCATTTTTACTGGATGAACAGGAACATAAAATATATTATACAAAGTACTGTGCTACTTCAAGAGACTTGATTGATTGGTGGAGCATAAAAATATGAAATCTCAGGAAAATCATTTTAATCAAATTGAATGTTGTTCCGATGAATTACAAGGAATTTAAATTTTTCAAGAGACTACTCAAAATACATCCTTTTCACAAAGAGACATGAATATTAGTGATGACACCCCATAATTAAGGGTTGATGGTGACGATAATGTTAATGATGTTACAAATGTATTTGAAATGGAAAGAGATGATGAAACCGAAACTTGTATGGATATTAATGACGCTGATAATGAATATGAAGACATTGACATCGTCAGAAATGAAGATGATGATGAAGGTGAACATTGACACAGTTAAATACTGGTTATAATCATAACTAATATATATCTCTATATAATAGTTATTTTCAACTATCTTCTAACAACAATCATTTTGTGTTTCAGATGGACCTCGATCTACTTCATGAGTTGTAGGAGGCTGAGATACCTTTGGATGAGTAGGATTTGGGATCATCTAACCCTTAGGCTACTGGTTGTTCAGGTGGTACGCAGAGGGGGTGCGGTCTTTCACGACTTATGATTCTTGACCGTATCCCTGAGCAGTGTCTACATATTGGTTTCGATCCACACACATGGAGGTATGATAACCTATGTATTTTAGTTACCTTTCATTAATTTATTTATACACTAACTGTTTGATTATTTGTTCTTTTTTCACATTTTTTCTCATGTAGTTGTTAGACAGGGGAGCGCCTTCTTGCACAATTATTTTTCTCAGCCATGGATCATATGGAAACAGATTCCCCTTGATGTGCATCTTGGAATGTTCAGTCATTGGCTGGTACGTAAATAAATAATATTTATATATAAATTTTTTTCATTAATAACTTGATATTATAAATTATTTGTAGGTTTTATGGTATCTCATCGATGATATCATGTGTGGCGATATCCATGAGGCAAGGGAGATGTCTATGCATGAGCGTTTCCGTCAGTTTTTGCACAATTTGAGAAGGGAAACCATTAAGAAAGCAGGAGCGATAGTATTTAATGAGTCATGTAGATCCCACCAACTAGAGTACATTTCATCTTATGTGCGGGATGGATTATGTTCACACTGGTTGAGTAGTGGATTTCAAAGGAAATATTCATTGGACCGGCAGAATCGGGGGAGATGGTAGGTGACACATCGAGTTGGTAGTCGTACTTTCAATACGCATATAGAGCATCTGGTAAGTATCTTTTTTAAATATTTTATATAAATTACATACAAATAGTTTATTTTATATTCATATAAGCTGTCGAGCATCCCTATATTACGAAGTACAACGTTTATCAGAGGATGTACAGTGATCCAGCCACTGGAGAGATTAGAGGTGATCACCAACGTCATATTATAGTCAGTATTATTTCTTTTTTAGTTTGAAAATTAACTGCATATAATATTTTTATGATTTCAATTTCAAATTGAAACTAAAGGAGTCATATGAGGTCACGACCTCTCAGACATAAGCTGAGATTTAGGCTGAGAGGGCTGATCAGACTAGTGCCCACCATTTTAATAAGGTTGCATGGATGCAGGTGAGCCAGTATGCCTTCGATAAGGGACGAGTACTTGGTATCAGCTTTTATTTGACTCATGGGACTTATTATGGTACTTCTGTGATGTTGGCGTCCAACTCGAGAGGAGCTCATGGAGAGGAATCATCTTCTGGCTCATAGTTTCAGGAGCACTTGCGAGCTCAGACTGAGCTTATAGAGAGTTTGCAGAAGCAGCAGAAAGAGATGAATCAGCAGTAGCCGCAGTAGCAGCAGTAGCACGAGGAGGACATGCATCGATGGTAGCAGTAGTAGGATGATCAGATTGAGTACATGCACCGTCTAACTCGTAGTTTAGTGATGGAGTTTCTCCAGCTCCTCCAACTCCTCCAGAAGACTATCCCCTCCAGTTATTTTTTCTTATTCTGTTAAAAACATTTGAATTGAACATTTGTTGTAATATGAAATATTTAATGTTTTTTGTATTTTATATTGGTGTGAATATTGCATAATTTTTTTAGAATTTTTAATATTTTAACATTTTATTATTTATTATTAGTATTATATTTTTTAATATTTTTTTATTTTACTAATAATAATAATAATAATAATAATTTATTATTTTTCTTATATATTTTTTCTGAATACTGAGAATTTTAATATTTTATTATTATTTTAATATTATTAATATTATTTTTTTCATTAATTATAATTTTATTTTATTTAATTTTATTAAGTATTTGAAAATTTTGAGAATTTTAATATTTTTTATTTTTTTATTATTTTAATAATATTAACATTTTTATTTTTATTTTATTAAGTATTAGTGATAGGGCCTTTTGCGGCGGGGGGCCCGTCACAAATAGATTATACATATTTTTTAAAAGTTTTTTGCGACGGGTTTCTTTACTGTCGAAATAACCTTTTTTTACGACAGGCCCATCACAAGAGTTTTATAACATATAATCTATTTGCGATGGGGGCCCCATCACAAATAGATTATACATATTTTTTAAAAGTTTTTTGCAACGGTTTTCTTTACTGTCGAAATAACTTTTTTTACGACCGGCCCATCGCAAAAGGTTTATAACATATAATCTATTTGCGACGAGCTGGTATCCTGTCACAAATACTTTTTACGATGGGCCAGTCACTAAAGGTTCTTGTATATATAATGTATTTAATCAAACATATATTTGTGATGGGCCCGATTCCCCTCACAAGTAAATTTTTTTGCGACGGGCCCATCGCAACAAATACTAGTTGCGATGTCATTTTCTACAACTAGCCATTTGTGATGGGCCCCCACCGCAAAAGGGTTTTTGCGATGGGATCCCGTCCCAAATAGCTCTTTGAAAATAGTCAAATTTTCAGTAGTGTACCACCCTGGGAATGTGAACAAGGTGGAAACTTTATTGAGTTGGGAGGATAATGTCTATAATAATGATAAAAAAAAGATGAAATGTTTATGTATTTTTAAAGGATGGATAAGAAAATTGTGAATGAAGGGGTAAATATTATCCTTCTCAAATGAGTGTCTAACCGTCTATCCATGTTAAGATTAAAGTGGTGTCGAAGGATTATATATATCTACAGAATAAGGATAGAAATATTACTATGTTTACCCATGATTATGATGTACTTATAAGGTTTAGGAATTATGTATGTGTTCCATCCAAACTATATTTAGCGATGTATTTTTATATTAACATCATATTTCTTCATTATCTATTCATCCTCGATATAAAAATATGTATAGATATTTGAAAGATTATTTCTAGTTAGATGGAGTGATGAGAGATATTTTCGAGCCTGTATTTTGGTTATTGGTATGTCATCAAGTTAAGGAATGAGAAAAGAGTCTAAGGGGATGTTACATACATTACCCACACTATAATGGAAATAGGAAAAAATCACAATTTATTTTGTCATGGGACTCCAAAAAACATATATATGGATAATTCTACATGGGATATAGTCAATCACTGTTAGAATTCATGAAAATTCAACAAAATTAGAGAATATATGTATCTTGATCAGATTTATTGGATATGAATAATGAAATTTGTAAAGTTTAATGGAGTACCACATTCTATTATATCTAATCAAGATCCTCGGTTTACCATAAAGAACCAGAGAGGTATAAAACATGATTTTGATTTTGATTGAAGTTTTAGAACATCTTATCACTATTATAAATATGGTGAATCTTAGAGAACATTTAATGTAACTCCCCCATCCTGGGATCCACTAAACCAGTTCCCTGAGCATGGTGACAACTTGACCTCTGGTGCACCACCCCATATACTAGAGGATACAGATTAGTAGTGGGGGTCTAATAAATTATGTGGGAAGACTATTCCCTCTTTATTTGAGTAATAAACAATAGAATAAATATGAAATAAAGGAAACACTAATAAATAATCATGCCTTTTGAATCATTTCTTAAAACTATGTATAATCCCACAACTAGAAAATAAATATGCATGGTAATGTCATACAGTGCCATGTGCAAGGAAAAAGAAAAATAAAGAAAATAGAAAAATCCCATTAATGATACTTGACATAATTTATGGATCCCTCATTAATTCACATCCCACACACAAATCAGACATCTTACATAGGGACTTTTCCCTTATCATGACCTGCAATGATGAAATCTTCTCGGGTACCTAGTGGTGGCCTAAGAAAGGTGTGTGTAGAACTCAGTAGGCCACCACTATCAAATTCTACAAAATATATTGTCTAATAGACAGTTTATGAGTATACTAGGTGAATTAAAATATAAAAAAATATAAAACGATATTCATTAGTTAACAATATTCATGTAATCCATTTTCATCATTAATGCCAAGGGTTTGGCATTTTTATCAACTACAACACATCCTATGCTAGTCAACTACTATGAATAAATTGATAAGTTAATTTCCCTATCTTAGTAGGGGAAAAAATTCAAAACCAATTAAATCACACTTACATAGGATCCTCATTCTATATAGTCTCATAAAATGAAACCATTAGGGGTATAAAGAATCTGTCCAACTCCCAAACTTGTGTATTCTTGGGATGGTGTTTAGAGCCTTAGTCCAACCTGACATGTGGGTGTAGAACCAGAAGTCAATACCCCACATACTGCAAATCCATGTTCACATAAATCATAAACCATTTACTACATATACCATTTCAAACACCATACTCATTGAGTTTATATACCATTCAAATATAATAGTTCATTAAACACATAAAACAACTTTATGCTTTAACCCATTAACACATTTTCCGTTTAAAATTCGTGTCCCAAAAACCCATTAACATTATACAAAATTCCCCCTTATGACATGTTATCTACTAATCACATTTAACATCAATTTAATTCCAAAATTCATGTTTAAAAAAAACAAAAATATCATAGATTTTCTTTTATAGAACCCATGTTAATATGAAAATCATAACTATCATAGGTTTTATCCTAGAGACCCTTTAAATTCATGACCACTTACCCAAGACCATATTCGAAAATATGCAACACTTCATAGATGGAATCTTTCATATCCTAGTCATGTTGAATGCATCCAACAAGGATCATGAGGGGTTAAACTAATCATTTATCTAACCATCTTATAATTTATCTCAATGTAAAACAAAAGCACAATAAGAAGGAACCAGTAGCCCAACCACATAAAAATAAACAAAAATCAAGATTATGGGATATAATTTGTAGACCCCTACC
This sequence comes from Viscum album, assembly GCA_963277665.1. Classification (NCBI taxonomy): domain Eukaryota; kingdom Viridiplantae; phylum Streptophyta; class Magnoliopsida; order Santalales; family Viscaceae; genus Viscum; species Viscum album. Next base: position 1,880,817,167 of record OY728156.1, on the reverse strand, counting down.
TCAATTCTATTGATGAATTCTCACTTGACCCTCGCCTTTCATTTATATCCAAGCACTATTCAAATCCACAACCTAAGATCTATTGTGAAAATGGATTTTTACGGATTTAGAAGGAAAATAAAAATTCTACAGGACCAATTATGAAAAAAATTGTAATGGAGAGTGTAAGAATAACTCATATCTTTGATTCACAACCCACAATGATCCAAATGTCTTATAAACAAATAAGATTGATCCTTGTGATGTTTAGGGTGATTTGGATCATCACCCTTTGTGATGGAGGATAATTGAGAAAGAAAATCAAGTAAGGGTTCATAAATCTTGCAGGGAAAAAATTGTAAAAAATCATATTCTAAAGGGGTTCGTGGATTGGCTACATGGTTGGCCAAACCATGTTCCAACCATGCTCCACACTTGTTCCAAGAGGGGGCTAGGCTGCACGGTTACCTCATAAGCCCTCACAGTTTAAAAAACTATCCAACGATTGTGTGGGATGGATTTATCATAGACTACATGGTTTGTCATTCCCTGTTGCATGGTTTCTTCATACCTTCCAACCATTTTCCAATAATGCACTATTTGGGCGCATGGTTACTACTAACCATGCACCAACTATGAGGTGTGCACTGAATTGCCCTATTCTCACTTATTTTGTGTTTTGAACCACCGAAACACCCATGAGCCACCTCATACACCTAATAAACCTTCCTTGATCAAAATTAATGAAACATATTCCAAAAAATAAACAAAAATGTAACTCAAGTAAGTTTGGGGTCCTAAAACCTCCCCACATTATAAGGGCACATCCCCGAACTGCACTCTAATGCATCACTAAGCTTATAAGGTTAAAAGATCAGGTTATTGAGCCTACATATCCATATCCCTCTCCCATGTTTCTTTATGGATATTATTGTACTACCACAAAACATGAACCAAAGGCACATTATTACACTAAAATACATTCTCAACATGATCTACAATACAAAACAGGTGGTCCATAATAGATTTCATCAACATTAAGCTCATTATCATCAACACCGACCACATGAGATGGGTTAGGGTGATAATACCAAATATGTGACACAAAAAAATAATGCATTCCACTATACCATTGTGGAAGAACCAATCAATATGCCACCGGTTTGATCCTCTGCACAGTATTAGATGGACCTAAGTACTAGGGTTCCAAATGACCCTATTTCCGATTCAAATGGTGACCCAACATTGGGGACACCCGAAGGAACTCAGGATTACCCACCATAAACTCAAGAGGTCTATGATACCAATTCTCATACTAATTCTACTAACTCGGATCCATATTTGTACATTTATTAATTAACTAAACCTATTATTAGGTCTTCTATATGAGACTTTCTCCCAACAGAAATGATTCCACAGCCTCCATCCAACATAATGATGATCTACATGGTCTACAATAGAGAACCTCATATGGTTCCATATGAATCAATGCATTTTAACTGTTGTTATAGGTGAACATAACAAGTGCCAAAGGTTTCTCCCATGATCCACCAAAGTCTAAAAAACATTCCCTCAACATGTACTATAGTACCAAAATAGTATTAATTAATTTACCAACTGTATGTGGGTGGAAATCCATACTAAAAAACACCAGGGTACCAAGAAATTTCTATAACACCTTCCAAAATCCCAATGTAAAAAGTGGATCACGATCTGAAATGATAGTTCATGGAACCCCATGAAACTGTACTATTTATTGAATGTACAAATCACCCAGCTGATCAACTATGAAGGTCTCCTAAATCAATAATAAATTCAATACCTTGGTCAACTGTTCCACAACTATCTAGATCACATCATTCTTTCGAGGAATCCTCAAAATACCCACCACAATATCCATCATCATGTCATCCCATTTCTATTTTGGAATGGGAAAATGATATGATAAACCACCCAATTTTTGATGCTCATCCTTCACATACTAAAAGGTATGGGACCACATCATGAAACCTAAAACCCCTTTCATTATCCATGACCACCAATACTACCTACAAGTATTATGCTACATTTTGGTTAAACCAGGGTGCAAAGACCACTTAAAATCACTAAACTCACACATCAACTCTTCCCGCATACATGTAGTTATGACAATATGACCATGTACATAAATATCATCACCAACAGTCCTCTCTAAAGATAGCACCCCACCTTCAAGGCATTCCCTATAAGAAAAACAGTCTAGATCCCCATAATCCCTCTCTTTATTCCAGTTTAGGAGGGTGTAATGAAATACTGAGCATAAAAGTAACATCTTACCTTGTCCATATGAAACCTCTATTTGCATCACATCAAACAACTTCATAATCCTCTACTCTGAACAGGATTCTTGAACTGTCTAATTTTTGGTCTTCTAGATCAAGTCATCTACAAAAATGTTTCCCTTTCCCAGTGTGTATAACCACTCAAATTCAAATTATTTCATGTATTCAAACAATATTCAATACCAATGATTAAAATTACATTCTGTAGATATGTAGTTAAGGATTTTATGATTGACAGACCTAGTAAAACTCTCTCCAAACAAGTAATGACACCAACAATTTGTTGCGTAAACCACCATGACCAATTCAAGATCATGTGTAGGGAAATTTTATTCATGAGTCCTCAACTATAATGAACCATATTATAGAACCTAATCTTTCTACATCCAAACTTCCCAAGCCCAATCATGGATGCATCACAAAACAAGCTATACTCCTTACCCGGCTCAGGTAGGATCAAAATCGATGAAATTGTCAGCTGGTTATTTAAATTTAGGAAATCCTTCACACATGATTTAGAACATTTAAAATTTATTACCTTCTAGGTAAAACCAAAAGGTGGTGCTACCAAGAAGGAGAAATACTTGATAAACCTTTAATGAAATACTGTTATGTCTTGAAAATAATGGTGGTCAAAAACATTCATGTGATGCTACCAAGATACAATTTGTTTCACTTTCTCTTGGTCCATGGACAAACCTTCCTCAGAGATGATGTGGACCAAGAAATGTACCAATGAATCTAGAAATAACATTTGGATTTCTTGGTGTATAGACTAATCTCACTTATTTGACTTAGGAAGATGTTAAGATGTTAGGCATGATCATCATGAGTCTTAGATTATACTAAGAAATCATCCACAAAATCAACTATAAACTGATCCAGGTTTGGGGGATTTATTTGATTCATTAAGGCTATAAACATTGATGGTGAATTTCCAACCAAAAAAACATCTCCACACACTCATATAAACCATATATTCTTCTGAAAGTAGTCCATGATATATCAGAAGGTATCCCCCTCAGATGATGATTCCCTGATCTCACATCAATCTTGGAGAACACAGAAGAACCCTTCAGCTGGTCAAAAAGATCATAAATTCACATAAGAGGGTATTAGTTCTTAATTTTCATCCAATTTAGATTCCTATAATTGACAAACAACCATCAATATCCATCACACTTCTTTGAAAAAAGAAATGGAGATCCCAAAGGCGACATAATTGGATGGATGACCCTCTTGTTATCTAGTTCCTCTAACTAATTATTAATTTAATGGAGTTCTACTAATTCCCTTATATTGGGATTAATTGAGATTGGTTATTTTCAAAAACAACTCTATCATGAACTCAAAATATCTCTTGGGTGGTATCCCCAATAAGTCCTCTAGAAACACTTCTTAGAATCTATCCACCACAGTTAAAAAGAAAAAATTCCCTACACTCCCATAATCTATTCTAAGGTATTCCACATAGGCTATGAGTTCAACCAACTGCCAAAAAACTAGTCTTGCATGACCTTCTCATATGTCCCATTCTATATAATGACCACAATTATTTATATATAGGGGAATGAAAATTTACCTATAGCGATGATATATGATATGGGATTGGTACAATACCATCCATTCTATTCCCAAAATTAGATCAACACCAAGCATCTCAAGAATAAACAAGTCTGATAGAAAATTGTACCCACCATCCTCAAGAGAAAAATCCTTAAACTATTGTATATTTTCTGCTCATACTCTCAAGGTTGTATCAAATGGCATGAATCCACACATACCTTCCATCGCTAGTCCCAACACACTCACAAACTAATCAAGTATAAAATAATGTGAGGCACTTGTATTTAATGAAGCACTAGAAAGTATGAAAGATTCAATAATTATACCTTGAAATGTCGATTTCCAATACTCACCACCTTTAGGTGTAGGGTGAATTACATATAGAAGGCCTTGTCCTGTAACTTATCTTCCAAACTGATTTTGTGGTGCTGTGATACCCTGTTGATATGGACACTCTCATCCCAGAGTACCACATCCACTACACCAACCGATATGGCTATTAGAGCTCAAAATGTCTGCCTAATATGGGGAAACTGACCCCCTATATGCAATTTGTTTCAGCCTCGACCCTCCATCACTTCCCATTAGTTTAGGGTTCCTACATAACTTCTTCACATTCCCCATAATTTCACATGAACAGTAATCAACTTGTGGTTAGGATCACTATCTATGCATGTATCCTATCACCCCACAATGATAATATAAATTTAGATCACTACCCAATGTGGATAGTTCTATTTTATGACTACACTTTCCACTATAGCCCTGGTGAAAACTCTTGAAGTGGAACTACCTACAATAAAAAGCCGTACGACTAGATCACCCCACTAGAACTGCATGTCCACCATTGGAAGGATCATTGATACTTACTTCTGAAATAAGGGCCTGATCCAACACATCATAAAAACTATTTGAATAAAATATATTCACCTGGGATATAATATAAAGTCTAATTCCAACATAGAAACATATCTTCGTAGCTTCCTCATCCTCTACCAATGATGGAATGAGGAGATATAGGTCAGTTAAGTGACCAACATAATTCATCATTGTCACAACCCCTAAGTCAAACTTATAAACTCTATAGCCTACCATAGCCTCGTGGTCTTCAGATAGAAATGTTCCAAAAACTTTTTCGAGAACCACTCTCTAACATACCCTCACACTTATCATTTTGAACAAAGATATCCCATCACTTCTTTTCCTATCCTCACAACATGTAGTCCTCTAACTTGGCTATCTTAGTAGGAGGAGTCTCTAAGTGAACAAGGATAATTTTGATGGACTATATCTAGAACTTGACAACTTCAAGTCCACCCTCTCCAGAAAAAATTGGAGGGTGTTGTAGCTGAAACTCTCTAGTCAGCTGGAACATACATGGCACAACCTTCCCTAGGCCCCATTCCATCATGTTCATAAAATGAACAAAGTTCACCCAGAAATGCTCCTCTCTTATCTTACCTTGGATAACCAGGGTTTCTTTATCCACTTCTATAGGATCATTATCAATGATATCCTCTTGTCTCCCAAAAACACAAATCATTATGGCCACATTTCTCTATAATTCCAAACACACATATCAGAACACATAATATAAAAAAGTCCACAATTTTTAAAAATAGAAGACTCTCCACTAGTCATAATTTTTCTTCCACCTACTCTATCACAACATATATATTTACACCTCTATCATTACCCTAAACCATCCCTATTATAGGTCATGGTCAAAATAGGAAACCAACTCACAAAAACACAATATTTCCATTAGACATCCTTTTAACGGTTTCCACTATAACAAGGTAATTAGTTATCTTTTATAATCCTTTACATATTTAGAAATTTCTAGCACCAAAATTTTAACCCATTTATAAATTTTTATTAGTAACTATTATTTAAATATTTTTTCACATTATTTCAATTTTCCCATATTCATCATCTTTATTAAACACCGCCACTTTCAAATTTCAAAAAAAATGAAAAGAATTATGCCCCTCATGTCCAACTCATCATAACCATGTGTTCTTACAATGATGTATTCTACCAATATCAATAGGTTCATAAAACAACACATTAATGTACAACATCATTCCATTTCATCCACGAGAAAAATATCTTAAAATAGTGACATCACACAAAAAGTGCATCACCCAATGGTGAAATTGTTTCCAACCATAACAATAAAGATGTAGAATAATAATCCCACCATAGGAACATGGGTTTTCCACCATACGTGGGTTAGACACTCTCAATAATGAGCTCATTTACAAGACCTAAAATTTCATAATATTCCATCTACCATTATAAAATAGTTATACTATATAATATAAAATGGATTTGATACCACTTTGTAACATTCCAAACCCCATGAGCCACTAAACTGTTACCCCGAGCCTAGTGGCCACATGAACTGAAGCGCGCCACCCCATAATCCAAAGGCATCCGACTATCTGTGAGGGTCTAATAGATAACAAGGGGAGACTATAACCTCTTTATCTTATAAAGACACAATATAATAGATATGAAATAAAGGAATCAATGAGAAATAACCATCTATTTCCAACCATTTCCCAAAACCGGGTTCAAGCCCACAACAAGATGATAAATATTTTAGGTCATGTCATAGAGTGACAAGTGTATGAAAAATCAAAAATAAAGAAAATATAAGAATACCTAAAATGGGTCCTAACTCTATGTTCATATCCCTCATCCATGCTCATCCCACACCAAAATCAACCATTTAGCATAGAGCCTTTTCCTTTTTCCTGACCTGAGCAGGGTTTGAGTACAAATCTATAGGCCACCACCAATGGTGTCTATAAAATATCTAATTTAATACATAGTTTACATATGTGATTAGTTAATGTAAATATAAACAAAATATAAACATGGAACCATTAGTTAAAAATATTCACTTAATCCATTTTCATCATTTGTGCTAAGGTATATGTATTTTCATAAAATAAACTATTAACATTTCTAATCAAATACTATTCATAGAAGAATGAGTTATGTTACCTCTCACTAAGGAAAACATTTAACAAGAAATTACATCACAATTACCTTAGAACCTCAATCGAGGTAGTCTCATTAAATGAAACTTTTAGGTGCGAAGAGACTCAGTTTGACTCCCTAAACCATGAATTCTAAGGGTGGGTTTAGATGATCAGTCCAACCCGAACCATGGTTGCAAAACATAAAGTCAATAGATCCTATACTAATAAAACATTTCCATTTTATTCTTTAACAGCTTACTATATTTACCATTTCATGTACTATACTCATTGTATAATGACCCTATCCTTTTTAGATAACATTACATGATTTTAAGAATAATTATACATCAGAGTACAAGCCAACGATCATAAAGTCAAGTGTCTTTCAATACTAGGTACATAATAAAATATTATAAAAAAAATTTATTTAAACTCCATAATGATCTCTTATCTTCCATTGTGCTCATAAATCTACATAGGATAACCTAGAGATAACATGAACAAAGGGATCAGCTAAAAGCCAAGCTAGGGAAAAACCATAAGAACAGAGCATTAGCACATGGGATAGAAGGCATGACATGATGATATAAAAAAACTTGTAAAAAATAGAATCATAACATGTAAACATGAATTCATATGAACATGTGGTCATAATAATGTGGCAGTAACATAAAACTTGACTTTAGCATGAGTTAAGGTTAACGACCATGATCGTTTCACATAACAGGACAAGCCAAGGATAAACTCCAAGACCGTTGCAAATAACATCTCATGAGACTTAAATTTACTAAATGAATTGGATTACTACCTGGGAAAACCCATATTAAATTTTTATGAATATGTTTTCTATATAAATAATCATACATAATCAATCTTACATAAACATAAGGGTTACTAATGGAAAGAATTGGGTACCACAATCAAGTCATAAAATATAACAAATGGTCGTATCATAATAGTGTCCAAAAAAGAAAGGAAATAAAATATACATGTAAATTAATATAGAAAAATAGGTGTGTATCATGGTAAGTGATATCATGTATAAGTTATCACATGTAAGAAAAGTATTCAAGAATTTTTAGCATAAAAAATTTTTTGAGTGGTTTTAAGGAAAATACTATAGAGCCTTTAAAATAGAGAAGGGAACAATAATTTATAAAAAACTAGAAGTGAAACATAATGGTTTTAAAAATAAAAATACATATTTTATAAATACAATGGTGGATTAAAATAGAATATATAGTTCACTTTAAATCAGATAAGAATTCATGAAGTTCCCTAAAAACTTTTCTGGTTATCAGGTAGTATTTAAGAGGGAATCACTTAAAAACATGTATATCCCCAAAAGATAATGAGGGTGGAACTTGAAGCATAGTTTTGGAGAATATAAATAGTATTTATAATCTGTTCGTAAAAATAAAAGACAAATTCATTTGGTTGAAAATAAATATAGTGAAACCCGAAAGAATAAAGATGGTTCTGGTGGAATCCCTTACAGAATATCAACATAGTATAAGTTGTAATGAAGAGGGTTTAATGAGAGATAAAGGGATTTATCATATTTTTTAAATCATGGTGAAATTATGGGGTATTTGTGTAATCATACCCCATCAATAGAAATTACACATAAAGTGGAATTATATAGATGATAATCTTGAATAAAAGTGAAATGGAGAGGATCCATTACCTCAAATCCGATGTTGATCTTTACTTGAAATCAATGACCTGAAAAATAAAATTAGGTTCCTTAATTAAAAATTAAGGAACCTATTATGTATAAAAAATATTTATTATAACCTTTTTAAGTTAATTTATAACCATTTTGACTGGTTAAGAGGTTCAATTCCATTGTTCGGTTCCGTTTTCTTACTTGGTTTAATGATCGGTTCAACTATATTCATGTTCGGATAAACATGTATGATAAATGTGGTTTTCCATAATTGAATTTATATGAAATTAGTGAACATATATGTGCTTAAAATGTTGTAAATTTAATTTGGTTACTTGAAGTGAAGTCAAATCATTATATAAAACTGTAGTAATAACCTTTCGGGATAATTAGCGGGTTTTGGCCAAAATGAACATGTTATGTTTTATAAGTCAAAACCATGTATACAAAAGGATTATAGAACCATATATGAGAAAAAATACATATATTATGGTTTGGTTAAACAATTAAAATGGCTTCATGATTAGAATTTAAGATGGTAATGGAAATTGAAAACCCATCATCCTTGAATGTGGAAATTTAACACATCTTGGATGCTGTCTTTACAACTAAAAAAGGAAGAGTGAAAGAGAGATGATAATAATTGTTTCCATAATCATAACAAAATTAAAGTACATTTAAGGTACATGATTTTTTAAAACATTTGGATGAGGAGAGTTAAGGATAGAAAAGAAAACAAAATAACTTGAAAACATAGTAAATGAATTAAAAAGAGGAATTTACATCTTGAATCAATATTCCTTGAGAGCATCTTAAGTGGAGGGGATTTGGTATTTTAGGTGAAAAAGGGATATTGGAAGAGTGGAGGGAGCTCTAGGAGAGAGTTTTGTATGATATAGGCAAAACAAGGCTTGAGAGGAGTGAAGAGAAGATGCAAGGAATGTGTGGTATTTATAGTGGATGATAGGAGTGTTTTCATAATATTATAATCATTAGTTTATTATTTATCTATAAGAAAATGAATAGTGATTATTCTATGACCAATAATAGTATAAATTCATGTGAGTTCGAGATATGGGTGCTTACATCACTTCTGATGTCAGGAATAGTAGACTTAAATTATAATTTATTTATACGGTAAATTAATGTATTTTACTATTCACCAAAAATTTATGTATTTCAAAAAAATACCAAAAATTTACCCTGACCATTTTTCAACATGTAGAATCCAATAATGTAATCCATTTTTCAAAAATAAGTTTCTAAATATGATTAATTTAATATTTAATTAAAATCATAATTTACATGAGAAATACTGATTTTAATTTATTTAGTTTCTTATTCCTAAATATAGGTATATCGTACTTACACTTGAATCTTATTTATATACTATCATATGTAATGTTATTATTCATTAGGTTATGCCATTATTCATAAGGGTAACATTTCTATTCACCAAAAATTAATTTGGTCATATTAGACTCAAAATAACTTAATGATTGCAATCGTGTATGTCAGATTTTGAAAATTCAAATCATAGATGTGACCAACTTATGTTTAAAGTACACATTTCTCTTAGTAGTTTTTGGTGTTGCAATTTTATATAATTATATAACATATTTATAAGAAATTAATTTTTATTGAAAAACATTGGGTCATTATATTCTTCCCCCCTTATGAAATATTTCCCTCGAAATTTCGTTTTACATTCTTAGACATAAATAGGTGCATGTACTTTTCCTTCATTGCCTCATCTTGTTCTCATGTTGCCTCATCATACTTGTGGCTCCACCATAGTACATTTACCAGGTGAGTAGTCTTGTTATGTAGAAATTTATCTCTATGATCCAAGATCTTCACTGGATGCTCCTTGTAATAAAGATCATCCTCCAATTGTACCACCTCTGAAGAGAGTACATGTGAAGGATCTGTTATATACTTCCTTAAGAGGGATACATGGAAGACATAATGTATTTTGGACATGGTAGGAGGATGTTCCAGTCAATATGCCACAACTATAACATGATTCAGGATCTCTAAGGGACCAATGTACCTGGGAATTATCTTCCCTTTATTCCAAATCTCATGGCCTTATTCCACGGATATAGGTGTAGAAATACCATGTCTCCAACTTTGAACCCAATGTCTCATCAAAAATTGTTTGCATAACTCTTTTTTCAACATTATGATACCTTGATGTGTTGATGAATGGTTTTCACCTTCTCTACCATTTCATACACCATTTCAGGTCCTAGTGACTTACAATCACCGACTTCATCCCAACACACTGGTGTTCTGCACCTTTCCCTATAAAGGGCTTCATATGGTTCCATTCAGATGATCAAGTGGAAACTGTTGTTGTAGGATAATTTAACCAGTAGAAGATGTTGGTCCCATCATCCATTGAATTCCATAGAACATTCTCTCACCATTTCTTCCAGTGTCTGAAAATTTCACTCAGATTGGCCATCAGTTTGATGATGATAGGCCGTACTGAAGTTCAGTTCCATTCTTAGAGCATGTTGGAGACTTTTCCAAAACTTCGAGGTGAATCTTGGATCTCGATCGGATACAATAGATAGTGGAACTCCATGAATCCATACCACCTCTTTGAAATATACCTGTGAAAGTTGATCCAATGAGAAGTCATCTTGAATTGAGAAAAAGTGAGATGTCTTTGTAAGACGATCCACAATAACCCATATAGCATTGTTTTATCTAGATTTCCTTGGAATTATAGTGACAAAGTCCATGGTAATGTTCTCCCACTTCCATGTTGGTATGGGTAGTGGTTGCATCATCCCCTTAGACTTTTTCATCTTATCCTTCACTTGCTGACATACTAGGCACTTTTATGTATATTCAACAATCTCCAATTTCTTATTATCCCACAAAAAGATTTTTCGGAGATCACGATACATCTTTGTGATCCATGGGTGGATAGATAAGTTTGAGCGATGTGCTTCATTAAAAATATCTATTTTTATCTCTAGATAGGATTGTACACATAAATGTGACCCAAATATTACAACCGCTTCCTCATTAATCATGAACTCTGGGGATTTCCCATTTTAAATGGCTTCCACCCTTTTATGAATTTCCAAATATTTTTTTGAGCATCCTTTATGTTCTCTGTGAGGAATGGTTGAGAAATAATTTGATAAAGTATTTATGAAGTTCCTACCTTAATGATTCCCATGTCCGTATTTTGAAAATCTAAGAATAATGGATCCTTTTTAATTCTCTTCATTGAAAAAGATACAGGATTTGTTCTACTTAGAGAATCCTCTTACTTATTTTCCTTACCGGGATGGTAGTGGATTGAGTAATCATAATTCTTGATGAGATCTATCCATATTCACTAGTTTATATTAATATCTTTTTATGTTAATATATATTTGAGACTCTTGTGGTCAGTATATATCTCACACTTCTCCCCATAAAGATAATTCCGCCATATTTTTAATGCAAAGATCACCACCGCCAACTCCAGATCATGTGTAGGATAGTTTTACTCATGGATTTTCATTTTCCTTGTGTCATAGGCTATAAATTTATCATTTTTTATTATCACACATACTAATACTTTCTTTGAATCATCACTGAACACTACAAAGAGTTGTCCACTTGTTGGGAGTGTGAGTATAGCACAGTGATAAACCTCTTTTTCAACTCTCTGAAATAATCATCACATTCCTGAGTCGAGAAAAAATTTACTCACTTATGTGTCCGCATGGTCATTGGATTTGAAAATCATGAAAATTTGTTCACAAATCATCGATAATACCCAGATAGACCCAAAGAGCTGTAGATCTCCATTACATATGTTGGTTGGGCCACTCTTCAATTTCATTTTTCTTGGAAGGTTCTACAAATATCCCTTTGTTAGAGATAACATTCCCCAATAATGATACTTCCTCCCGGAAAAACTCACATTTATTGTAATTTGCTTAAATATTCTCCCTTCAAAAAGTCTTTAACACATTATTCAATTTCTCCTCATGTTCCTCATTTCTCTTGGATTATATCAAAATATTGTCAATAAAGACTACCAAAAATTTATTGAGGTAATATCTAAAGAATCTATTCATTAAATCCATAAAAATTGTTGGAGCATTAGTGATTCTGAAGGTAATACCTATGAACTCAGAGTGTCCATACATTGTTCGAATGGATGTGTTGGGAACATATTCCTTACTCACCTTTAATTGTTGATATCCTGGTCGAAGGTCCATCGTAGAGAAATAACTGGACCCATGAAGCTGATTGACTATTCATCTATCTGTGGTAGGGGATAATTGTTCTTTATCGTTATTTTATTGAGATCAAAATAATAAATGGAGAGGCACATTGATCCATAATTATTCTTGAAGAAGAGGACTTCCACACCCCACAATGAAGCACTCAGGCATATAAAACCCTTCTTCAGATTCTTCTGTAACTGATTATTTAGCTCTTCTAAATATACGGTGGCCATTTTGTAAGGTGTTTTATAAAGGTAGAGATTCAAGAATAATTTCAATTGAGAACACAACCTCATGTTTAGGAGGAAGACCAGGAAAATATTTAGGGAATAAACCAATGTAATCCCTCATGATGGTATGTCTTCAAGAATTATTCTCTACTTTGTCTCAATCATTTGATCTAGATATTCTTTCTCATAAGGAAGCAATATCCATACTTGAGAAGATGATTCAAAAGGTGATTCATCTTCCTCCTTACACATTTATATAATTGGAGGATGCTTCGGGATGTAAATATTGATATTCCTTTCCCGACAGTTGATGTTAGATTTGTATAAAGATAGTCAATCCTTGCCTAAGAAAGCATCAAACTCTTCTAAAGAAAGTATGCCGATATTTTCTAGGAGGTTCAGTACAAAAACGTTAACCAGGGAGGAGTTAGAAACCATAGTGAAAATAATTTTCCCAATATCTATTCTAATAGATAACTTATCCACAAAATTTTGAGGTGGTGTTATAATAGTTCTACTAAACTTTCTAGATATGAAATAATTCATAGAACCAAAATCAAATAGTATATTCTCTATTATTGAATGAATAACTAGCATACCTTCCCCATGCTCCTTACAGTTTTAATACTATACAACTAGCTGAGCATTGATCTGAACATTCCTTTCTTCTTTAAAATTAGAGTAATTTTTTATATCGCTTTGGTAGTTCTTAGATAGAAGTCCAATAATTCCACATTTGAAGCAATTATTGGTTCCCTTAAGAGAGTTCCCATGATACTTTTTCCCCCCAACTTTTATAAGTGTGAAATTCGGGCTTCATTACATAATGGGATTTCTTTGTTGAACCACCCATGTTGTTCTCCATTTTTTGCTTCTTATCACTGGGCCCACGAGACCATTTAGATTCTCTAATCTCCATTTCAACTTTGAGGGCACAACAGAAAATTTCCTCATAACTGTAGAAGTCTTGAATCACCAACACTTTTCGTAGACTCATTTTTATTCCTCTAATGAAGCGACTCCCTTATATTCAGTGTTCACAACAAATCCAGAGGCATACCTTGAAAGCCTTATAATGTTTTCTTCATATGACCTTATAAAATATTCTTCCTTCTACTAGAGTCTGGGGAACTCTATTTCCATATTGAGATGGATGGTTCGAAGAAAATATGTATTGAAAAAAAAATCCCCTTGAATTCCTCCCAATCCATGGAATAAATTTACTCATAGAAATTTGTATTCTTAATCAGTGTCGACCACTGATCAAATTCCCCATAAAAATGATATACCAATGGTACAAATTTCTATTCTTCCAAGCATTGGAGGATGAAGAATATCTTTTCAATGGAGTCAATCCACTATTTCGTGAGGATGGGATCAGATGATCCACTAAACATGGGATGCCTTTGCCGCATGAAGTATTCTATGAAAACATGGTCTTTATTTGGAGGAGGGCATTCCACATGATTCAAGTTATTATTCATAACTAGAGCTAGCTGAGTAAGTACTATCAGGAAGTTTTGAGAACCTGTTACCATCATATCAGGCTTATCGTTAGGGAAATCTTCACATTCCCTATCACATTGATAATTGGAATGTGTTATTCTATGCCCTACGATTAACTAAGAAAAAGAACATACAATTATATATCTTAAATACTGATTTATTGAACAGAAAATGGAAAATTTTAACATAAAAGGGTAAACTTGTAAAGGATAAGTATATCTTAACTTGTGATTCCTTTGGTTTAAATCTAGGTTATCTTAAATCTATTTCTTAACTAAAATTAATATGGGATTTTTTATTCCCTTAATATTGGTTTATACTATGTTTGTGAATTTAACAAAGAATATCCACTGGGAGTGTAAAACCAAGAGAGCAAGAAGGCCCATTGTTATGTACCAGCATACCTTGGGTCAGGCCCGAAAATCCTTGTCGGTGTTTTCACTCATAGGTACATCTATTCTAGAGCCACCTCTAACAATTTTTATCCAGACTTGGATATATTTTCCTGATAAATCACATACTCTATACTTAACAAAATTTAAGGATGTTTTCTTATACTTCAAAACATCTATAAGGTTCTTACTAAAGTGATCTATTCCTAATCTTAAGAAATTACTAAACCATCCTCTGATACTAACTATAGATACCCTATCCTTTTAAACAAACATTACATGATTTTAAGCATAATTATACATTAGATTACAAGATAAGGATTCTAAAGTCTAGTGTCTTTGAAGACTAGGTACATAATCAAACATTATAAAAATTAAGTTTTATTTAAACTCCCTAATGAGATTCTATCTTTCATTGTTCTCATGAAACTGCATAGGATATCTTGATGATAGCATGAACAAAGGGATGAGCTACAATCCCAGCAAGGGAAAAACCATAAGAATAAAGCATTAACACATGGGATAGAAGGCAAGACATGATGATATATGAAAACTTGTAACATATGGAATCATAACATGTAAACATGAATTCATATGAACATGGGGTCATATTAATGTGGTGGGAAGATAAAATGTGACTTTAATACGAGTCAAGGATAACCTCCAAGATTGTTTCACATAGTAGCACAAGACAAGGCTAACCACCAAGACCGTCCCACATAACATCTCATGAGACTTAACTTTACCCAATGCATTGGAGATCTATATGGGCACACCCATCTTAACATTTCATGAATATGTTTTCCATATAAATAATTATACATAATCTATCTTAAATAAACATAAGGGTTACCCATGGAATGAATTGGGTACCACAATCATGTCATAAAGCATAAAAATGGTCATATCATAAAAGTGTCCACAAAATAAAGGAACTAAAATGTACATGGAAATTCATAAGGAAAAAAGGCATGTATCATAGAAGGTGATGTCAAGTATAATTGACCACTTGTAATAAAAGTATTCAAGAAGTTTTATCATAAAAACATTTTTGAGCAGTTTTAAGGAAACTACTACAGAGCCTTTGAAATAGAAAAGGGAATAGTACTTTATAAAAAATTAGAAGTGACCATAGATGGTTTTTAAAATAAAAATTCTTATTTTATAAAGAAAATTATGAATTAAAATAGACTATAGAGTGCACTTTAAATTGGGTAAGAATTTGAGAAGTTCCCTCAAAATAGGTTTGTTTATCAGGTAGTATTGAGGAGGGAATCACATAAAAACATGTATATCCCCGAAGAAGAGTGAGGGGTGGACCTTGAAACATGATTTTAGAGAATATACATTTCATTTAGATTTTTTACATAAAAATAATATAAAAATTAATTTTTTTAAAAGAAATATAGACAAACTCGAAGGAATAAAGGCAGTTCAGGTGTAATCCCTTACGGAATATCGGCATGATATCAGGTGTACTTAAGAGAGATTAATGAGAGAGAAAGGGATTTAGAATCTTTCATAAATCATGAGTAAAGTATGAGGGATGTGTGTAATCATAACCCATTACTAGGAATTACACATAAAAGGGCATAAGATAGAGGACAATCTTGAATAAAAGTGAAATGGAGAGGATCCCTTACCTTAAATCGGATGGTGATCTTTGCTTGAACCTAATGAACCAAATAATTAAATTAGGTTCATTAATTAATAATTATAGAACCTATTATATATTCAAAATATTTATTATAACCTTTTTAGGTTCATTTATAACCATTTTTATTGGTTAATATGTTCAATTTGATTGTTCAGGTTCGTTTGGTTACTTGGTTTTATTGATCGGTGCACTTATATTCATGTTTGAATAAACATGTATGATGAAAGTGGTTGTTCAGAATTGAAGTTATATGAAATTAGTAAAAATATAGGAGATTAAATGGTTTCAAATTTAATTTGTTTACTTGGAGTTAAGTTGAATCATTATATAAATATTTTGGGATAACCTTTTGGGTTAATTGGCGGTTTTGGCCACAATGAACATGTTTAATTTTATAAGTCAAAACAATTTATTAAAAAGGATTAGTGAAATAAATATGAGACATAATAAATATATTATGGTCTGGTTTAACCATGAAAATGTTTTCATGACCATAATTGAATATAGTAATGTAAATTGAAAACCCATCATCCTTGAATGTGGTAAATTAACACATCTCGGATGGTGCCTTTACAACTAAAAAAATAAGAGTGAAGGAGAGATGATAATAAATTATTCCATTATCATAACAAAATTACAATACAAGTAAGGTACTATAGTTTTCATAAAATTTGGATGAGGAGAGGTAAGGATAGAATAGTAAAAAAAATAACATGAAAAGAAAGTAAAAGAATTGAAAAGTGGAATTTACAACTCGAATCAATATTCCTTGAGTGACAATTAAGAGGAGAGGATTGGGTATTTTTTAGGAGACCAAGGGATGTTGGACATGGTGACGGAGATTGAGGAGAGATTTGGGCAGAATATAGGCAAGACACAAATCATGATAGGAGTGAAGAGAAGATGTAAGGATGGGTGATATTTATAGTGGAGGAGAGGAGGGTTTTCTTAATATTATAATCATTAGTGTATTATTTATCCATAAGACAATAAATAGTGATGATTAAATGACCAAAAATTGAAATAAATGCATTTGAGTTTGAGATTTGGGTTCTTACATCACTTATGATTTCAGGAATAGTGGGTTTAAATTATAATGTATTTATACGATAAATTATTGTATTTTACTATTCCCCGAAAATTCATGTATTTCAGAAAAATCCCAAAAATTCACACTAACAATTTTTTGGCACGTAGAATTAAAAAATTAAATACATATTTCAAAAATAATTTTCAAAATATGATTAATTTAATATTTAATTAAAATCATAATTTACTTGAAAATACATATTTTAAAACATTTATTTTCTTATTCCAACATATAGGTATATTGTAATTCCACTTGAATCTTATTTATAAAATACCATAGAAAATGTTAAAATTCATTAGGGTATGCAACTATTCATTAGGGTAACATTACTATTCCTAAGGGTTTGTTACTATTCACCAAAAAACAAGTTGGTCATATTAGACTCCAAATAACTTACTAATTCCAACCGTATATGTCAGATTTTCAAAATTCAAATCATAGAAGTGTAAAACTTATGTTTAAAGTTCACATAGCACTTAATAGTTTATTGTGTTGTGATTTAATGTGATTATATGAAATGTTTATAAGAAATGAATTTTAATTGAAAAACATTGGGTTATTACACATTGAGTACACATACTATTCAAAAAACACAGTTCATTCAAAATAGTAAATATCTTTATTCCTTAAGCCATTAACACATTTACTATTTAAAATTCATGACCCAAAAAACAATTAACATTATACCAAACACCTCCTTATTCCATGTTATCAACTATGCATAACTTACATCAATTTCATTCCACAATTCATGTTTAACAAAAAAACAAAAATATCATACATTTTCTTTCATAGACCCCATGTAACATTTTAATCATAAATATACTATGTTTTATCTCATAGACCCTTTAAATTCACAATCACTTACACAAAACAATGTCAATGAATATGGAAGACTCTATGGGTGGCCTATTTCACAACCTAGTAATCTTTAATGGATACGTTGGGGATTATGAGGGGTTCAATTCATTATTTAATCAAAAAAATTATCACTTATCAGTATAAGTATCAAAATCACAAAAAGAAGGAACCGATAGAAAAAGAACATACACATAAACCAACCTCAATACTATGGGATATAACTTACATACATCCTACCTTGATTCTGATGATGAGTTGCCACTTTACCCTAGTCGTTGATTCATATATGATCACCCTTCAAATCACCAATATAATATAGATTAGAAAAAGATATTTTTAGGTTCTTAGAAGTAAAATAACGATTCCCAAAGACCTTATCTAGAAAAATGAGTTAAAATTAGTTTTAGAATCACCCGGAGGTTCGATTATTAAGCAACGTCACTCCCAAAATTTTAGAAACAATAGATATTTATCCAGGGGAGTTCTATATAGATTTAGTTCATCATTCCTACTACTGGAGGATAAATGAGGAATAAAATTAGGTAAGGTTTCGTAAATCCTGAGTGGGAAATGGTAAAACCCCACTTTTAAAGGGTTACATAGTTTGGATCCATAGTTGGACAAACAACGTGCCAGTTGTATTCTTCACTCTTTCTAGGAGGGGTCCAGATCACATAGTCACTTGAGAAAACCACACAGTTGGAAAAATAATGTGATGACCATGTGAGCTGGTTTTGTCGAATCCTACATTGTTTCCCCCCCCCATGAATGGTTTCATAAAACCATAAACCCCTCCTAAATTCATTCAGGATGTGGGAACATAGTTACTACTAACTATGGGATAACTATGTAACATGCATTGGATGGCCCTGTTCTCCTTTATTTTGTGTCTCGAACCCCCAAAACACCCACGAGCCTCCTCCTACACACAGAAAAAGTTTATTTAACCAAATTAAAGAGAATTATTCTAAAAAATAAACAAAAAGGCACCTAAATTAAGTTCATAATCTTACATTTAAAACCGTATATTATATTATAAGATCCAATTTTATATATTTCAACTATTGTTTCGATCATCACCATCCTCTAGTCAAGTTTTTTTACCAAAAATGCCTTCACTCAAGAATTTAGATGTCTGCTTATGAATCCATTTATCAAAAAAAGTGAAGAACTACAATTTTCTTGTGTGATGTTGAAAAACAATGCTTTTGGGAAGTGATCTAGATTATGAAATTGTAGAGAAACTAAGATAATTTTAATAGCACATTGTGGAACCTCATATTTAATAGATAATATATGCTAATAATCATTATTATAATCTAGATAATGAAGCTAGTTAGAAGGTTTTATTTAAATTTATTCTATTATAAAAGGTTATGAGATTCCAAAAAAGTGAATTTTATATGTAGGTATACTATCCCATCAGATATTCTTGTTTTATTATGGATATTTTCTTGTTTCATGGTGCTTCCATCAAACATATCTCTGGTACATGATGTGTTCAATGTATCTATATATGGAATGTATGTAGCCAATTTTTTATATGAAATAAACCCTGAGGTTGTAAATCTATATCAGTATCTTTCCAAGGGAGATTTTTTTAGAGATTCTGGAACACAGAGAGAAGACACTCTAAAACAAGACCACTCACCCAGTTAATTATTACTAGAAAGGCCACCAATTTGAGGTAGTTATATGGGAACCTGTGGATATTATGAGGCCAAAGTATCCAAATTTTTTTAACTAGAGTTATAGAATTTCAAGGGTGATTTTCATTTTAAGGGGGAAGAATGATATATCTAGAGATTTTAGAAAATATATTTTTTTAGAAATAAATTTAATTTTTTCGATACCTTCTGATATAAGCAAAACTATGTTTTAAAGATAATCTGTATACTATTATTATTATTAAATCACAATTGTTATAACAAATACATTAAAAATTATGATATGAATAGGAATAAACAATTCTTTAAAATTAATTATAATGGTTTTATATAAATAAAATATATTTATAAATATGTAATTAATTTTTTGTAAAGTCATTATATATATTGAAAAAAAATTGTTCTCCAAATTAATTTTCATTTATTTTTTTGAAAAAATAATTAAATTTATATTTATCACTTTTAAAAAAAATTATTTTATAAAATGAAATAATTTTTGAAATTAACATGTGAAAATTATCTTGTGGTGATTTTTTTTATTTTTTTAAAAGATAAATTTATTGATGAATAGTGAAAAAGTATTTTTAGTGAAAAAGTATTTTTATTAAAAAGCATTTAATTTAAAAAATTTAGAATGATCTATCTTATTTATAATAAGTGTAAAAGTAAAATTAGTAAGATTATTTTATTATTAACCCAATTTAGTTGTTGGAATCAATTTCATGTTTTTTAACGTTAAAACTTTATATACATATAAAAATTTTCACTTTAGAAACCCACATTTTCATCCCATATAGAAGTATTATTTTAAATTAAATTTTTATAGTTCAATGAATTTAATATTTGATAGTGGATTCCATATTTAGAAACAGAATAATAATTGTTATATAATAATTTCAACTTAATTTTTGGCAATAATGAATAGTAAAAATAGTAAAAATTAATTGTCATGGTTTTTGGTTAAAACAGGTTTTCAGAGAGATAAACTAAAAATATAGTGGTTAATATAAAATAAAAACATATAAAAATCCAATTTAATGGAAATATTTTGACTTTATATCATCTTTTTTTCAATAATGGGTCATTTTGGATCCATTTGGAATGTTTAAAATGTGTGTATACCATTTATAGTTCACAAATTCCATGTGTGTTTTCTTTACCATATATAATAGGGTACCCACTCTACTCTCCAATTCAAAACCCAAAATCCCATTATTCCATAAAATAAAATCCTAAATACATTCCTTTAATCTCTTCCCATATCCCAGTTTTCTTAGTATGATTATGAACCCCTATTATAAATTTTTTTAGTTCTAACCAAAAGAGGTTTTCCAAAGAAGATGTATCATTGTTAAACAAGTGTTTTTATTTTATTTTTTATTCTCCCTCATTAATGTATTATTTGAAAATTATGACATCATAACATCAATATATATCATATAATGATTCAGTATGATGTTAATGTAATAACCCAAATCGATCTCATCTTCCATGAAAAGAGAAACTAAATTGTATATTGTGTGTGTGACGGACTGCCACCTCACAAACCAATGTAATTCGTTTTCCATAACCACCAATCCCAGATAAATATAATTTTGGAAATAGTTATTATATAAAATTTTTTTATTATTTTTAAACAATTGGAAAAAAATATCAAATGAAACTTCTTACCTTCTAATCTGTTGGAAAATGATAACAACGCTCGTGTTTATCTATGGACTACCTCCTTCACAAAGAGATGTAATATGTTTTTCATTTTATTTTGAAATGGATGGAAATAAGGATAGATTAAATGAATATATATTATATATTTTATATAAAAATAATTTTTTTATAGGTGAATTAATATTTACCATTATTTTAGTATGTCTACCAAAAATTTAAAATAACCTTTATGTGTACGTATGGGCTACCATATATATAGACGATTCTAGAATTAATGTAACTATATAAATACATATATAATAAATATATATTATATTTATTTCATGGTTCACATTATGGTGATTATGGATCCAAGATCCTCGTAAAATAACTAAGAATACAAAACCAAAAGTTACATGAAAAATGAAGTAGTTGTTACCTGATATTTGATTTTAACAGAGATGTTGTTAAAAAATAGGTAAAAAAAGGTCATGAGTAAATAATATATGGTATGTAAAATATGATTATGGATTTTTAATATAAGTAAAATAAAAATTTAATTATTATACAAGTGGTTTTAATGTATATGAATAAATTTTATACTTGAGGTATGGAGATCTGATCTTACTTTAATTTGTTTGGGGGCACATACCATATTCACCGCTTGTTTATTTTATATGGTGTATATTATTCCCATTAATTTATTTTATGAGTCTTCATATAAAATAAATATAGATTAACATATATATATATAAGGTTTATTCTTTCATGGTTTTTACGATTCATACATTACAAATGTTGTAAGGGTTTTAAGATATAATCTCTTTGTTTTTCAAGAAGATTTATGATTATGATTTTAATAATGAAATAATATGATAAATCTCTCATCAAACTGATGAATTTTATTCTCTAAAAAATATTCCCATAATATCCATGTTTTCATATAATTTAACAATCTTTAAGTACTCAAGGATCCAAATTATTTTTTTAAGGAAAACAAATTTTATTTATCTCATTACTGAAAAATACGTTCTCTTCTATCTATATGTTTTATAAAAAAAATTAAATAAATATTTCAGTATTTTATGATAATTTTTTAAACAATTTTTTGTTACCAATGTTTTAATTTTAATAAAATGGTTTAAAACGAGTCATCTTTTAATTTTTGGAACAATGGTCTTTTGGATTTTTATCGAAAATATAAAAGGAATCATTATTATAAAAAGTATAACCTGAAAAATATCTTCCACCATTATAAACTCTTTATTATATATATAATACATTAAATTTTCCATGGTTAATTTTAGTTTAAATATTTTCATTAATAATTTGGAAATTTTTTTAACCTATATTAGTTTTTTCAAATTGGGAATGTTTTTTTACTCAAGAAAACTTCTTAATGATCTTTAAAAAAAATTTCCTAAAAAATGAAATCCTTGGATATTACATAACATTTAATGGGGATATTATCTAATTATACAATATTTATTCTTTTTATATATGTTTTATATTTATGATAAAAAAATTCTTTGAAATCCATTCATTTTCCCTACGTTATTCTATTATAAATTGATGAAAAGATTATGATTAATAATTCTCTTCCTAGGATTATTCATTGGTGAAATGATTATAAAACCTATTTATTTTCTTGGATTCTGATTTGATTAATGTTTCATGATCTTTTAACACAAGTATGTATGATTTTCATTTCTTTATGGGAGGGTCATCCATCAAATTATTTGGGTAAATATTGGTATATAATGAAATAAAATGGACTAGAATACAGAGTGAACTTAATTCAGAAAGGGAATTAGTCCACCTTGATATTCTTGGGAATGAAACATCAATGCTTTAATTGTATATAGAATGAAACCATTCTACTATGATAGTTTTGGAACTAATTCTCAACTAATAAGTAAATGATTTTCTTTATTTATGTGTATTTAACAAGTCTATGTATTTCACTAATATTACGTTCTAATATATCATGTCCTTTGATTGCTTTAGGATTTATTTCATATGAACTACCGATATTTATACCAGGAATTATGGTTATAATCTATGATATTTAGAAAATGGATTTAGAATTTTTTTCTCATGTTCTCATGAACTTATACTCATGTCATGTTGATATCTCCCATGTTTAGACTTACTAGGAATGTAATCTCAAACTTTATGATGTTTAATTTCCCCAGCAATGAAGGAAGAAATTATGTATAATATTTCAATGGAGGGTGATATTTATGAATATCTTAGTGATAGATTATTTAGTTTACATATGAACTATTTTTTCATTTTTCTATATTTCCAAAGGCACTAAAATATTATGATTATGGAATGGATCATTAAATTATGTAATGAATATCTATTTATTAAGATTCAATATCTATGTATGAAATTTGTGGGTTAATATAATCATACCTAAAATAGAAAACATGTTTATATATTTATATTTACCTCTATATATATAAAAATTTTGTAATAAATGTTTCATAAGTTTTTGTACATGAATATTATTAAGATCAGTCGAATCCCCAATACTTATGAAATCCAATGTTAGAGAGTCATCACCACCCATTTTTAATTAAACTTATCCATTAACTTTATCTATTTTCTAATGCATTATTTCTACTATATACATGTTGGAATTAAAAATATAAGATTTATTTTCATTCTGAAACATTGAGATCTTATAAAAACCGATTAATCTTTCTCTAATACTCTATACCCTATCCAAAATATGAGGGTTATCTTCATCACCACATACCACTAACCAATCTTAATCTACAAATTCACCTAATATATCCATGATTGTTATAGATAATACTGTTATAAATGGATTTAGATCCACATCTCTGGCATTTTTTAAATAAACTTTTCCAAAATAATTCCATATTTTGCTTCATGATTAAAATATTTTTTTTACATATAGCCATATTTCCATAAATTATCTTTAGAAAGTGAAAATAACACATAGAAAATAGTTATAATAAAATAAAATAAGCCTATTATATAAAAATTAGTGAAGTAAATAAGAATTCATGTTAATAACATCAGTGTCATTAATTTCACTCACTTATTTCTATAATCACATGAAACATGACATTATAATTCATTTATCATATATTCTTGTAATCTCAATAAAAAATATATAAGGTAGTTTTAAAAAAATAAACAAATAAAAATTTGTGGATTAATAACACATATTGATCTAAAAAATATTATATGTTATGATAAATGTACGATACACTTACTATTTAAGAACTTTAATCTTTAATAGGGTGTCCCTCCTTCTCCAAATGAGGAAAACAAACTTTAAATCATCAATATCAAACACCATATAAATTTATCTCATCTAAAACCAAATTTTTTAAGGATATACATCATGGGGGTCTTATTTCGGAATAATTTAGTTCCATAAATAAAATTATATTATATTACATTATTAGATAATTAAATTGTTAAAACATGAGCTTCTCTGTCAATATTGATTATTCTTCCTGTTATTTGCAGCTTGATACCATACGGTATATAGACTCAGAACACATTTTCGAAACTATTTTACCTTTATAACACTTGATAATTCATATTATTATTTGAAACCACATAAATACTAGATCACAAGCCATATAAATTGAAAATACCCATCACTACAAGTTTTTCTAGATTTTTGTTTGATAACTGTAGTGGTTTTTATTAAAAAAAGTTTCATTCATATGATTAAAATTTATTTTTAACATCTCAATATATTAATAACTTTTGAAAATATTTATCCCATGTATTGTATCCTCTCATAAGACATCATCACTCCAACAATAGTTATAAAAATTATATAAATGGGGAGAGGGGTATTTCATGAAATCATTATGTTGTTGTCATTGTTTATCTAACCCTTCAAAAAAAATAAACTTCCAATACATGATGGGAGTTATCATCTATATGATTCCAGATGAAAAGTTTTTATAATAAATATTTTCTTTGAAATCCTTCAAATTACATCTCTTGGTATTTATCTCCATTATGAATCTAATACAAATTTTATATGATTCTACCTTTGATGCATCATTATTTAATCCTTCATCATTATGCTCCAATAATTGGGGTCCCTTAAACTAGTTCTCTACTCTTTACATGGAGAATTACTTATGAAACTACATAGGATACCTCATTTATATGTTGTTTTATGTTTATTAGGACAAAATTTTTCTTTTTTTTAAATGGAATTCCATTATTTACATATTCATGTTCCTTGTGTGTAGTAAAGGTATCCTCCCTCTTTCTACTAAATATTTTTTTTATTCCCCTTATTTTATTTTTTCTTCTCAAATATAGCTAGAGGTGTTATCTTCACACATTTTTTACATCTATATTCATACTTCTATTGATATGTACAGCAATTGTTTTCATAAAATTATATTTTTCTTCCTCCATTCTTTCCACCACTTTTCTGTGGTAATAATGATTCTCTTTATGGAATCAGATTCTTAACTCTTACTGTATTACCTTGACATATGTACATGGTTATAAAATACATAATATATCCTGATAAATTAATTCATTTTGTGTTTTCTTATCGATTGAGATATTCTAGAAGACCATCTTCCACTATTATGACTTTGTTCTTCTAGACAGATGTTTATGAATTTCACAAAAACTATATGGTAGTAACACTTCATAGAAAATTTTATTAAAGAGAATTAACCTATAGAAATAAACGTAACCCTATTTTTTCACACTATTTATAAAGTTATATTATTATATAATGTAATTATTGATGTTATGTTAATAGGATTCCCAAACAGTATATTTTAGTTTTATATCTTTATTACAAGTTCCATGAGTATAATTACCTTCACTATTAATATGTAAACCATGTTATCCACCATGGAAAAAAATTATTTTATAAAATTTATCCATTATTCATGTTTTAATTTTAGAGGGATAACACATGCTTTAATCAGATTCTCTATAGATATTTTTATTCTATTTTATGTGTTTTTTTCAGATTTGTACTATGTTTTATTTTCTATAAAAATCAATATGATGATGATGATCAAGTCACATCATAACTTCATATGAACACTTCTTAGATTAAATTCTTGACATATAATTCATTTCCTCACAAGAATCATCACTTATTTCATTCACTGAAGTGAAATACATGTCCTTAAATTTTAAAAAACTAAATAATAAAATTTGTAATAGAAAAAAATATAGAAAAACCCACATACATCTATAGGTTTATATTTCTTTTTATCATATTTTTTCTTTATCCTATTTATATTTCCATTTTCATAGGGATTCCTTATTAAATTTTATAAGATTATATTATAATATCCTAGGATTCCATATATTTAGAAAATATTACTAAAAAATTACTCCACGTATCATACATAATATTATAATGATATGATTTATTATATTCATCACTAGTTGATGATCCATCCAATATATTCTCTTTCCAATTATTACCAATTCTTTAACATTAATTTCTCTTCAATGTACCAAAAATAATATAATCTATGGTATTTTTATCATATGATTTTGTAAATAAAAGCATCTATATAATAAATCTACAATAGTTTATTACATTAAACACATTAGAATCCATCTTTGATTCCATATATTCATCAAATAGAAAATTACATATTATGGTTGAACTCCAAATTACAACCTTTTGGATCTAATAATATTTTTTTGTACAAGAGACTCCCATAGATGGGGGATCTTTGTGTTTCCCAAATAAAACCATTTCCTATTCATATGAACCCTTTTATCATAATTATGTTTACATGATTAAAATTACTCATGTAAATTTACAGGTTTTTATAAAGTATATCTTATCCATAATATATAAGTTATTAATTCTCAGATTTTTTTTTATAAATTTTCAATGAATTAAAATATATTATAAAATAAGTCACAAATGATTGAAATTTAATAAAGACCATTTTATTCATTGATATTATGAAATTTAAACAAATAAAAATAAAAATATGTAATATATACCATGGATTATTAGTCACCATGGGCTAGTACATCAATAAAAAGTACATAAATAAATGGGGGATAATAAATAAAAAATAATAAAATATTCAACTCTTGGAGATCTCATGGATCAACGCCACTTTTTAGGATCAACAACCTCCCAATAATAATTAAAATAAACAATAAAATCAATAATAGATAAATCCTATCATCATATCCAAAATGAGAACAATTGAAAAAATAAGTGTGGATGGAATATGTTTAGTAATACAATATACAGTAATGAAACATGGTGATGGAAAATATGGTCTTTGAGAATATGGTCATTTAAAATATGACCATTTTATATATTTTACTTTGATATACAACCAATAATTATACTTTAGTTATGTATTATTAAAAAATATAACTTCCACTAAAATAAATATATAATATTAAAATACCATAAATACGTAAATAAATATATTTATTCATTATTTTTAAATATTATAATTATTATTAAAATATGATATGATGTATAAATATAATTTAAATAAATATTTAAATATAAATGTTTTTGTGAGAATTAAATAATATAATATATATAAATAATTACTTGTAATGGATAATGAGTATTTAGTATAAAAGTAATATTAATTTTCAAATAACTACTTCATAAAGTATTATATATTTTTCCCTAATAAACTAAATCTAAAAATTGAAATTATTGTTATATATATATATTTTAACATCAATTACTTGCGATGCACGCAACACTGGGTTAAAAAACATCGTGTAGTAAAGATTTGCACACTTAATTTAAATTTAAATTTTAAAGAAAATAAAAACGTTTATTTGAAAAAATAAAATTTATTTTTCAAATAGGAATACCAAAATTATCTTAGGGTGATTTTTTGTGATTTTTATGAAACATTTCATTTTCATGTGAATAGTTAAAAACAAAGAATTCTAATTGAAAACCACGTTTTGTTTTATTAAATTACAGTGTTAAATTATATTTTGATTTTTTTTAACATAAAGGTATTTACATTTTAAAAAATTTAAACCAATTTTTGTCATTTTAATCATTTTACATTGAATTTATATATAAAAACCTTGCAAAATTTCGAAAAATGTTCACTCTAAAACATGTTTTTTATCACATATGTGTGATTAATTTTAAATTAAAATTTTCCACTTCGGTGATTCCAATTCATAAAAATGGATTAAATATTTTAAATTATAATAATTTATAATGTCTAATAGTATAAAAATATTTTTTTAAGAAAATGAATATTGAATACAGTAAAATTTAATTTCCATAATTAAGTGAAAATGGGTTCACTTGGGGGGTTAAACTAGAATGATAAGAGTGTAAGTGGCTTAAAATATCATTATAATTTGATTAAATGATTTTATTTATATATTTTTCACAAACATATATTAAATATGTAAATAACTTGAAACTTTAATTTTAATATGACCTATATAATATGTTAAGTAAATAAAAAAAATGATACATTTCTTACTTTTAATATCTAGAAATCAATAGGATATAGAAAAAAATATGTTAGATTAAATATATAATTTTGAAATTTAAATGATTATTTTTATCATGATAATTTATTTAAAATTTAGTGAGATGAAATAATTACTATAAATGTATAGGAAAATCCAATATAGTAATTATTTAGTTAACCAAAAAAATAAATAAAATGATATTAAAAATATTATAATTGAAGTAAATTAAATGAATTATTGTGGTAAATCTTTATTATATTAATATAATATGATAAAAATTTGGGAACACAATATATTTTAATTTCATCATTATTTTGATATTTTAAAATTTAATTTAAATGAATGATGTCAAAATTGATGATAATGTTATTTTATGATAAATTATCTTTAATTAAAGGATTTAAAATTAAAATATCATATATTCTGCCAAGTGATTTATAAAAGACAATAAATATAATCTTTGTTCCATTAATGGGACAATTTTATTTTATAATTAATTTATCTAACCATAAATAGTAAAAACTATATTAACATAGTTAATGTTAAAGAAATGTTTTTCCACGTTACAAGTGCTTGTGTTAAAATTTACTTCCAACACACATGGAATTTATATTTTTTACATTATTTATTATATATATAATAAGTGGTTATAAATTATCAAATAATTTTTATAATATTTTTGGATTAATGTATAAATTACCTAGGTTAAAAAAACTGGTTACTGTAGTGAAAAAACAAAATGGTAAAAAAAGAAAACAAAGAAATTAAAGATAAAAATGTTTAAAAGATGTGTTAAATTGTATATTGGGGGTTTTATGGACAATATAACCCATAAAATCCTTTTATTAAAATTTAGGGAGCTACTTTAGGTAATACTTACCTCCCAATGGTGAAATATTTTGTGTATTTACAAGAACACCACTCCTCCTCAACTATTGAAGGGCACTCACTCCCCTCACTTATTCACACATTCAGAAAAATTTTGAAAGTAAAATCAAGTACCAAATCACTTATTAATTTAACTCAAATATTCTTATAATCCATATATTTGGTATAAAACAATCCTACGAAGGATTTAGTGAAAACTTAAGGGAGATACTGAAAGAATAACTAATATTCTTCAACAATCATCTTTATTTTACTTATTTCTCCACCTCCTTCAATTTTTCTTAAACCATATTGACATAATAAACTCATTACCATAAATATAATATTATATAATCATAATATGGTTATGAACTAAAACATAAACCACATATATCAAATAGGTTATGAAATCATCATTCGTGTGTATGGTGGTATGCCGCCTCCCGAACCGATGTTGTTCATTTTTCCACTATTATCTATCAAGGTTGGGTATTATGATATATATACATGTGTATATATATATATAGATATTTATAAAAAAAATTATACCTATAGATTCACAATATAATTTATTTATTTTTACCTTTCATTCTATAGGATATATAATAACGTCCCCCACTCATGGCAGACTACCGCCTCACGAAGCGATGTCACTCGTCTTTCACTAACAAATCACATGGAAGATAAAAAAGATAAATTTAATTATTATATGTCATATAAAAGATACAATTAAGACATTAATTAGTAATTTATCATCTTAAATGATAATCTGTATCATTTTATTTCTTTCATTTTGAATCATATAAAGATGATAACATTGTTCGTGTATGTGTAGACAACCCCCTCCATGAAGCGATGTGACTCTATTTTCATCACCGCACTGCAAGGATGATATATATAAGTATATAATATGGTATATTTGATATTATTATAATTCATTAAAGTTAATATATTACTTAAAAATATTATATAATGATCAATGAAAAATGGAAATGTTTCTCATGCCTATGTACGACCTACCGTTTTCATAATCATAACATATTTTATTTTTCATATCCATCATTAAATTTTGGTTTTAAAAGTAAAATTAATGTAAAAATATGTTAATTTTCTTCATTATTATTATTCTAATGTTGATATAACTATATAATATGGACATAAACCATATCTCTCATGATTAAACACATATGGGAGAACAAGGAAATTAACACCTGAAATAATAAAAATGTCAAAATATAAATAAAAAATAGGTGGTAAAATGTTATAGAAGGATATTATATGTAATTATAAATATGAATATAGTAATGGAAAAAATTAATAATATTATTAAAAATAATTATATACTAACTAAAATCACATTCAACTAAAGGGAATTGTGATGTAAGATAATTTGTCTCAATTTACATTCCATTGAGACTGGTTTATTAATATGAACCAATTCACGTTTATGTGGTTTATATATTAAACCTTTTATATGTAATATCATGAATGGTATATTTTTTCATGGTATTTTATATTTCAAGTTTAATTATTTCAACCAAGGGTATTGTACTTGAAAATTACCAAATGGTAAAGGTCATTGTGCAATCTCACTTTCTTTTTCCATTGTTAACTTTTACCAAAAAAATAAATTTCTTGTAATAATTTTTCATTAGAAATTAATTTTATCTTAGATATAAATATTCTCATGTGATGTATAATATTATTTCTGAAAACATTTACCATTTTTACATATGATTTTTACATTGAATGTTATTTGATTAACTGGGAAAATATTTGTAAATTCAAAACCTTTACTCAACATATATATTTGATAGGGAACATTATTTATGAATTTAATTGACTATTAAATATATAAGGAATTATTTAGACATTAAATACATGGGTTGGGGACTAGTTAATGCAATATCCTTGATGCATTAGTAATCTCATGAGAGAAAATCATTTGGCCAAACCCTATGCATTTTTTTAAATAGTATGTTTTAAACTGTACTATAAAAGGTCTTGAAAATTGTATATTATAAACCTTCTTGTGAATGGTATTTTTAGTAATGGTATCCTTTTCCTGAGAAACATGAAATATAATAATTAATCATTTCCTTCATTAATAACTCATTTATTTTTATCTTTTAGATTCTCAAAATGATGTTATATTTCGATGAATTTCATTCTTAGTTTATTAATTAAAGGGCATTCATTTTTAGTTATTTACCTTTCTATATTGATTATTCATTATCCAGTTATTTATATGGAATTTGTGTATAATTATCTACATTTAAATATTTATTATTCATATTTATTAATGATAGATTCAACTATACTTAACCCTTAATAAAAGTTTGATCTCACCCTTATTTTATTAAAAATCCCCAAGATATAAAAATGAATTATTAGAATGAGTTTCAAGGATTATGAGTTTTCACTTTCGTTATGATTTATTTTATTTTTCAAATATAAAAATATGTATCATTTTTATATCTAGTTTTCCAAAACTATTAATATTTTTGTCCCTTTAGGATGTGATTCCAGGTACTAATGCCCATGTAATAAATTAATACGCTGAGGTTGGGATATAGGGTTTGGGATCATTACACTTATATTATAGGAAGTTTAGTAGAATAATTAGAATCTAAATTTAAAAAAAATATAGATTAAGAATCATAAACCTGTGATATACATTAAGTATAGGCGTAGAATAAAATATTATTCTCTTGATAATATAGATATTATATGAATTTACCTTTAAATACATCCTTGTCTATATAATATAAGTGGACATGGTTAAGTGATTGATGTGCCTAGGGTAATAACCCTAAAACAGGTTCTTTGGGCTTGACCTGACCGTCACCCAATGAACAAAAAATGGCCCTTACTATGCTCCAGGTTTGAGACTCCTAGGGGATATGTTTTGGATAATTTAAATTTCTTTATAAACCATTATGAATGATTAGAAAAATGATTCATCCTCTAAGAAACTATGTTTATTATTATGAGATTAGAATTGCATAAATTTTTTTAATTTAGGTTAATAATTTCACTAGTTTTGGGATTATAAATTATGTTAAATAATGATATGATCTAATATAGTTTTTCCACCACTTAGATATAGTGCCTATTAGAAGGAATGATAACCACATAAATTCATGTAACCCAAAGAGTAATAATTATCATTTAATTGATGGGTTTAAGATAATATATTAAATGGAACTATTCTACCATACATTTTTGTCATATGATGATATAATATGGAATCAAACTTTGTGGTTGAATGGATGCGGATTGATCTTAACTCAAAGAGATGATATAAAAGTGTTTTAGAGTCAATTAAAAAGAATTTTTGGATGGGTATTCACAAGTTATTTAATATGATGTGATAAAAGGTGAAATTAATGAACTTCCCATTAGTGTTTTGGAATATGTCCAAAAAGGAGTTTTGGATTTGATTTAGAAGTTATTGTTTGTGATACAATATAAAAGAGAAATCAAAAAAAATTCTATGGGGATTTATTGAAAGTGAGTAATTTAATGATATGTTACCTAAATCCTACTTTCATGAGATTTACTAAGTCTAAGCCATATGGTATGATTTGATATATCATAATGGAATTATATAAGATATCATGCATGCGGCCTATAAACCTCATATTCTATGACTAAATGAATTATAATGCACCGAATAATTTTTATAAATCATTTGGAATTCCTATGATACATTAGATAAATCTAATGTTAAAAATTAACATTTATATCCTTCTTCCGCATTAGTTATAATTAAAAACATTAGAATACAAAAAAACAGGGAATAAAGGGTCATATTTAAGTGTCAAATGAATAGAATAGTTGTTAAAATACTCATGGATTTTTTTAATTCATGAGTTATTTAAATATCACTCTAGAATACCTCTAGGGCTTAGAAAGGGTGTCATTAACCTTGATAATATGTGTGAAAACATTTTTTGATCTTCTTACCTATTCTCATGTCCCATATTTCTCCCTCACCCTTTACCCAAGTGAGATATTAGCATATATTGGGTGTAAGGGGAATCCCACCCATGTGATTGGTGATTCAAAACAATTCATACATATACCATAGAGGAGGGAGTCTATTGGATACCTCTAACATACCTCTATAAAGTGCATTAACTAAGACTAATGGAAGAGTTACTCATTGGTGAAAGGTACACACAAGGTTCTTTTTCTATATGTAACATGGTGTTGGCTTCAAATCATGGTAGAACTTGGATTAGGATTTATTATTATTTCCACTATATTTATTATGTGTTAATAAATCCTCAGAAACCTAATAATGATATGGGAGTAACATGTTTGTAATCTCACTTAACCCATTTACCTACAAGAAAAAGGTTGGGAATACACCCAACTAAGAACTATTTTCTTCTACTATACACACTCGCTAGATAAATATAACCACTATCCCCCATCACATACATGGTACCTCTTCATTAAGGAACACAATTTAATACTTTTCAAGGCCATCAAGATCATCTTATACCAACAAACACACATTACCATCCCTACACCAAGGATTATCACCACTTTCAACAAAGTCTATGACTAGAGACGATCATATAAACAAAAATAAATATTAGAGGACCTATCCTGGACTTGAAAAAACTTACACAAATCACAATGTATGTGGAAACCCAATTTGGATCCATTATAATCCATTTTCACATTTTCATCAAACCCTACTTATCAAAAGAACCTTATAGGATATATAAAACAAGAATAAATCCAATGTACAACCTATCTTTTGACATCCATGATGTCATTTTTTAGTTAGTATTTTTATGTATATTTTATTTAAGTTTAATTTTGACATTTGGAGTTAATATTTATAACTTTTTGTGGATTTTAAAGGATACTTGACTAGGGTGAATAATTACCCTAACCATACATAAAAAAAATATGTATGGTAAAAATACAGCTTTAGAGATAAATGCATTATCGGTGTACAGTTTCTTAAACCATGAACCAAAACCAAAAACCCATTTAATAATTTAATAAATTTTTTTTCTAAAATTTCATTTAAATGAGACTTGGACCCATATATTCTTCTCTTTCTGTGGTATACACTATGTGTAAACCCTCTTATTTCCCATTTATTTCATGATTCTTCATAGTGTTTTCTTCATAAAATAAGTGTGATTATTCATGATTAGTTCATAAAAATAACTTCTTATCTTATTCCCCTTTATTATTCTCTCGCCATCATAACATAATATGGTTATGGAGTCCTAGGGTTACATTTAACACAATTTTTACTTAAATTTTTTCATATTATAGGGATTTTGATCATCATATAAGCCTTACTCTTCATCCTTCTTAGTGTATTATCACACCTTCATATTGATTTTATCATTTTATGGTTGGAAGATAATTGTATTTTCCATTTAAAATAAAACCATTATTCATGTTTTATACCATTTTTTCAATTAAATAAAAGTTATATTAGACATCTATCATAATATTATAATGTTTTATAGTTGTATTATTTTATTTTTCTTTTGATATGAAATGGACTTCATCTAAAAATTAAAATTATTTTTTTTATAAGAATATCATGCACCAAGGTTCTTTAAAAATTCAATGTATGATTTTATAATTAAACAACATAAAAAATTAGTAAAATTATTTTTTATAATTTATAAAGAATAGATATCATGTTTTTAGAGTCATTACCAAATGATAAAGGGGTTTTTTCTAATTTGATTTGAACATATATAGAAATTAAATCTATATTTTTTAGGAAGGTATTCTTCATGAATTCCAACTCAATTTTTATTATTTCCTAAAGAACATAGCATAGAGCACACAATAGGGTCGATCTCTTGAGGATGATAGTCACACAACACTGATTTTCTGTTATTATTATTTTCAAACATACTAATATACTACTAAATGATATACTAAAATAATGGGGGTTTAAAATTGAAATTGATATATATATATATATGTAGAAGAAAGAAATCAAAACAAAAGGAAAGATATGATGAAGTTAGTGATAAATAATACTACCTTTTTTTTGGAGTTCTTGGTGATGTTATCATTATTCACTAAAAATATCCTCGTTATCCGATTCAATGTTTGGATCAATACCTATCACTTAGTACCCACTTGTTTAAAATGTTATTATCCTAAAATAATACCTTTACATGAAGGATAATATCCCTCACTTACTCACTATAATTCTACTCTAATATATATAGCATTATAATGGTTAAGTAGAGTATAAATGATGAACAAGAGTAAGAAGACATTAGTAAAGAGAAGGGAGAGATTTCATGCCCTAATCAATTTAACCACCATTAAAATATTGGAATAAAATAACAAAAAAACATTTAAGTGATATGAACTCAAAACATAACTACTCCCACCACCCCCTCAAATATTAGTGAGGGTTAGTTTTCTATAACCATAGATATTATAGAAGCACGATGGGGTAAAATAGAAGAGATAAAAAAATAAATTATAGGAGAGTAAGAAATGTAACACCTTGGTTTTTCTCTAAGGTATAGAACCTTTAAATTCCAATTTAAATCATTATTTTTAACCTTTTGGGAATGTAAAAGGTCTTGAAAAAGGGTTCTGGAGTGTCTGGGCACATTTCTGAGCTCGAAACCCCAGTTTTTTGGGAAAAATAGCTGAGGCACATGGTCAACACATGGTTAGTGCTAACTGGTGAACCACGGTGATGTGGGATCTGGAGGGTGTCACACAATTTTTCAAAACATGCACCCCAGGTTTCATGAACATGTAAGAAATTTTATACCTGCTACATATGGGTATTTCAGGGACATCACATGGTTAGGATAACCGTGAACCTAACCATTCAAGGGGTTAGTACCCCTAGACAATTTTCTCACATGGTTGGTGCACAGTTTGGCCAACCGTGTGGCAAAACCATGTGCCTCTTTAAAGGTGGGAGACAATTAATTTTTTCATACTTTCTTTTTAAAACTCCCCCTATTTTTTCCATAATATTTATAGGTATTGTAATCCAACCATGATAGATCTCTCCCATTGTCTCTTCCTAGACATTGAGGTTTCTCCCTCATACGGACTTTTACTAGATCATCGTTCAGCACATTGAAAGTGTATCGGTAAGTGATTCAAACCTCTTACTTCCTTTCTCGGTTTATCTCTCCATATTCAATGATATCTTCTTGAAAGATAATATGATCTATTTTTAGGAAATTCATATATTTTTCTGATTAATTCTATTCTAGATCAAATTGGAAGCTGATTTTGGATTAGGGTTCATCTAATTCCATGTGGTAGGTGGTCTAAACTTTTTCTCTAAAAGTCATGTAATTTAGAAATTATTCACTATTGTGTCACATGTCGAAACTTTCGAATGTTTCCCTTAAATTGAGTAATCTCTTAAATTAATTTTTGAACTTGAATTTTTGGACCATGTAGATCATTTATTTAGTTATAGGTTTTCAACCTCAACCCAAACCACCTCTATGGTGGGTATTCTTATCTACCACTTAAAATAAATCAATATTTTTGGGTGTGTGATCTTTCCACCTATTATTGGAATCCCTTGTAAATGATATGAGATATTTCAGGGTTTATTAACTCTTGATCATAAAATTAAATGTGAACAAAGTAGTTAAATTAATGGTGTAAATGATAAAATTGTAAATATATCAATGATCTCTAGGATTGTACCTCTATATGGTTAGTTACATAGGGGCATGAACACTAACATTGCCTCTGGAACTTTTATATTACTTTATTAATATTGGACATCATAGTATGGAACTGATGATTTGTAATTCAGCATTACACCATCATTTATTATTAATATGAAACTGACTTAATTTACGTATGACACCATGATGGGGGATTTAGGTTTTACAATTATGACTCCTATATTCATACCTTCGGATATTAGGATGCCTCAACCATGGGCCCTATCTTCCTAGCCTATATAGGTATAAATTGTTCCAAGATAAGCTTGTATGAGTTCCTTGGTATTGAGGAGGAGGCCTTGGTCTTTCACCTCTGGTCCTAGCCCATGTATGTCTAACACGTTATATGTAGTTTCATGTTTTGAAGCTTATGGTTGCCTGCTTATTTCATTCTTATGTACTAGAAATCACATTTTTATAGATTTATCTTATTTATAGATTGTATTATTTAACTTAGTTATTATTGAAATTCATTTCATTGATTTACATGTTATAACTACACACAGTCATCGTTTTTATAGATGAGAAATATTTTTTATATAAATCTTCGGTGGTGGACTACTAAGCATATCTTACACCCTATTTGGGTCATCATTTGGTACTTGGAAAAACTTCATGGATGTAGCTAGGGATATGGGAAATTTCACAATCATGGATGCTTGATTTGTATGTATCAAGGGAGCTAAGGAGTACATGACCAAGCCTTGGATTGTGATGCCTAAAGATATCTTTTGGTATTTTTTTCTTTTTTTATACATGTATTGTATTGAGTACTTACTACCATATATTCCAGTTTACTTCTATTTAATATCATGTCATGAAATAATTTCGTATACATTTTTTACTATTATTATTTATCTTATAACCATATATGTATTTTTATTCATTCTATAGTTATGTTAATAAATTGTTATTATTTTTTTCAATGTTTATTTCTTTGTCAAATGATTATTCTATACTCAACCATGAGGGTACAGTATCCCCACCATACCACCATATTCCATTGATTCTATTCGGTATCTTCTAGTATAGGGGAGTCACACTTGAGGATATGTGTCCAACTAGGTTTGGTTACTTATGAGTGGACCGAGTTTGGGATGTTACAAATTGGAATTAGAGCCTTCTTTTCATTTTTGTATTACTATTTCCAATTATTATGTAGGATACTAGGAAAGAATTTAAATTTGTTAATGAGCTGGTGTCAGGGAGTGTCTAACCCACATATGTGGAAAAAGATAATTTTTGTGTTACGTGATATGAAGTTTTAGTTTATGCCTATTACAGTTGCACTAATTTCACCATTGGGTGATGCACATTCATTGTGGATTTTATTACTATTATTGATTTTAGCACCTTGTTTTGATATGGAAAGGAAGTGGTGTCTAATGAAACATTATAAGTATCTTAGAGAATCAATATGTAATTCATATTCCATGCCATGTAGGTTACATTATTTCATTGTATGACACAAGTTGTATATGCCTTGAGTGATATATGTGTTATGTAACTAATTTTTATTCATGAAAAGGGGGATTAAATAATTGGTAATTAAAATTCAGGCTTTTACCTAAATTGTGGTTTACCATTTTCTTTGATGGTGGAACATTAACTAAAAAATTATCACATATTTTATTTGGGTAACTAAGGTTACACAGAATAAAATGTTAGTTGATTTTGAATACATGAATTCCAATTGTAATTTAAAGAGTGTGTGTACCTCTATAAATTTGGAATTGTTATTCATCTATTAAAGTCATTTTATATGACCTATTAAATTTTATTGTTGGGTGTAAAGGTTGGGATACAATTACATGAACTTCCAATTGTAATTTATAAAAAAGAACGTCCATAAATTGGGAATGGTACTTCATCTAACCGGTCTACAATTTAAACGAAAGAATTGTTAAATATTAATTCAAATACGATCACAATTAAATGGGATTCCAATTTTATCATAAAAAGTGTTTTCCTTTATAATTTTAAATTGACACTCCTTATACTGGGACCCTTGACATGAAATAGAAAATTTAACATAGACCCAACCTTAATAGTGGGAAGTAGGCAATGTCTCTTTTGATTCTTCATGAACGTTTTTATCACCCAATCCTGAATTTGGGAGTTGGTATAGGGGTATGACTCTTTAAAAGGAAGTATTATACTTTTCCTATTTTTTTTTTTATACTTATATTATAAAGTCTTGTATGAGGCATGTTCTTGGAATTTTTAGAGCTACACCACCATGACATCCGTGATTCATGTTCTAAGAAGATGGTGATAATAATTCTCCAAAGGTAGTTGGCCTTAAGCCACAAGTGTTTCCTTCTAAAGTTCCACATGTTTTTCCTCCTGTAAATTATAATATGGGTAATTATGGTTAGTTTAAATAGGGTTTCACACAACTACTATGGTGATTACAAAAAGCTCCAAAACCTTCCGCTTTTATGGAAGAGTTGATGTGGGGGTTTTAGCAGAATCATCAACCTACTTTCTAAATGTATGGTGTCCCTAGGCTAATGATTTATGGATCATCACTATTTTATCTATATTTGAGCATCTAGAGACACCTCTAGAAATTAGGGACAAGATCACGACATATATGCTTCATGGATCCACCAAACATTTGTGGGATGTCCTAAACTAGGCATATTAGTATTGGGAAATTATTTGGAGGGATTTCTAATCTAGATTCTATGACTACTTTTTTCCAATGAATTTTACGGATGATCAAGTGAAGGAGTTTATACACCTAGAAAGAAATATGACATCTATGATGGATTATTCATCTTTCTTTATAGAGAATTAGTACTTTTCACCTAGTTATATTAGTGATGATCCATTTGGGGAAATATGCTTTGAGGATGGGCTCAAACATCCTATTAAATCTCAGGTGAATGTATTTTGGTTTACTACCATGTCTATAACACCCCAAGATTTCATAGCACGTTATTTCTTCAAAGTAATTCAATAACTAGCACCACACGCAACACTGAGTTCAACAGCACCATGACTTACCAAACTAGCCATTCAAAAGTGTCTATGAATAGTATTAACTGAATTTTTAACTTTATATAATCCTTATAATTTTTGAATCCATATTATAAGTTTCTTAGACATAATGTAAAAACAAATTCAATTTTTTAGATAAATGAAGTATTTTTCATAAAATGTAATCTTACCGCCTTTTGAGGGTGAACCCTTTTTAAATCCAATATTTGACACTTTTACCTATTCAATTTGACAGAATAAACTTTTTCTTTAGAATTTGGAGATAAAAATTTAGTCTTGATAAATTTTTTGTATTTTTCTGATAACTTTCACATTTTGGTGAATAGTGAAAAAAACTAAATTTTAATTAAAAACAACTATTTTAATCGAAATAATTTATAGTGTTAAATTATAAATTTTAATGGTTTGGAAGAATAAATAGATTATATTTTTACCATTTAATCCAATTATGGTCATTTTAAGTAATTTCACTTTGAAATTGGACATAAAAAAGTTTCAATCTTTTGATAGTTATTATTTCTTAAAAATACGCCTTTTGGTTATGACAAAGGGAATTAATTTTAAATTAATAAATGAAACTTCTATGTTTCAAATTTGGTAAAATATAATTCATTTTTAAATTTGTAATATCAAAATTATCTTAGGGTGAATTTTCGGTATTTTTCGGAAAACTTTCAATTTTTGATGAATAGTGAAAAACACTAAGTTATAGTTTAAAACCAAATTTTTATTTAAATAATTATTTATTTTATTTAAATTAAATTATGTAAAAGTATATACATAATACCTATATAATTTTAATTTAATTAATTGGAGTCATTTTATAATAATTTTAGATGTATAAAAATTTTATTGAACTTTTTACCGTCTTTTACCCACCTCCTAGGAGAATTTTCAAATTCACATAAAACTTAATTTTACCGCTTCTATGAGTTGAATTTGGAAAATCTAAGAGACACAGTTAATATAAAAGAGTAAAATGTGGTTCAATAAGATTAAAATAATTTTTGGTGAATAGTAACTTTTGACTTTTATTTACCGCGGTTAAAGGTAAATAGGGCAATTCAAGGTAAAAAGAATATTGTAATAATTTAAAATTACCTTAACACATGCTCTAACATTATTTTATGAGTAATTTCCGACCATGGTCATCTTTTGGTTGATTTTGGGACCCCATGGAGCCACTTATGAATGATAATGATACTTTAGATTAATTAATTTAAAGTAAAGGCAAAATCGACATAAAAAAATATCCTTTAGTAATTAATTTTTATATGGTGTTATATAAGTAATATTTTTTACTATAAATATTCATCGAAAATCTAAAAATATTTCCTACATCATGGTATTTTTTTTATAATTTTTAGACATTTAATGAATTAAATTATTTATGACACAATAATGATGCAGTATTTACCTCACTAATAGATGATTTAAATAAATTGGATTATAAATATTAAAATAATATCCAAAACATGTCTAATTATTATTAGATGATTTTATTTCGACCAAGAATTATCTTATCTTCTATCCGAATGATTTTTGGATCTTTAGAAACCGAATATCATTATATAATAAAATAATATTTTCACACTTTCCTAAAGAGACCCTCCTCCCCCTTATAAAAGAAGACCACTTATAACCAATTACTCACACCTCTCAAGCCTTTAGGCTCATCCAAACTCTGAAAAATTAATCTCCCTACATCCCTCTACTCCTCCTAGAAGCCTTACCCTAGGCAGAAGGCATTTCAAGAAGTCTTTTTGGTTCAAACCACAGGAAGTTACCCAAATTAAAGGTAACAGTTTCTCTTAACTTATTTTCTTTTATTTTACTTCACCAACCCCTAAAATATTTTTATTACTTTCTTTTATAACAACACCAGTATCCTAAATATACTAGTATGTTTTTATGAGAACTATTAGAACTACACTTACACACACCTCCATCTAATGGGTGAAGAACATAATGTTTCTGTGGATGGAAAACTAACTCCTCACGAAACGATGATTGTTCAATTACCTACTACCGCCTTTCATGGTGGAAATTATGATGAAACTTTATTTATATATGATATATATTATTTTTATGTTTTCTTCATGCTTATTTATTTTCCTTTTATAATATACCTTAATAGTTTCCATTATGGGTAAGCGCGATAATTTCATTTGAGGTAGTGCGGACTATCGCCCCCTCAAAGTGATATGACTTGTTAATACCATATGTGGGACGTATAAAGGAAGTATTTAATGATATTATATATGATATTATGTTGTAATTATAATATATCTATGTATAATTATGTTTTTATTCCATTAAAATAAGAAATATAAATGAAATTAGCGTTCATGCGTACATACGGCTAACCGTCTCCATGAACGGTGCATTTCATTTATTACCCCAAAATGATATGTACTGTTATAAATACATGTATATATAAGATATATATGATATATATTATATCTAAATCATGAATATCATTTTGGATATAATGAAATTTTGAACATGTGAACAACTTGTAACTATAAGGTGTTCATTTTTTACTCAAGTGCCAAATATTGACAAAACGAAAGTTACTAACATAAATGATTACATAATGTTTATAACATGGTAATAAGAGATATAAAAGGAATAATAAACTTGAACAAAGTTCTTAATGAAGTATAAATTAACTTTAGTTTATTATTCAAGATATTAAAGAATGAATGGGTCAAGTCGGACACAAGGTAAGGGGTTTCTTATCTCATTTTTAATTCCGTGAGATTTCCATTGTTCACCACTTATTTATTGCATGTGGTGTATTGTGTACTACCATTTGATATATATTATCATGATTCTTTTTATATTCATGATATTATGTGATTAATTTGGTTGTCATTGACTATTGTTCATATAACTCGATTGATTACAACTAGGTAAGGGTTAATTTCAAAATCTCTTCATTATATGAGGTTATTTATACGTAATTATCTACTTTGACCTCTTTATCATCCACATACATGTTTCATAAAAATGTATTCCAAAACATTTTTACTATTTACTAGACTATGAGTTAAAGTCATTTATATCCTTGTTTGACTTTTTATAAAATGGTTTGAAAGGAATCTTTCCATCGTTTTCCAAACAAGGTACTTTTAACCTTTTCGAAAAAATTAAGGTAAGAATTTTTTTTAACTTATACAGCAGGTGAGGGTATTTTTTTCCTTTATAACATCATCTAAGATTCACTTAAAATCTTATAATAATATTTTCAAAATAAATATTTTCTTTATAATTATGAAAATCTTAAATGATTTCAAAATAGAAAGATATATTTCTCTAAAAAAATGTTTTGATTTTATCTATGTCAACATCATTTGATGGATTTTAAGTTTATTTGAAGTTGATTTATTATAATACAATCTTCCATATTGTATTGAATGAGTTAAGATATGTTTGACTGTGGATTTTTTATTTTTATACCATTCATGATTTATGGTTAATGTGTT
The DNA here is from genome assembly GCA_963277665.1 of Viscum album. NCBI lineage: Eukaryota > Viridiplantae > Streptophyta > Magnoliopsida > Santalales > Viscaceae > Viscum > Viscum album. The sequence goes on along the minus strand of OY728156.1, from coordinate 1,880,772,778 downwards.
GACATTTCATATGCTATTTTTAATACGAATGTTTATGTTATATTTCAACCTTTTTTATGATGAATCTATTGGACTAGTATGTTCTGGGTTGGGGACCGGTAAAAGTAAGACCTCTGTGTTGGGGTATGGTTACAGCATACCCTCTGGGATGAAGTAAGGTTACAGAGGCTCTCCGGGATGGAGTCTGGTTAAAGAGTCTCTCCGGGATGGAGTCCGGTTACAGAGGCTCTCTGGGTTGGAGTCCGGTTATAGAGGCTCTCTGAGATGGAGTTTGGTTACAGAGGCTCTCCGGGTTTGGTTTCGGTTACAGTTAGCCCATAGGTCCTGGAACGAGGCCTTGACATATAAATTAAATTCTGGTATTATACAGTCCCTCATTATGAAAATAATATTAATGGTTAATGTGTTCATTCGACTAGTATAATAGCCATGATTATGTTTTATTATGGCATTATTTACTCAACTCATATTCCTTCCATAAAAGTATTCATGTTTATTATTGGTAATGTCATGTGGTTTAAATTATTCACCATGCTTAATATTTATGTTATCTTCTATTGTATTTCTTACCCTTATTGAGCATTTGAGCTCACCCATTTCTATGTTTTATTTATCCCAAGATTACAAGAAGTGTATTGTGATTGATATGCAGGGTTAAGATAAGGGAATAATGGCATTTATAAAGGATTGTTTATGTTGTGTTGTATGTTATAATGTGTAATGTAACATTCATGTATGTAATCTATTTTCTAAGACTGCTAAACTGATCGATCCTTCGGGACTTGATTCCTTATAATCATGTCAATGTTTTAAAATAATGAACCGACTCTGGGTAACTGGGGTTGGGGAGTTACAATGTCTAAGATAGTAAATTGGGACCTTATTTATGAATGTACCTAAGGGAAGGATTAGGAATGGATCAAAGTGGTTCATCTTATCGACTATGTGGTGTAGTTTTTGGTGGAAGAAATCATCACTTTAAGACATCTCATGAGGGTAGTTCTAGTCAAAGTGTACATACTAGAAGTTCCATAGTGTTTCATCATTTTAGGAAGTAGGGGCACATGAAGCCTAATTGTGAGAAAGCCTAAGTTAAGTGTTGATCCTATGATAGAGTGGGATATCTACAGTGGTTGTGAGAAACCTTCCCTCCTATGGCCAGTGAGAGAGGATCTGAATTGAATCTAGGTCTTAGAGAAGAATCGGTAGCTCTACATCAAGAAAAAAACTGGAGCACTACCCGTTAATTAGGCCAATGGGGTAGTCATGGTTGAGGGTTCCACGCACCAATGGTAAAGTTCCAATAGAGCTAGCATACTCAAGGTAGTTTAGTGGTATCTCAGGTTTATGGATTGGGTTAGGTAAATGTAGTAAAATCAATAACTAAGGATCATATTGCAGGGACATATATGGTTCAAGGTATCATTTTGGTAGAATCTAAATTAGTATCTATTTTATTTGATATAGGTGATTTCAAATCTTTTATTTTCAGGAATATCACATAAATCCTTCAGATTGATATTTAGTATTTATGTGGGGTAATGAATTTAGATACTCCATTGGGAGTGTTTTCAGAAAGTTTACATCGATGTAAGTAATATCCCATTGAGATAGGTGGAAATAATTCCTTATAGGACCTCTTTGTCCTTGATATAACGAGCTTTTACGTCATTCTTTGGATGGACTGGTTAGTTCCATATCATGACCATGTTGATTTTTATCAGAATATGGTATATTTCACATCACCTGAGGGTGGTAAGTATATTTAAAAGGGAGAGTGGGGTGTTTGCAAAATTATAGTTGGAATAAAGAATCATGGTTTAGGTGGAGTGACATTCTATATTTCTATCCTTTTAGAGATTACTAGGGAATATGACAAATAAATTTTCTTCTAGTAGTGGATCATTTTAGGGGTTTTTCCTTGATAAAGTTTTTGGACTACCTCCTGAGAGAGAGGTAGATTTTTACATAGAGTTGGTTTTAGGAGTAGCACCAGTATCCATTACTCTTTATAGGATGGATACTACTGAGTTGTAAGAGCTCAATAGGTAGCAAGAGTCTTTGGAAGCTAAGGGGTTTATATGACCAATTAATTCTCCCTAGGGTTCATTAGTTCATTTCTCCATGAAGGTGGATCAAACCTTAATGCTTTTTGTGGATTAAAAAAAATTAAATTAGATTATAATTTAAGAACATATATCTAATACCTCACGTAGAAAACCCATTTTATCAGCATCAAGGATCTCAATATTTCTACAAGATTTATTTGAGGCCTGGCTATCACCAAATGTGTGAGAGACCATCAGACATACCTCATACAGAATTCCATAAATGGTATGATATTTATGAGTATCTAGTTATGTTGTTTGATCTTATAAACATTCCATTAATATTTATGGCATTGATAAATCAGGTTTTACGCCCATATTTGGATTCATTTGTGGTGGTCTTTGTGGAAGATATCGCAATGTCTTATCTCACTCGGTATGACCATTAAAAGCATATTAAGATCGTTATGAATACATTAAGAGATAATTTTATGTATTATAATCTATCCAAATGAAACTTTTTTATTGATAATGTCCACTTCTTGGGTCAAATAATCTCAGAGGTAGTAGTATCATTTAGCCTAGAGAAGGTGAGAGTCATAATTACAAAGGAGAATCCCAATAATTTTTTTTGACATACAGAGTTTCTTGGGGATGGATAGATATTATAGGCCTATTATATAGGATTTATAATATATTTTAGCACCATTAATAGTCTTGACCAATAATGTTTTGAATTTTACATGGTCTGAAGCATGTTAGAAATCTTTTCATGAGATGAAATGGTTATTGAATTCAGAATTGATCCTGATTTTACCAGAGCCCGGAATTATCTATGAATTTTATTATAAAACATAAAGCATCAGTCTAAGAGTATTTTTTATGTCTGTAGAGAAATTAATGGTGTACATTTATCATTAGTTGAGACCACATGAGAGGAATTACATGGTATACAATCTCATGCTAGGAGTCGTAGTTCACACCTTGCATTGTTGGAGGTGCTACTAGTTAGGAGAGTGTTTTGTGGTATATATGGACCAAAAAAGCTTTAAATAAATTTATAAATAGTGTGTCTTGAGTCTTAGAAAATGAATATGGTAAAAATACCTATTTTAATTCAATTTTTAGATTCCTTATACTCCTAATAAGGGAAATATTGTAGTTGATGCTCTAAGTCAGAGGACTCAGACACGGTAAGTTTTGGATGTTAGTGGAGAGTGGAAGTTGATGGATTTGTATTTGATATAAACTTATATGTATAGAATAATCACAGAAAATATGTCCATATAGATTTATAAGTGACCTATTAAATTCTAGAGAGCAAGAAAATGAGGTAACTTTCAGACCCTAAGGGATTAGTCCTAAGTAAGAGCATTTTAGGCAAGGACCCATTGCTAGGATAGATCATTGGTGAGGGTGAGATATTATGAATTAATGGATACATCTGGGTTCCAGGAGACACATGAGAGGAGCCAATGTGATAATTTCATACCTATTCTTGGGTGTTTCATCTCAGAATCACCAAGATGTATCATGATTTAAACTGCCAATATTGGTGGTTGAGGATTAAAAGACTAATAGATGGATCTGTTACTTGGTGTTCTACTTGTTAGATAGTGAAGGTAAAACATGAAGGACTCATAGGGATTCTATATTTTTCCCCCATTATAAAATTGAAATGGTAAGATGTCACTATATATTTTGTGAATAGCTTACTGAGATCCACTCTAGTCAGTGATGTAGTATGGGTGATCATCGACAAGTTAACAAAAGTCGCTCCATTTTTACCTATCAAGAATAACTTTTTAGTGTATGAGCTTAGTAGGATATATGTTTGGGATATTATACACCTAAATAGGGTTCCAAATAATATCTTATCAGAAATAGATTTTTGGTTCACATTGCAGTTCTGGTAGGGGTTGTAGAGGGAACTGGGTTCACGGGTACTACTAAGTATGACCTTTCACCCTCAGACCGATGGTCAGTCTGAGTGTACTATTCAGGTATTAGAGGGAATGAAAAGAATATACATCCTTGATTTTGGAGGTTCTGAATTAAAACATATAAATCTATCCATGTTTAATTACAATAATATATTTGAGAAGTCTATACAGATATATCCTTATGATGCCTTATATAGTAGGCTATGTCAATCACCTCAATGCTGGTTAGAGGCAGATGAGGTATCGCTATGTGGACCTCATATCATTTAGGAGACTTTGGAGAAGATTCATTTAATTAGGAAGTGAATAGATATAGTTCATTCTAGAAATAAATTGTATTCCAAATGTCATCGATGACCTCTATAGTTCGAGGTATGGGATCATGTATTCTTTCATGTTATGACTAGATTGGGGAAATGATGGTTTTGGAGGCAAGGTAAGTTTTTTCCTTGTTTTTTTGGAATTTTTGATGTTCTATATATGTTTGGGTTAGTGGATTATTGGATATAACTCCCTCATAGATATGGGTATACGCAAGATGTGTTCCATGTTTCTCAGCTATATTGTTACTATTCCAACCCATCTGACATTCTTCAGTAGGATGAGGTTGAGTTAAGGGTAGATGCAACATTTGAGGAGAATCATATACATGTCATTTATCCAGGAATGAAGGATATCCAAGGTAGGTTAGTTCCTTTAGTCTGTGTGATATGATAGAACAACCACGTATAGGATGATACATGGGAGAAAAAGACCGATGTATGTGCCTACTGGCCGGAGTTACTCTCATATGATCTCATACCAACCTTAGAAGGGAAACTCGGGGATGAGTTGTCTTATGTAGGGGAGGATATAACACCACATTATTTATCTAAGATAAAAAAACATTAAATTTTATTTTTAATATTTTTTTATAACCTTATGGGAATTTTGAATGGCTTAAGAAAAGTTTTGGGAGCATCCAAGGCTTTTTCAGAGCCAGGAGGCCCAGTTTTTGGGAAAATAACTAATTCAAATGGTTAGTGATAACTATGAAACTCGTATATGTGGGGACTATAGGGTGTTGCATGGTTTTTCAAATCATGAACCCAAATCCACATGGAAATGCTACAAATTTCATACTTGTTTCAGTGCAGTATTGCATGGTCTATGTATGGTTAGGCTAACCATGCTCCTATCCATGAAAGGGTGTAGTACCCTTGGACAATGTTGGTTAATTCTTAGTTAACAATTTTTTCAAACATGCATCCAACCCATGTGCCTCTTTAAATTTGGGTGAAAATTCATTTTTCCCTCATTTATTTTTAACAACTCCCTCTTTTTCCTTCTTATTTATACACACATAAATCTCATTGTGGGATCTTTCTCCCATGGCCTCTACCTAATTATTGAGGTATATTTTTTATTTGGAATCTGATCTAATAACCATTAAACACATTGGAAGTGTATCAATAAGTGTATCAATCCAATTTCTTATTTTATAGGTTTATCTCTCTATCCTTGGTGTTATACCCATGTAAGGAAATATGACCTATTTTTAGGTTATTCATATTTTTTTTTGATTTATTCAATTCTAGATAAAATTATAAACCAATACTATATGAGGATTAATTTAACACCATATGGTATGTTTTATATACCTTTTACCAAAATTTCATTTCATTTAAGAATTATTCACCATTTCACTATATACTATACATTCTATATGTTTTCCCTAAATTGATTAATTCCTTAAATTAAATTTTTAACTTGAATTTGAGGACCTTGTATCACCATTTCTTGGTTTAATGTTTTCAACCTCAAATTGAACCACCTATGTGGTGGGTTTTCTTATCTACACACTAAACTAAAACCTCACCTTTGGGTGTGTAAGATTTCCTCCTATTAGTAGAATCCCTTGTAAATTAAATGAGATAGTGAAGGGTTGATTAAATCTCAAGAATAATATTAAATGTGAGAAAAGTAGTTAAATGAATGGTGTAAATTATGAAATTATAAAGAGGTGGATTATATCTAGGATCATATCTCCCTATATGGTTGGTTGGACTAGGTAATGGACACTAAAATTTCCTATCAACCTTTTATATTACTTTCTTGATATTGGACATCGTTGTATGGCACTGACGATGGGAAATTCGGTATGGAACAAACTTTAATTATCAGTATACTACTAACATCGTTTACCAGTGAGGCATCGAGAAGGGGGTCAAGGTATGGAACTTGTGTATCCGATATTTGTACCTCCGTACATAGGATTCTTCATCCATGGTCCCTAAGATCCTAGACCACGTAGGTCTACATTTTTATGAGTTAACCATGGATGAGTTCCCTAGTCTCAAAGAGAACACCTTGGTCTTTGGCCTTGAGTCTGGGCCCATGTAAGTCTGACATAATATTTGTATGAAGAGTGTTCCAAAAATTATGGTTACCTACTTATATTATTCTTATATACTATCACTCACATTTTTATATCCTAATCTTATTTGAAGCTTTTATTCTTGGAATTGTTTATACTTGGAACTCATTTCATAATTGTACATGTTATACCTGAACACAGTTATAGATTTTATACATTGAATGGATTTTTATAGACATTATTAATGGTGGAATATTTAGTATATCTCACACCCTATTTTTTCCACCATTTGTTTTCTAAAAAGACTTCATGGATGCAAGTAGGGTCAAATGAAAGTGCTTGGTCATGGATGATTGATTTCTACATAGAAAAATAGCTTAGGAACATAGGATCAAGCCTTGGTTTGTGATTCCTAGGGAAATATTTTGTTATTTTATTATTATTTTTATAAATGTACTATATTTAGTGCTTACTACCATTTATTACAGTTTTCTTTTTCTTAGTATCATGACCTAACATCGTTTTTTATGCAATGTTGACTATTATTATTCAACTTATTACCATATTTAGGGGTTTATTCCTTCCACTATTCTAGAAATAAGTTGTTATTTGTTATCCAATATTTATTTCTTTATCATACTATTGTTATAAACTCTATCCATGAGTGTATAGTATCCTCACCATACCACCATAGACCCTCACTTCTATTTAGCATCCTCCGGTATATGGGGAGGAATGCTTGAGGCCATGTGGCCTACCAGGTTTGGTTACTTATGAGTGTACTGAGTCCCATACATTACAAGAAAGATAATATATGTTGGCAATTTATAATTATATAAAATTGTATATACCCTTGTATTATAAAAAATATATATAAACCATGAAAGGAAGCGGAGTCACATATTTATAAGGAAAACTGAGGAAGATTTTACCTCCCAATATATCCTTCTAATTTGAATGCATTATTGGCAACCAAGACTATTGAATTTCAGAATGTGATGAACTATAAATTTTTTTATATATTTAATATATATCCTACAACAAAATTTCAAGTTCTTTTGATACATTTGTGAAAATTTATTTCTAAATTAATGAATTAAAATTTTCTATATAAAGACACTTTTAAGTTTCCTCTACTGGAATACACCAAATGATTGACTTGCTAATTGAATATCATAATAAGACTTTATTGAGATATGATTTTGTAAGTACTATTTATTTTAAAACAATAATTAGGTCATTTGGATTAATCTAGAACAATTTGTGACACATTTACTAATGGCTAGTCAATTTTGTTAGTCTAAAGGTATTCCAATTTGCATGCATTATTTGAGCCTTGTATTTTTGGATTGAGAACGTAGAATAATTTAGTAAAATGAATCCCACAAACTATGGAACCCTAAAAATAAAAAATTTTCAATTTGGATAATTTTACAAAATGTTATGATCAAAATATCATAGTGATGTATTTTTATATAATTATAAAAAATAATATATTATCAAAATTAAGTATAAATTATTCCTAAAACCTAAAAATGTGACAATTTAACATAAAATATAAAATTGGTGGGATTTAAAACATTTAATTACCAAATTCAATTTAATTAAATATTATCTTTATTGTTCCACAATACTTAATTATTTCTCACTTGGAAAATCAGCAAATATCCAAATCAAAATCCACATAATAATCAATTATCATAAAATTTACCTGACCAATTACAAAATAGAATCTCATCATGTCTCGTATATGAAAAAAAATAATCTTTCATTTTTATCTCTAATATTTATATTTTCTTAACCTAAAAAAACAATTCATGAACTAATCAAATTTACCTCACATTTAAATTCATGTCACTCTTCACTCAAAAAAATTAAATTTGGATTTATTCTCAGACTTAGAAAATGCATGTATCAATATAGTCTTGTGAAAATCCTAATCTCACCGCACTAAAAGATATAAAAAATTAAATAATTATTTCTTTTCAAGTTTATTTGGTGACAAAGGTTCGGTGGGTATTTTTTTTAAATTTAAGGCTAAAATAAAAAGGTTAAACACTTAGGTACCATGTGTAAATATTCACGTGAAAGAAAAAAAAGATCCTTACTGATTTACTCTTAAAATTTATACACTATAATCTGTTTTTAACATGGTCTATGATTAAAACAATGAATAAAATAAAATATTTCATATTAATTCTACCATTTTAATTATTTTACTTTTGTTATTTTTTTCATTTTTCCATGGAGGATGAGATGAAAATCGAATACAATAAATGAATGATAATGCACACCCATAATTTTTGAGAGGAACAAGGGTTAAAAAAGAATGTACAATGAAAATTTCAATCTTATATCATTTTTTTTGTTTTTTGTTTTGATAACGGGAAGGTATGAATGAAAAAAAATGAATAATGACCCATGCATGTTTTTCAAATTCATGGTTTCTAAGGGATAAACAAGGGTATATATAATGTTAAATATCGAGTGAAAAATGTGGCTATCCAAAGAAACACCTCAATATTATTAAGAAAAATTAATGAACTCAAAATCCTTCAAAGAAAAAATCACAAGTTCTAGTTTATATACAAAATCCATGTTTCTCTCAGGAAAGTGTGGTTATTATGAATAATATTTCAAATGGGTTGATAATTCCTCGTAGAAGGGGAAAATAATTTAAGTCAATATTTTATGGGCATGGATTTCAAAAAATGGTCAAACCCATAAAAATTATTGAAAATAAAATTCAATGAAAAAAATTATACATCGACAGTCATTTAAAATCCATTTCATAAAAATAAAATAATAACTCACTCAAAATAAATTCAAATGTGAAAATGGTATAAATATTCATTAAATCTAACATTTCTTAAAAATTGAAAACAAAATGATAAATTCACAGAAACTTCTACATAGATTGAAACAACCCAAACATAAATTTAACTATGTTGCATTTCAACTTAAAAAATTAATAATATAAGGTCATAAAAACAAAATATAAGAATAAATAAATCTCGATTTATTTATAATAGTGTAAAATTTAAATTAATATCCGAACTTATACCACTTTAGTCCTAGAAAGAAATATTATAAAACATAAGAACTTTATTAATATCAAAATTAATAAAAATAAATGTAAAGGGAAATAATAAAATGGAGACAACTCGGTATAACCCCTATGTGGGTGCTATATTTTTATTACCCATAGTCTGTATGTTCCATAATTTTATCCCCAATCAGAATACAAATGTGTTTTTTTGTGGTATGACCACTACATGTTATTTCTCCTAAAGTCTATAAGTGAATCCCAAGATTGGGAACAACCAAAGAAAAGAAAAAATCCAAATACCCAGGAAGTAAGAAATCAATAATTATAAGTGTAAAATGGGGAGAAAAGATACAGGGGATCCTTTTTGAATATTATGGTGTCCTCTATGTAATATTAAATTAAGAATGTAGAAGGTAGTCACACGGCCATAGTCTTATTAATATTTTTATTCTTCGAATTATAACACCATTTTCTTCTAAATGATGGTCACTTTATTATCTTCATTATCGCTCTACAGGAATAGAAATATCTTATCCAAATATAAAATTTTATTATAGTGGATTTTAGTCTGTAAATTGGATTTAATAAAATAAAAAATAAGATTCTAAAAAAGTGTTTCTCCCTCATAGAACACTGGGAATTTATTTGTTGGAAAGTAAAGTGGATAATCCAAAAATTATTTTTTAGCCTCCTCTGATTATTCATCATGAAATATGGGTGGAATAATATTTATGCCCTCTTTAACTTATTTCTGTAACTATTCTATCTATAGAGCTTTTAATTTTTAAATTAGAGTGCCAAGAATATCTATTTTTTTGATCACTTCTTCATTCAATTTAAAATTTTGTTTCCCTTAATTATATAAGGATTATTCCCTAAAAATATCATCCATATTTTAATTAACAATTCATGTATAAAAATAATCACTATAAAATCCATCTTAGACCTAAGAATAGAAACACGTGCAATGATGTTTTTTTAGTTCTTGAAATTTTTTATTTTTTGTAAAAAATAATGTGTGAAGTATATTGTCCTCCTCCAAAATGGAGAAAAAAATTATGGAAGAGGTTTTTCAAAAATTATAACTATTTTTTTTATTATTTTCTTAAGAATTAATCATAATGAACCCCCTAGAGTCAATCCCTCTTAGAGGCCACTTATAAAACAACGATTTTCTATTTTCACAATTTAAAAACTAAATAATATACTACCAAATGCTATAATAATATAATGGGGGTTTAAAATGAATATTACATATAATTATATAAATGAATATGAAAACAATGTAAAACCCTAGGAAAGTCACTAAGAAGTTAGTGGAAAATAAAACTACCACTCTTAGGAGGTCATAGTGATGTTATCATTGTTCTATAAAAATATTATCATTATCCTATTAAATGTTGACATAAAGACCTATCACTCAATACATACTTGTTTAAAATATTATTATCCTATATTTATACCTCTTCATGCAGGATAATATCCCTCACTTTATCACTATATTTCTACTCCATCATATGCATCATTATAATAATAAAGGAGAGTAGACATGGCAAACAAGAGGAAGAAGATAGTGGTAAGGAAAATGTAGTGACCACACTCCCTAATCAATTTAAACACTACTAAAATAATATAATAAACTAAAAATAAAACATTGAGGCATAACGAACTCAATACATAATTGCCCCCCCCCCCACCTCCTTGAACAATAGTAAGGGTTAGTTCTCCATAACCACATAGATTATAGAAGCATGGTGGGGAAATATGAGAGAAAAAAATAAATTAGATGAGAGGAATAAAATTAATATATATTATAATTGTATACTACTACTAATAATAAAATAACACTCCTTTTATTCTAAAAAATGGTTAGCCAAACCTTGGATGTAAGTGTAGGTACATATTTATAAGGAAAATATGGGACATATTTTCCCTCCAAATTTATCTTATGAGTTTTAATGAGTTTTTGGAACTAAATAAGGTTGAATCTAGAAAAGTGAAAAACTTGAAAGTTATTTTTCAATTTAATATATATCCTATCACAAAATTTCATGTCCTTTTGACACATTTTATAAATAGTTATTTATAAATTAATGAAGTTGAATTTTATGGTTGAAGAGACTATTCATTTCCTTCCACTTTCACATTCCTTCCGATTTCCTTAATTATTGAATATTCCAATGATACTTTTTGGAGACATGATATTTCAAGTATTAATTTTTTTAATAATATTAAACTCATCTGAATTTATATAGCTTGAGTAATAAACCATTTAGTAAAGTTTGGTCAATTTTATCTTCTCAAAGTTCTTCCAATTTGAATGATTTATTTGAGTCTCATATTTTTATATTAAGTACTTTAACCAATTGAATGAATTTAATCCCACTAAACATGGAACCCTGTAAAAAAATGAATTTTGAAATTTTTATTAGTGTCAAAAAAAATTATATAGGCATATCAAAGTGATTTTTTATGGAATTATTAAAAATAATTCATTCTAATAATTAATTATAACGTATTATTAAAAGATATAAATGTGGTAATTAATCTTCAAATATAAAATCGATGATATTTAAAACATTTAATTATAGAATAAAATGTATGAAACTTTTAGATTCATTAGTTTTGAATATTTTCACTGTTATACAATTTTTTAGTTATACTATGAAATAAATACCTCATGATTTTCACCTTATTTTTTCATTGTAAGCCTTTGGTTTCTATGTGATAATTTAAAGGACATGTTCAATACTAGTTGATGATTTCTATCTAACTTACATTTCCCTAGTGGATGATTCAACTCTAGCTAGGGGGTTTATCTCTTAGTAAAGAAAGGTGGGAGAGAACTTGGTGTAAGTGTAATTAATATTAAATTGTCTATCCATTTTATATATTTCACTTTTTACCATTCCATAATTATCTCATTATTTCCTAGGAAATTTCTCATGATTCTTAAGATATGTTTTTCACTTCTGTTCATTTTATTTGAAATATTTATTATTTAATTTTAAAGTATTAGTTTGATAAATATTATTGTATTTATAACAAGATAAAATGGTGTTTTTTATTCTAAATTTAAAGTTGGTTACTTATAAATTGAAATTATATTCTTACTAAAAATTATCTTTTAATTCTTAATAACTTTTCAATTTAAATTCATATGATTTTTATTTTTGACTTCATGCACGTAAATTTATAATTTTTAATTAAACCCATGTAACCTAAAATGTTGGAAAGTAAAGTGTAAATTAAATCTCCATCTCTCCTTTAAAACTTTTGTTTTCTTAAAGTAAAATTATAAATATTATCACATGTTACATGTTTTACATAAAATATTAAAAAAATATTTTTTATTTTATTTTAAAATATTATAGTATGGTTTATATTCTAAAAGTTATACATAGTGTAACACCCTAAACCTAGAAGGCCAAAGTCGGTGCATTATTACATATCATTGGCATGATCATAAAAGATCAAGTCTCGAAAGACCGATTAGTTTAGTAGCATTGTAAGTACTAAATACATTCATAAGGTTTACATTACATCATAAAATGGAAAACTACAACAACATTGTTTCCATAGAAAACACTGAGATCTCATAGACTATTCCTATAGGTCATTAATAATATACTTCTTCGCATCTTAAGAAAAATAAAACATAGAAAGGGGTGAGATCATATGCTTAGTAAGGATAACAATATAGCGGAAGCCTTCATAAATAAGCATAAGCATTTAAGGAAATGTGTAAATTTAAAACAAAATCCTTTTAAACTTGAACTTCAGTATAATATGGCAAAGATAAAATCAAAATAATTCCATTTAATTACTCACATGGATATTATACTAGTCGAATAATAACATGCAATATCAATAGCCACTTTCATAATGATGGAATGCATAATTCCATACTTTCATAACCACATAGTCAAGGCCTTGTGCCAAGACTACAAATAAGATTTTGTCAAGGCCTTGTGCTAATACACTAGTTTGTCTCATGAGACCCACTGATTCATTGAGGAGCTATAGTGGGATCCACCCGTCAAATACTAAGTCCAATGCATTCCTCATATGAAAAGGTTTAAACATAACATAAAAATTCATATTAAAACTAGTATATAAAATGTCAATACTTTATCCATATACCATGAATGGTGTAAAAGTAACACATCCACAATCAAAAATATCACAAAACCTTCAATACAGTATGGAAGTTTTGTATCATAATAAATGAACTTCAAATAATTTTAAAATCCATCAAATTATGTTGACATAGATGAAATCAAAACCTTTTTTAGATAAATATCTCTTTCTATTTTGAAATCATGTAAAATTCAAATAATTATAAAAGAAAATATTTCTTTTGGAAATATTCTTATAAGCTAGTAAGAGAATATTTGATGATGTTATAATAGAGGAAAATAGATTCACCCACCGTATAAGTTAAAAAAACATTCTTACCTTAATTTTGTCAAAAAGGTCATAAAGTACCTTGTTTGGAAAATGATAGAAATATTCCTTTCAGAACATATAAGTTCAAATAAGGGTATAAATGACTTTAACCCATTGTCTAGTAAATAGTAAAAATTCATTGAAATACATTTTTAAGAAGCATGGATGTGGATGATAAAGAGGTTATAGTAGATAATTACGTATAAACAACCTCGGATAATGAAGAGATTGTGAAATTAACCATTACATTGTACTTTTCCTTGGTCGAGGGTAGGTTAAACTTTTTATAATGGTTAAATATTTTTTATTAAATAATACAAGAATCATATAAATTAATATTATATCATATATGATCTTTTAACATTGCTTCGTTAATAATATCTTAGTATTATCGTCGTTTCGGGTGTTAAATGATTCGTCTTACTTTGTATTATTTGTTACATAAGTAATTTTTATTATGTATAGGATGTATCTTATTCATATTTATAATGACACTAAGTCTTTAAACATTATTTTTAATCATCTAATGAAAATTAATCTTGAATGGATACGATGGGGATTGAATCTCATCACGTTCATGGAGACGGTAATCCGTACTTACGCACGAGCGAAAATATCATTTTTTTGATATTAAAATAAAATATAATTGGATGTTATATCATATATACAAAATCATTATCATGTTATATTTATTATTTACAACAATTACACATCATTATTATACCCATCCAAATAATAATGTGTTGAATAACAATTACACCATGACGTGGAGACGGTAAGTCGTACGTACGCATGTATGGTGAAATGTCAATCAAAGGATGGATAAATAATTAATACAGTTGTACCATATTTATAATAACATCACAGTATATAGAATATACTAGATTTATTATTTTAGAATGGAAATAACAAAGAAAGAGGATGTGGAAGAAGAATGGAACTTGAAAGAGGTGATGAAATATTTACCTTTTCTTCGAGTTATTCCTTTCGATTTGATCAAAAGAGCTACTTAGGTTGGCTTTATGAAAAAAGGAAGACCTCTAGGATTAAGGGAAGATATTTTAAAGGGTATTTGGGCAGGGGTTGTTCTATCCAAATTTCTTTGAAGGTGTGAATTAGAGAGAAGGGGAAGTGTCCTTTTATAAGAGGGGTGAGAGGCACCTTAGGAAAATCTATAAATATTATTTTATAATAAAATAATGTTCAGATTATAATGGCTCAAAAATGAATTATTTAAATTATAAGATGGTGATGGGTCTAAAACCACTCAACAAATAAGTTTTAGATAGGTTTGGGTAACTATATTAACTTTATCTTTTAGATTTAACTCTTAGTTAAATAGTTTGACATTTACCGTGTCTCTTTGTATTTTTATATTATATGGTTAATAAACATACTATATAATTCCAAGTGAAACCCAAGTGGTTAATTAATAATAAACCTATCATTATATAAGTCTTTTTTCCAAACCTTAGATTTTTAGGAATATAATATCAATTAATAATATAATATTTCTATTAAAAACTCTTTTATGTCAATTTTGACACTATTTTGTATTTTGTTTTTGTAAATTCATAACAGAATTATTAATTCGAAATAAATTCATCTAACCAAACCTAACATGTAATATTAACCTATAAAATTAGTGTAATTCATAAAAAGCCTCAAACTACATTTATTTGGATATTTATAATATCAATTATTTTAATATTTCATTAATTAGGTAATTACTACCTCATCATTGTGTCATAAATAAATTAAATTATTTAATGTTTAAAATATATAAATAAAATACCATTATGTATAAAATCGTGTTATTTTTCTAATGAATATTTATAGTCGAATTTATCTTTTGTGAAACCCTATATTAAAAATGGCTTAGTTATTAAACATTGAATTTAACACTTTTAACTCTTCTTTGAATTAAATAATAATAAATGTCCTAATCTAATCCAATTGGACCTAAAGGATCATATTTTATTCCTAAGGTTGTTTTTGGTCTAATTACTATTATCCAATAGAATTAAGACATGTTTTAGGGTAATAATAATATCATTTTTACCATTAATTACCCTATTTACTTTTAACCGTGGTAATAAAAGTAAAAAGTTATTATTCACCAAAAATTATTTTCATCTTATTGAACCACATTTTACTAAATGATATCAACATTGCCTCTCGAATTTTTGAAATTCAACTCACAGAAGGGGTAAAATTATGTTTTATGTAAATTTTCAAATGCTCATAGAAGGTGGGTAAAAGACGGTAAAAAGTTCAATTAAATTTTTATATATCTAAAATTATTATAAAATAACTCCAATGAATTACATTGAAATTATATAGGTATTATGTATCTATTTTTACCTAAAATAAATTTAAATAAATTAAATAATTATTTAAATAAAAATTTGGTTTTAAACTATAACTCAGTGTTTTCACTATTCATCCAAAACTGAAAGTTTTCATAAAAATACCAAAAATTCACCCTAAGATAATTTAGATATTCCAAATCCAAAAATGAAGTCCATTTTGAAAGATAAAATTTATAAAATTTTAAAAGTGGGTATTACTATTCATAACTGCTAGTTTGATTGGTTGTGGTGTGTTAGAACTCGAAGTTGCATACGACACACACTATTATATTATTCAAAGAGAAGTGTACCGTGTAAGGTTGGGGTGTTAAAATCTCCCCTCCTTCAAATAATAACATCCTAGAAATTTCTATAATATTACTGCATAAAAAGACTCAGGTGGTTCTTCATCATAAGTTCCTTGGGTTTCCACGTTGCCTCTTCTATCTTATGGTTTCTCCATAGAACTTTTACGAGATGAGTCGTACGATTTCTCAACACTTGTTCTCTTGTATCAAGAACCTTGAAAGGATCTTCACAATAAGACATATCGGGTTCCAGTTCTAATTCCTCATAGGTAAGTACATGCGTTGGGTCAGTCATGTATTTTCTCAACAGTGATACATGGATTACATCGTGAACATTGGAGATACTTGGTGGCATTGCCAAACGGTAAGCTACAACCCCAATTTGTTCTAGAATTTAGAAAGGTATGACGTACTTGGGACTCAATTTACCCTTATTAAAGAAACGTATAACACCCATCCATGGAGATACCTTTAAGAAAACATGATCTCCTACCTGAAATTACAAATCCTTCCTTCGTTTATTAGCATAGATCATCTGCCTACTTTGAGAAGCTTTGATGTGGGTTTGGATCACCTTCACCTTTTCCATAATTTCCTCAACAAGTTATGGGCCTATGAGTTTCAGTTCACCAACATCATCAAAACAAGTTGGTGTGTGACATCTCTTTCCATATAACGCTTCATACGGTGCCATCTAAATACTTGAATAGAAGCTATTGTTATAAGAAAATTCTACCAGAGGTAAATATTGATCCCACATACCTTGAAAGTCAAGAGAGAAAAATATAAACATGTCATCTAAGGTTTTAATAGTCCATTCTGATTGTCCATCAGTTTGAGGGTGGTCGGAAGTGCTCAAACGAAGTTCAATATCCAGGGATTTCTGAAGAATTTTCTAGAATATTGATGTAAAACGGGGTTCATGATCAGAAATAATCGATATTGGTACTCCATAGAGTCTTATGAATTCATTAATATATATTATTTCTAATCGTTCAAGTGGTAAATCTTCTCTTGTAGCATGAAAATGTGTTGACTTGGTAAGACGATCAATAATGACCCATATTTCATCATTCCTTCTAGGATTCTTTGGTAGTCCCATGACAAAGTCCATCGTAATATTATCCCATTTCCACTTAGGTATGGGAAGAGTTTTCAAGACTCCTCCAGGATATTTCCTTCTAGCTTTCACCTGTTGAAAAACAATACATCTTGAAACAAAATCAGAAATCTCCCTCTTCATGTTGTCCCACAAAAAACATTCCTTCAAATCTCTATAGATTTTGTGCTACCAGGTTGTATAGATACATTGGAGCTATGATCATCATTTGACAATTCCCTTTTTATATTAGGTATATTAGGAACACAAAAGTCTCTTCCATAATTTCACAATCCCATCTTCATATACAAACTTGATCAATCTCCCATCGTTCACAGATTTAATCTTCTTTTGAAATTCATCATCATCAGCCTGAGAACTTTTTATCCTTTATAGTAAAGATGGTTTGGAAAGCATTTGAAAAAGCATTTATGTTTCACCTTCCATGGTTATTCCCATATCCATCTTTACTAGATCCAAGAAAATATGATCCCTTTCAACTCTCATCTTGTTCAAAACTCCATGATCATTTCTGTTCAAAGCATCTTCCACCTAATTTTCCTTCCTCGGGTGGTAGTGTATCGTGTAATCATAATCCTTGAGTAGATCAATCCATCTTATTTTCCTCGTGATGATTTCTTTCTATGAGAAAATATACTTCAAACTCTTGTGATCAGTATATATCTCACATTTTTTACCATAGAGATAATGTCTCCATATCTTCAAACCAACGACTACAGATGCTAACTCAATATCATGAGTAGCATAGTTTTTCTCGTGAATGTTTAGATATCATGATTCATAGGAAATAACCCTATCATTCTGTATAAGGACACAACCAAGTCCTTTCTTTAAAGAATCACTATAAAAAACAAACCCATCATTCCCCGATGGTAGAGTCAATATAGTATCATTGACTAATATTCTCTTAATTTCTTCAAAACATTATTCACGCTCTTTTTTCAAAACAAATTTAACCCCTTTACATGTGATATTGGTTAATGGGTTAGCCAATCGAAAAAAAATTCTGGACGAAAAGCCGATAATAACCTCCTAAACTAATAAAACTGCGTACCTCGGTTATACTTGTTGGTGTTGACCATTCTTGGATTGCCTTGGTCTTAAAATTATCAACAGATATTCCATCCTTAGAGGTAATATAGCCAAGAATAGATATCTTATGATGCCATAATTCAAACTTGCAAAACTTCTCATATAATTCATGTCTTCTAAGAGTCTTCAGGATGATGCACAAGTGATTTTCATGATCTTCGTAGATTTTGGAGTATACAAAGATATCATCAACAAATACCACTATAATGTCATCAATATATTCCTTGAAAACTCTATTCATTAGATCCATGAAGACAGAGGGTGAATTAGTCAGTCCAAAAGGCATTACTGTAAACTTGTAATGCCCATACATGGTTCAAAATGTTATTTTCAGAATGTATTCATTCTTGACACACAACTGATGATATCCAGATCAAGGGTCAATATTTTAAAAGTATTAAACTCCGTGAAGTTTGTCAAATAAATCATCAATGTGAGGTAGGGGATACTTGTTCTTTATTGTTATAGCATTGATCTCCCTGTAGTCAATGCACAACCTCATAAAACCATCTTTCTTCTTAACAAAAAGGACAGGGGCTCCCCATAGAGAAGCAATAGGGATAATAAATCCCTTATTACTCAATTCCTATAGTTGTTTCTTTAGTTCCAATAATTCCATAGTGGCCATTCTATAAGGGGTCTTCGATATGATCCTTGATCCAGGAATTAAATAAATAGAAAACTCAATTTCTCATTCTGGAGGATGTCTAGGTAAATCTTCTGGAAACACATCAACATATTCTTCCACAATAGGTACATACTCTATTTGAACATTACTTTCCTCAACCATAGTTATTTCATTCTCTTCCTCCCCAATAATTGAATTTAGTTGAGCTATTGGGGTCGATCTAGATAATAATTAGGTGGTGACATTTCTGGTCTAAAGATAAGGAACTTCTTATCATCATCAAAAATTATAACCTCCTTATTCTTTAAAAAAATTTTTACATCATGGTCTGAAATCCAATCCATACTGAGGATTATATAAAATTCAATCATGGGTATGATGATGAGATCAGCAGATAAAAAACATTTATATTCCCTAATGGGGACTGATTCACAAAACTTGGTTGCAATGATACTTCCATTAGGAGTTTTTACTGACAAATCCCTAGTTAAATCAAATTAGAAATATCTAATTTTCATAGAAAACTAGGACGATATGAAACAATGTGATGATCCAGAATCAAATAAATCATTTTCTAAACTCGAGTAAACCATTAAATTACCTGCCACTACGTCTTTCAGAGCTTAAAACTCAGCAATAGTTATAGCATAAGCTTTGCCTTGATCCCTTGTCCTTTTCTGAGGTAAGTTCCCATGACTCTTAGGACATTAATTTGCATAATTCCCCCTTTCCCTACAATTTTAGCATTCAACATCGACAATCGCGTTCTTCCCCTTGCAATCACGAGCTTGGTGGCCTTTTTCACCACACTTGTAACAGACTCTCATTCCCTTCAGGCAAGTACCAGGGTGTTTCTTCCCACATTTACTATAGGATGGATATTCAAATTCTCCCTTCTTCCTCTTATTTCCATTTCCAGAGTGTTCAACAGATCTCTTCTTCTCTTTTTTTTCTTTAAAGTTGTAAGACTTAGATAATTCTTTTTCTATCTTGATAGCACATGAGACAATATCTTCGTACGACGAGAAGTATTGTGAGACTAATGCTCGATAGAGAAATGGTTTTAACCCATAAAATAAATGATCAATATTAATTCTTGGGTTACGAATATAATCTTAAGCATGACTCACTAACCTTGTAAAGTTAGCTTCATACTTAGTGACATTCTAATCCTCCTTTTGCCTCAAACTCAGAAATTGTCTTTCTATATCCGCTCGATGGTCATGAGGAAAGAATTTTTCTAAGAAAATTTCTTTAAACTCCCTCCATTACATATTTGATACTTCTTTATCTTCCTTTGTGTTTTGAATCAATGACCACCATTGATCAGCATCTCTAGTGAGGCGGTAAACTACCATGACACTTTTTCCCTTTTGCTACTCCCCAAGGTGTGGAATATTTTCCCTAAGAAATTTATCCATTTCTCTGCTACTAATGGATTTTTACTCCCATTTATGTTGGTGGTTATTTCCTCATGAAGAAATCTAACATTGATCCTCCACGCTGCGGATCAGTGTGCTCCATACGAGTAAGGTTATTATTCATAACCTGAGTGAGTTTTCCCAGTATGGTGATTAGCTGATCAGCACCAGTTTCATCACCAGCTACACAATAATTATCTTGAGTAGGAGGGAAATCCCTACATGAAGTGTGTGTATTGATATGGTTTCCATTCCTTCTACTAGGCACCATTACTAAAAATGGCATAAAGTGGATTAGTTTATGAATCGCAATACATAAATCCAAACATGTAAAATACCTAACATAAATTGACCAATTTATGGATATAATCTATAATCATAAAAATGTTTTATTTGAGGATTTATATACTCATAAACCCTTCATAATGGTTTGTAAATAAAATAATAATTATCCTAAGCATATGCCCCAGGAGTGTCGTAACTAAGAGTGCATCAAGGCCCGTTGTCGTGCACCAGTTCCCGTTCGAGTCTAGCTCAAAGTGGTGTTTTCAGGTTTTACCCCTAGGTATATCTGTGCCAGATCTGCCTCTACCTGCTCATATCTGGACAGGGATGTATTTCTTGGAAAAAACACAAAATCTCTACAATACCAAAATTCTAGGAAGTTCTTATGTACTAATCCTCAAAGTCTGTCTTAGGGATATGTGTTGTAATCAGAGTTTATCTAAATCTAGTTTCCAAGGTTTTTACTAAACTTCCTCTGATACCAACTGTAACGCTCTGACCCCAGAAGCCCAGAGTCATTGTAGTATTATGTATCATTGGCTTGATCACAAAATATCAAGTCTCGACAGACCAATTAGTTTAGTGGCCTTGTAAGTACTATATACATTTATAAGGTTTACATTACATCATAAAATGGAAAACTACAAAAACATTGTTTCCATAGACAACATCAAGAGCCCATATACTATCCCTGAAGGTCAGTCATAATATACTTCTTCACATCCTAGGAAAAATAAACATAGAAAGGGGTGATCTTAGATGCTTAGTAAGGATAACAATATAGCAGAAGCTTTCATAAATAAGCATAAACATTTAAGGCAGTGTATAAAACTAAAACAAAAGATTTTAAAACTTGAACTTCAGCATAATATGGAAAAGATAAATCAAAATAATTCCATTTACTTACTCACATGGATATTCTACAAGTCGAATAATCACATTCAATATCAATAGCCACTTTCATAATGATGGAATGCATAATTCCAGACTTTCATAACCACATAGTCAACGCCTTGTGCCAAGACTATAAATAATATTTTTTCAAGGCCTTATGCCAAGACACTAGTTTGTCTCGTGAGACCTACCGATGCATCAAGGAGCTATAGCAGGCTCCACCTGTCACATACTAAGTCCAATGCATTCCTTATATGAAATGGTTTAAACATAACATAAACATTCTAATTAAAACTCACATACGAAATGCCAATACTTTATCCATAAACAATGAATGGTGTAAAAGTAACACATCCATAGTCAAACATATCACAAAACCTTCAATACAATATGGAAGTTTTGTATCATAATAAATCAACTTCAAATAATCTTAAAATCCATCAAAGGTTGTTGACATAGATGAAATCAAAACCTTTTTTAGATAAATATCTCTTTCTATTTTGAAATCATTTAAAATTTGTATAATTATAAAATAAAACATTTATTTTTGAAATATTATTATAAGATTGTAAGGGAATCATTGATGACGTTATAACATTGTAAAATAGTCACACCCACCATATAAGCTAAAAAAATATTCTTAACTTAATTTTGTCGAAAAGGTCATAAAGTACCTTGTTTGGAAATCAACGGAAATATTCATTTCAGAACATATAAGGTCAAATAAGGGTATAAATGAATTTAACCCATTGTTTAGTAAATAGTAAAAATGTTTTGAAATACATTTTTAAGAAGCATGGATGTGGATGATAACGAGGTCCCAGTAGATAATTATGTATAAACAACCTCGGATAATGAAGAGATTGTGAAATTAACCATTACATTGTACTTTTCCTTGGTTGAGGGTAGGTTAAACTTTTTTATAATGGTTAAATAATTTTTATTAAATTATAAAAGAATCATATACATTAATATTATATCATATATAGTCTTTTAACATTGCTTTGTTAGTAATATCTTAGTATTATCGTCGTTTCGGGTGTTAACTGATTCATTTTCCTTTGTATTATTTGTTACATAAGTAATTTTTACTATGGATAGGATGTATCTTATTCATATTTATAATGATATTAAGTCTTTAAAAATTATTTTTAATCATCTAATGAAAATTAATCGTGAATGGATATGATGGGGAATGAATCTCATCACGTTCATGGAGACGGTAATCCGTACGTACGCACGAGCGACAATATCATTTTTTTGATATTAAAATAAAATATAATTGGATGTTATATCATATATACAGAATCATTATCATGTTATATTTATTATTTATGACAATTAAACATCATTATTATACCCATCCAAATAATAATGTGTTGAATAACAATTACACCACGACGTGGAGACGGTAAGTCGTACGTACGCATGTATGGTGACATGCCATTCAAAGGATGGATAAATATCTAATATGGTTGTACCATATTTATAATAACATCAAAGTATATATAATATACTAGATTTATTATTTTGGAATGGAAATAACAAAGAAAGAGGATGTGGAAGAAGAATGGAACTTGAAAGAGGTGATGAAATATTTACCTTTTCTTCGAGTTATTCCTTTCGATTTGGTCAAAAGGGATACTTAGGTTGGCTTTATGAATAAAGGAAGACCCCTAGGATTAAGGTAAGATAGTTTAAAGGGTATTTGGGAAGGGTTTGTTCGATCTAAATTTCTTTGAAGGTGTGAATTAGAGAGAAGGGGGAAGTGTCCTTTTATGAGAGGGGTGAGAGGCACCTTAGGAAAAGCTATAAATATTATTTTATAATAAAATAATTTTCAGATTATAATGGATCCAAAATGAATTATTTAAATTATAAGATGGTGATGGGTCTAAAACCACTCAACCAATAGGTTTTATATAGGTCTGGGTAACTATATCAACTTTATCTTTTAAATTTAACTCTTAGTTAAATAGTTTGACATTTACCATGTATCTTTGTATTTTTATATTATATGGTTAATAAACGTACTATATAATTCCAATTGAACCCCAAGTGGTTAATTAATAATACACCTATCATTATATAAGTCTTTTTTCTGAACCTTAGATTTTTAAGAATAGAATATCAATTAATAATATAATATTTGTTTTAAAAACTCTTTTATGTCAATTTTGACACTATTTTGTATTTTGTTTTTGTAAATTCATAACAGAATTATTAATTCGAAATAAATTCATCTAACCAACCCTAAAATGTAATATTAACATATAAAATTAGTGTAATTCATAAAAAGTCTCAAACTAAATTTATTTCGATATTTATAATATCAATTATTTTAATATTTAATTAATTAGGTAATTACTACCTCATCATTGTGTCATAAATAAATTAAATTATTTAATGTTTAAAAGATATAAATAAAATGAAATTATGTATAAAATCGTCTTATTTTTCTAATGAATATTTATAGTCTAATTTATCTTTTGTGTAACCCTATATTAAAAATGGTTTAGTTATTAAACATTGAATTTAATACTTTTAACTCTTCTTTGAATTAAATAATAATAAATGTCCTAATATAATCCAATTGGACCTAAAGGATCATATTTTATTACTAAGGTTGTTTTTGGTCTAATTAAACTTATCCAATATAATTAATACATGTTTTAGGGTAATAATAATATCATTTTTACCATTAATTACCCTATTTACTTTTAACCGTGGTAATAAAAGTAAAAAGTTATTATTCACCAAAAATTATTTTCATCTTATTGAACCACATTTTACTAAATGATATCAACAGTGCCTCTCAAATTTTTGAAATTCAAATCAGAGAAGTGGTAAAATTATGTTTTATATAAATTTTCAAATGCTCCTAGAAGGTGGGTAAAAGACGGTAAAAAGTTCAATAAAATTTTTATATATCTAAAATTATTATAAACTAACTCCAATGAATTACTTTAAAATTATATAGGTATTATGTATCTATTTTTACCTAAAAGAAATTTAAATAAAATAAATAAAAATTTAAATAAAAATTTGGTTTTAAACTATAACTTAGTGTTTTCACTATTCATCCAAAACTGAAAGTTTTCATAAAAATACCAAAAATTCACCCTAAGATAATTTCGATATTCCAAATCCAAAAATGAAGTCCATTTTGAAAGATAAAATTTATAAAATTTTAAAAGTGGGTATTATTATTCATAACGGCTAGTTTGATTGGTTGTGGTGTGTTAGAACTCAAAGTTTCATACGACACACGCTATTATATTATTCAAAGAGAAGTGTACCGTGTAATGTTGGGGTGTCACACTCTCCCCTCCTTCAAATAAATCCATCCTAGAAATTTCTATAATATTACTGCATAAAAAGACTCGGGTGGTTCTTCATCATAAGTTCCTCAGGTTCCCATGTTTCCTCTTCTATCTTATGGTTTCTCCATAGAACTTTTACCAGATGAGTCGTCCAATTTCTCAACACTTGTTCTCTTGTATCAAGAACCTTGAAAGGCTATTCACAATAAGACATATTGGGTTCCAGTTTTAATTCCTCATAGGTATGTACATGTGTTGGGTCAGGCATGTATTTTCTCAACAGTGATTTGTGGAATACTTCGTGAACTTTGGAGATACTTGGTGGAATTTCCAAACGGTAAGCTACCACCCCAATTTGTTCTAGAATTTCTAAAGGTCTGATGTACTTGGGACTCAATTTACCCTTCTTAGAAAAACTTATAACACCCATCCATGGAGATACCTTCAAGAAAACATGATATCCTACCTGAAATTACAAATCCTTCCTTTGGTTATCAGCATAGATCTCTTTCCTACTTTGAGAAGCTTTGATGTGGGTTTGGATCACCTTCACCTTTTCCATTGTTTCCTCAACAAGTTATGGGCCTATGAGTTTTCTTTCACCAACATCATCAAAAAAAGTTGGTGTGTGACATCTCTTTCCATATAACGCTTCATATGGTTCCATCTAAAAACTTGAATGGAAGCTATTATTATAATAAAATTCTAACATAGGTAAATATTGATCCCATATACCTTGAAAGTCAAGAGAGAAAGATCTAAACATGTCTTCTAAGGTTTTAATAGTCCTTTCTGATTGTCCATCAGTTTGAGGGTGGTAGGCAGTGCTCAAACGAAGTTCAGTATCCAGGGATTTCTGAAGACTTTTCTAGAATATTGATGTAAAATGGGGATCATGATCAGAAAGAATCGATAGTGGTACTCCATGAAGTCTTACAAATTCATTAATATATATTATTTCTAATCGTTCAAGTGGTAAATCTTCTCTTATAGCAAGAAAATGTGTTGACTTGGTAAGACGGTCAATAATGACCCATACTGCATCATTCCTTCTAGGAGTCTTTGGTAGTCCCATGACAAAGTCTATCGTAATATTATCCCATTTACACTTAGGTATGGGAAGAGGTTATAAGACTCCTACAGGTTGTTGCCTTCAAGATTTCACTTGTTGAAAAACCATACATCTTGAAACAAAATTAGAAATCTCCCTCTTCATGTTGTCCCACCAAAAATGTTCCTTCAAATCTCTATAGATTTTGTGCTACCATGGTGTATAGAGAAATTGGATCTATGAGCATCATTTAATAATTCCCTTTTTAGATTAGGTATATTAGGAACACAAAAGTCTCTTCCCAAATTTCACAATCCCATATTCATATACAAACTCGATCAATCTCCCATCATTCACAGATTTAATCTTCTTTTGAAATTCATCATCATCAGCCTGAGAACTCTTTATCCTTTCTAGTAAATATGGTTTGGAAACCATTTGAAAAAGCATTGATGTTTTACCTTCCATGGTTATTCCCATATACATCTTTACTAGATCCAAGAAAATAGGATCCCTTTCAACTCTCATCTTGTTCAAAACTAAATGATCATTTCTGCTCAAAGCATCTTCCACCTTATTTTCCTTCCTCGGGTGGTAGTGTATCGTGTAATAATAATCCTTGAGTAGTTCAATCCATCTCATTTTCCTCATGTTGAGTTCTTTCTATGAGAAAATATACTTCAAACTCTTGTGATCAGTATATATCTCACATTTTTCACCATAGAGATAATGTCTCCATATATTCAAACCAAAGATTACAGATGCAAACTCAATATCATGAATAGGATAGTTTTCTCATGAATTTTTAGATATCATGACGCGTATGCAATAACCCTATCATTCTGCATAAGGACACAACCAAGTCCTTTCTTTAAAGAATCACTATAAAAAACAAACCCATCATTCCCCGATGGTAGAGTCAATATAAAATCATTGAATAATATTCTCTTCAGTTATTCAAAACATTTTTTACACTATTTTTTCCAAACAAATTTAACTCCTTTACGTGTGATATTGGTTAATGGGTTAGCCAATCGGGCAAAATTCTGGACAAAAAGACGATAATAACCTGCTAAACCAATAAAATTGCGTACCTCGGTTATACTTGTTGGTGTTGACCATTATTGGATTGCATTGGTATTAGAAGGATCAATAGATATTCCATCCATAGAGACAATATGTCCAAGAAAAGATATATTCTGAAGCCAGAATTCACACTTTCTAAACTTCTCATATAATTCATGTATTCTAAGAGTCTTCAGGATAATGCGCAAGTGATTTTCATGATCTTCATAGCTTTTGGAATATACCAATATATCATCAAAAAATACCACTATAAAGTCATCAAGATATTCCTTGAAAACTCTATTCATTAGATCCATGAAGACATAGGGTGAATTAGTCAGTCCAAAAGGAATTACTGTAAACTTGTAATGCCCGTACCTGGTTCAAAATGTTGTTTTCAGAATTCCTTCCTTCTTGACACACAACTGATGATATCCAGATAAAAGTCCAATCTTTTAAACGTATTGATATCCATGAAGTTGGTCAAATAAATCATCAATGTGATGTAGGGTATACTTGTTCTTTATTGTTATAGCATTGATCTCCCTGTAGTCAATGCACAACCTCATAAAACCATCTTTCTTCTTAACAAAAAGGACAGGGGCTCCCCATGGAGAAGAAATAGGGAGAATAAATCCCTTATTACTAAATTCCTCTTGTTTTTTCTTTAGTTCCACTAATTCCACAGTGGCCATTCTATAAGGGGTCTTCGATATGAGCCTTGATCTAGGAATTAAATAAATAGAAAACTCAATTTCTCATTCTGGAGGATGTCTAGGTAAATCTTCTGGAAACACATCAACATATTCTTTCACAATAAGTACATACTCTATTTGAACATTCCTTTCCTCACCCATAGTTATTTCATTTTCTTCCTCCCCAATAATTGAATTTAGTTGAGCTACTGGGGGTGGATCTTGATAATAATTAGGTGGTGGCATTTATGATCTAAAGATAAGGAAATCCTTATCATCATCAAAAATTGAAACCTATTTATTCTTAAAATAAATTTTTACATCATGGTTTGAAAGCCAATACATACAGAGGATTATATAAAATTCAATCATGGGTATGATGATGAGATCAGAAGATAAAAAACATTTATATTCCCTAATGGGGACTGATTCACAAAATATTGTTGAAATGATACTTCCATTAAGAGTTTTTACTGACAAATCCCTAGTTACATAACATTATAAATATCTACTTTTCATAGAAAACTAGGAAGATATGAAACAATGTGATGATCCAGAATCAAATAAAGCATTTTCTAAACTCGAGGAAACCATTAAATTACCTGGCACTATGTCTTTCGGAGCTTCAAACTCAACAATAGTGATAGCATAATATTTTTCTTGATCCCTTGGCCATTTCATAGGTAAGTTCTCCAAACTCTTAGGAAATTCATTCACATAATTCCCCCTTTATCTACAATTGTAGCATTCAACATCGACAGCCTCTTTCTTCCCCTTGCAATCACGAACTTGGTGGCCTTTTTCACCACACTTGTAACAGACTCTCATTCCCTTCAGGCAAGTACCAGGGTGTTTCTTCCCACATTTACTATAGGATATATATTCAACTTCTCCCTTATTCATCTTATTTCCATTTCTAGAGTGTTCAGAAGATCTCTTCTTCTCTTGCTTTTCTTTAAAGTCGTAAGACTTAGAGAATTCTTTTTCTATCTTGATAGCACATGAGGCAATATCTTCGTACGATGAGAAGGATTGTGAGACTAATTCTTGACAGAGAAATGGTTTTAACCCATCAAATAAATGATCAATCTTACTTCTTGGGTCACATATATAATCTTCATCATGACTCGCTAACCTTGTAAAGTTAGCTTCATACTTTGCGATATTCTCATCCTCCTTTTGCCTCAGACTCAGAAATTCTCTTTCTATATCTGCTCGATGGTCATGAGGAAAGCATTTTTCTAAGAAAAATTCTTTAAACTCCCTCCATTCCATATTTTATACTTCCTTATCTTCCTTTGTGTTTTGTATCAATGACCACCATTGATCAGAATCTCTAGTGAGGCGGTAAACTACCATGAAAACTTTTTACCTTTTGCTACTCCCCAAGGTGTGGAATATTTTCCTTAAGGAATTTATCCATTTCTCTACCACTAATGGATTTTTACTCCCATTGAATGTCGGTGGTAATTGCCTCATGAAGAAATATAACAATGATCCTCCACGTTGTGGATCAGGGTACTCCATACGGGTAAGGTTATTATTCATAACATGAGTGAGTTGTCCCAGTATGGTGATTAGCTGATCAGTACCAGTTTCATCACCAGCTCTACTATAATTATCTTGAGTATGAGGAAATCCCTACATGCAGTGTGTGCATTGATATGGTTTCCATTCCTTATACTAGGCACCATTTCTAAAAAAATGGCATAAACTAGATTAGTTTCGCAATACATAAATCCAAACATGTAAAACACTTAACATAAATTGAACAATTTATGGATATAATCTATAATCATAAATATGGTTTCTTTGAGGATTTATATACTCATAAACCCTTAATAATGGTTTGTAAATAAAATAAGAATTATCCTAAGCATATCCCCCAGGAGTGTCGTAACTAAGAGTGCATCAAGGCCCGTTGTCGTGCACCAGTTCCCATTCGAGTCTAGCTCAAAATGGTGTTTTCAGGTTTTACCCCTAGGTATATCTGTTCCAGAGCTGCCTTTACCTGCACATATCTAGACAGGGATGTATTTCTTGGAAAACTCACAAAATCTCTACAATACCAAAATTCTAGGCAGATCTTATGTACTAATCCTCAAAGTCTATCTTAGGGCTATGTGCTCTAATCAGAGTTTATATAAATCTTGTTTCCAAGGTTTTTACTAAACTTCCTCTAATGCCAACTATAACGCTCTGACCCAAGAATCCTAGAGTCATTGTAGTATTATGTATCATTGGAATAATCACAAAAGATCAAGTCTCAAAAGACCGATTAGTTTAGTGGCCTTGTAAGTACTAGATACATTCATAAGGTTTACATTACATCATAAAACGGAAAACTACAAAAACATTGTTTCCATAGACAACATCAAGATCCCATATACTATCCCTGAAGTTCATTCATAATATACTTCTTCGCATCCTGGGAAAAATAAAACATAGAAAGGGGTGAGCTTAGATGCTCAGTAGGGATAACAATATAGCGGAATCTTTCATAAATAAGCATAAACATTTAAGGCAATGTATAAAACTAAAACAAAAGCTTTTAAAACATGAACTTCAGAATAATATGGAAAAGTTAAAATCAAAATAATTCCATTTACTTACTCACATGGATATTTTATTAGTCGAATAATCACATTCAATATCAATAGCCACTTTCATAATGATGGAATGCATAATTCCAGACTTTCATAACCACATATTCAAGGCCTTGTGCCAAGACTATAAATAAGATTTTTTCAAGGCCTTGTGCCAAGAAACTAGTTTGTCTCTTGAGACCTACCGATGCATCTTGGAGCTACAGCAGCCTCCACCTTCCACATACTAAGTTCAATGCATTCCTCATATTAAATGGTTTAAACATAACATAAACATTCGTATTAAAACTCGCATACGAAATATCAATACTTTATCCATATACCATGAATGGTGTAAAAGTAACACATCCATAGTAAAACATATCACAAAACATTCAATACAATATGGAAGTTCTGTATCATAATAAATCAACTTCAAATAATCTTAAAATCCATCAAAGGATGTTGACATAGATGAAATCAAAACCTTTTTTAGAGAAATATCTCTTTCTATTTTGAAATCATTTAAAATTTTTATAATTATAAAATAAAAAATTTATTTTTGAAATATTCTTATAAGCTTGTTAGGGAAGCATTGATGACATTATAATAGTGTAAAATAGCTGCATCCACCGTATAAGTTAAAAAACATTCTTACCTTAATTTTGTCGAAAAGGTCATAAAGTGCCTTCTTTTGAAATCAACAGAAAGATTCTTTTCAGAACATATAAGGTCAAATAAGGGTATAAATGACTTTAACCCATTGTTTAGTAAATATTAAAAATGTTTTGAAATACATTTTTAAGAAGCATGGATTTGGATGATAACGAGGTCCCATTAGATAATTACGTATAAACAACCTCGGATAATGAAGATATTGTGAAATTAACACTTACATTGTACTTTTCCTTGGTAGAGGGTAGGTTAAAATTTTTTATAATGGTTAAATATTTTTTATTAAATTATAAAATAATCATATACATTAATATTATATCATATATGATCTTTTAACATTGCTTTGTTAATAATATCTTAGTATTATCGTCGTTTCGGGTGTTATCTGATTCATTTTCCTTTGTATTCTTTGTTACATAAGTAATTTTTATTATGGATAGGATTTATCTTATTCATATTTATAATGATATTAAGTCTTTAAACATTATTTTTAATAATCTAATGAAAATTAATCTGGAATGGATACGATGGGGAATTAATCTCATCACGTTCATGGAGACAGTAATCCGTACGTACGCACGAGCGACAATATCATTTTTTTGATATTAAAATAAAATATAATTGGATGTTATATCATATATAAAGAATAATTATCATGTTATATTTATTATTTACAACAATTACACATCATTATTATACCCATCCAAATAATAATGTGTTGAATAACAATTACACCACGACGTGGAGACGATAAGTCATACGTACGCATGTATGGTGACGTGTCATTAAAAGGATGGACAAATAATTAATATGGTTGTACCATATTTATAATAACATCACTGTATATATAATATACTAGATTAATTATTTTATAATGTAAATAACAAAGAAAGAGGATGTGGAAGAAGAATAGAACTTGAAAGAGGTGATGAAATATTTACCGTTTCTTCGAGTTATTCCTCTACATTTGATCCAAAGGGATACTTAGTTTGGCTTTATGAATAAAGAAAGACCTCTAGGATTAAGGGAAGACAGTTTAAAGGGTATTTGGGTAGGGGTTGTTTGATCCAAATTTCTTTGAAGGTGTGAATTAGAGATAAGGGGGAAGTGTCCTTTTATAAGAGGGGTGAGGGGCACCTTAGGAAAAGCTATAAATATTATTTTATAATAAAATAATTTTCAGATTATAATGGCTCCAAAATGAATTATTTAAATTATAAGATGTTGATAGGTCTAAAACCACTCAACAAATAGGTTTTAGACAGGTCTGGGTAACTATATTAACTTTATATTTTAGATTTAACTCTTAGTTATATAGTTTGACATTTACCATGTCTCTTTGTATTTTTATATTATATGGTTAATAAACTTATTATATAACTCCAAGAGAACCCCAAGTGGTTCATTAAAAATACACCTATAATTATATAAGTATTTTGTCCGAACCTTATATTTTTAGGAATAGAATATTAATTAATAATATAATATTTTTTTTAAAAACTCTTTTATGTCAATTTTGACACTATTTGGTATTTTGTTTTTCTAAATTCATAACATAATTATTAATTCGAAATAAATTCATCTAACCAACCCTAACATGTAATATTAACCTATAAAATTATTGTAATTCATAAAAAGTCTCAAACTACATTTATTTGGATATTTATAATATCAATTATTTTAATATTTCATTAATTAGGTAATTACTACCTCATCATTGTGTCATAAATAAATTAAATTATTTAATGTTTAAAAGATATAAATAAAATACCATTATGTATAAAATCGTCTTATTTTTCTAATGAATATTTATAGTCGAATTTATCTTTTGTGTAACCCTATATTAAAAATGGTTTAGTTATTAAACATTGAATTTAACACTTTTAACTCTTCTTTGAATTAAATAATAATAAATGTCCTAATCTAATCCAATTGGACCTAAAGGATCATATTTTATTCCTAAAGTTGTATTTGGTCTAATTACACTTATCCAATAGAATTAAGACATGTTTTAGGGTAATAATAGTATCATTTTTACCATTAATTACCCTATTTACTTTTAATCGTGGTAATAAAAGTAAAAAGTTATTATTCACCAAAAATTATTTTCATCTTATTGAACCACATTTTACTAAATGATATCAAAAGTGCCTCTTGAATTTTTGAAATTCAACTCATAGAAGTGGTAAAATTATGTTTTATGTAAATTTTCAAATGCTCCTAGAAGGTGGGTAAAAGACGGTAAAAAGTTCAATAAATTTTTTATATATCTAAAATTATTATAAACTAACTCCAATGAATTACATTGAAATTATATAGGTATTATGTATCTATTTTTACCTAAAATAAATTTAAATAAAATAAATAATTATTTAAATAAAAATTTGGTTTTAAACTATAACTCAGTGTTTTCACTATTCATCCAAAACTGAAAGCTTTCATAAAAATACCAAAAATTCACCTTAAGAAAATTTAGATTTTCAAAATACAAAAATGAAGTCCATTTTGAAAGTTAAAATTATAAAATTTTAAAAGTGGGTATTACTATTCATAACAGCTAGTTTGATTGGTTGTGGTGTGTTAGAACTTGAAGTTGCATACAACACACGCTATTATATTATTCAAAGAGAAGTGGGTGTTACATTCTCCCGTCCTTCAAATAATTCCATCCTAAAAATTTCTAGATTATTACTGCATAAAAAGACTCGGGTGGTTCTTCATCATAAGTTCATCGGGTTCCCACGTTGCCTCTTCTATCTTATAGTTTCTCCATAGAACTTTTACCAGACGAGTCGTCCGATTTCTCAACACTTGTTCTCTTGTATCAAGAACCTTGAAAGGCTCTTCACAATAAGACATATCGGGTTCTAGTTCTAATTCCTCATAGGTAAGTACATGCGTTGGGTCAGGCATGTATTTTCTCGAAAGTGATACGTGGAATACATCGTGAAATTTTGAGATACTTGGTGGCATTTCCAAACGGTAAGCTACAACCCCAATTCGTTCTAGAATTTAGAAAGGTCTGATGTACTTGGGACTCAATTTACCCATCTTACTGAAACGTATAACACCCATCCATGGAGATACCTTCAAGAAAATATGATCTCATACCTGAAATTCCAAATCCTTCCTTCGGTTATCAGCATAGATCTTCCTCCTACTTTGAGTAGCTTTAATGTGGGTTTGGATCACCTTCACCTTTTCCATCGTTTCCTCAACAAGTTAGGGGCCTGTGAGTTTTATTTCACCAACATCATCAAAAAAAGTTGGTGTGTGACATCTCTTTCCATATAACGCTTCATACGGTGCCATCTAAATACTTGAATGGAAGCTATTGTTATAATAAAATTCTACCAGAGGTAAATATTGATCCCACATACCTTTAAAGTCAAGAGAGAAATATCTAAAAATGTCTTCTATGGTTTTAATAGTCCATTCTGATTGTCCATCAGTTTGAGTGTGGTAGGCAGTGCTCAAACGAAGTTCAGTATCTAGGGATTTCTGAAGACTTTTCTAGAATATTGATGTAAAATGGGGATCAAGATCAGAAAGAATCAATACTGGTGCTCCATGAAGTCTTACGAATTCATTAATATATATTCTTTCTAATCGTTCAAGTGGTAAATCTTCTCTTATAGCAAGAAAATGTGTTGACTTGGTAAGACGATCAATAATGACCCATATTGCATCATTCCTTCTAGGATACTTTGGTAGTCCCATGACAAAGTCCATAGTAATATTATCACATTTCCACTTAGGTATGGGAAGAGGTTGCAAGAATCCTCTAGGCTGTTGCTGTAAAGCCCCAACCCCAGCTACCCAGAGTCGGTGCATTACTTCGTAACATTGGCATGATCACAAAAGATCAAGTCTCGAAAGACCGATTAGTTTAGTATCCTTGGAAACACTAGATACATTCGTAAAAGTTACATTACATCATAAAGTGAAAAACAAAAATAACATGGTCTCCATAGTCCACACTCATATCCCCTTCTGACTATCCCTGCAGGTCATTCATAAAATACCTCTTCACATTCTGTAAAATATTAAAACATTGAAAGGGGTGAGCTCAGATGCTCAGTAAGGATAACAATATTGCGGAAGATTTCATAAATAAACATTAACATTTAAGGAAATGTATAACTAAAACAAAAGCCTTTTTAAACTTGAACTTCAACATAATATGGAAAAAATAAAATTAAATAATGTCATTTACTTATTTACATGGATATTCTACTAGTTGAATAATCACATGCAATATCAATAACCACTTTTATAATGATAGAATACATAATGACAGACTATCATAAAAACGTAGCCAAGGCCTCGTGCCAAGTCCACAAATAAGATTTTGTCAAGGCCTCGTGCCAAGAAACTAGTTTGTCTCATGAGACCTACCGATGCATCGAGGAGTTATAGCGGGCTCCACCCGTCACTTATTAATTCCAATGCATTCCTCATATGAACAGGTTTAAACATATCATAAACCATAACATAATTGTATCACATAAAACATGAATAAAGGAAACATAAGATTTCCACACTTCAATCACAAGATATCAATACCACACATTGATAAAATAAAACTTTATCAAAACCATTTTCATTACCAAAATAAAATATAAGTAAAACATGTTATTTATTTTTCATTAAAAAAAGTTATGGTTATAGAGGAAGCCGAAACTCAAATAACAGTCACGGCGGCGGAGAAGTTGTTGTCTCCACATACGTAAGGAAAAACATTCCTTTTTTCATTTAGTAAAAACACTTCGTATAAAAAGATTCCATTTGAATAAAAGTAAAAGTCAAAGGGGTTTATACACCGTATAAATGAAAAATGTGTATAAAACAAAATATGCCTCAATGAAAGGAGATTGAGACGAAGTCCTTACAAAGATAATTTTTAAAATAAAATAGATCTATTATGTGTATTCAATATAAGTACACATAAATAAAGTACAAATACAAGATAGTACATAATAATATCATGACATAATTTGAAAGTAGGAGATTAACCCAAAGAATGGAAATTGGGTTAAGAAATTCCCTTACCTCGTGTCCGACTTGACTCGACCATTCTTTAACCTCATGAATAATAAACTATAGTTAATTTATAATTGCTTAAGAACATTTTTCAAGTTTATTATTCCTTTTATATCACTTATTACCATGTTATGAACATTATGTAATTATTTGTGTTAATAATGGTCGTTTCGTCGATCTTTGGTACATGAGTCAAAAATAGACTTCTTAAAATTACAAGTTGTTCATGTGGTAAAATATCCATTATATACATAATTGTTTTAATTATTTATATATTATATACATCATATATATCCAGTATATAAATTCATTTATAATATTACATAACATTTAGAGGCAAAAATGAAATGCACCGTTCATGGAGATGGAAAGTCATATGTACGCATGAACGCTACTTTCATTTCTATTTCTTATTTAATGGAATTAAGTTATAATTATATAAAGGTATAATATATTTCCAGTATAATATAATTTATAATACCATTTACTCCATCCTTTATACATCTCACATATGGCATTAACGATTCAAATCACTTTGAGGGGGCGGTAGTCCGCACTTCCTAAAATGAAAATATCGCGTTTACCCATAATGGAAACCATAAAGGTATACCATAAATGAAAAATACAAAATCTTAAGGAAAACATAAACATATTATATATCATATATAAATATAGTGACATCTTAATGGCCACCTTTGAAGGTGTTATATGAGTGTTGAACAATCATCGTTTTGTGAGGCAGAAATTCCCCATCCACAGAAATAGTATGTTATTTAACCATTAGATGTAGGTGTGTGTAAGTGTACCTAGAATATTTCTTATAACAACATCCTAGTATATTTAAGATACTGGTTTTGTTACAAAATAAAGGAATAAAAAGAGTTTAAGGGGTTGGATAAGAAAAATTAAACAAAATAACATAAGAGAAGACATTACCTTAAAACCGGGTAACTCTTTTTTGATTTGATCCAAAGGCTTCCTTGGGAAGCATTCTGCCCAAAGTGAGGATTCTAGGAGTAAGAGATGGAAGTTTAGAGAGTATTTGGGCAGATCTTGGCTGAGCCAAAAGGATTTGAATGTGTGAGTAAGGTGGT
The DNA here is from genome assembly GCA_963277665.1 of Viscum album. Classification (NCBI taxonomy): domain Eukaryota; kingdom Viridiplantae; phylum Streptophyta; class Magnoliopsida; order Santalales; family Viscaceae; genus Viscum; species Viscum album. The sequence continues at coordinate 1,880,735,303 of OY728156.1, read as the reverse complement.
AGTGGTGGGGGCCTTTTATAAGAGGAGGGGAGGGGCACTCTTGGAAAGTCATGAAATGTTACTTTATTATATAATGAGTTTCGGATTTTAAAGGTCCCACACATATATATTTCTAGTATAAGGTGATAAGGGTTATAAATATACTCATCCAATAGGTTTTTGACAAGTGTAAGTCTTAGATTTTACATTATCTTTTTATTTTATTTAAATCGTTAATTAATGAGGTAATCGCTTCATCATCATGGTGTCATAAATAATTTAATTTATTTAATGTCTAAAAATTATAGAAAAAATATCATGATGTGTGAAATCCGTTTAGCTTTCCAATGAATATTTATAGTCAAAACTCTTACGTGTATAAACCTATTTACAAATTATTTTAGTAAAACAACTCATGTTTGTGACATTTTTATTTTAACATTAAATAAAAGGTTTTTAATGTCATTTGCTACCAAAGTGGCTCAATGGGGTCCCCAAGTTGACCCATGGATTGTATTGGTCGGCCCTGACTCATCCAATAGGGGTAGTACAAGTGTAAAGGTGTTTTTATATTTTTATAATACCATTTTTACCTTAAATTTCACTAATTACCTTTAATTGTGATTAATTAAACTTAAAAGTTACTATTCACCAAAAATTATTTTAATCTCATTGAACCAAATTTTACTTCTTAATGACAACCATGTATGTTGGATTTTTGAAAATCAAATCACAGAAGTGGCAATGTTTCATTTAAATGAAAAATCAGTTTTTTAACTACCACTTAGTGGTTTGACTATTCATCAAAAATTGTTGTTTTTCAAAACAATCCCAAAATTTCACCCTAAGCTATAATTGATATTCTGAATTAAAAAATGATGTCTATTTTAAAAAATTCCAAACATATAAGTTTCATTAATTAATTTTATAACTAATTCCTGCTGTCACAACAAATAGCGTGTTTTTAAGAAACAATATATATCAAAAGATTGACAATTGTTTATGTCCAATTTCAAAGTGAAATTAATTATAATGACCACCATTGGATAAAATGGTAAAAATATATTCTAATTACACTTTAAAACCACTCAATAGTATAATTTATCACTATAAATTATTTTGATTAAAAAAGTTGTTTTTAAGTATTTTTCACTATTCATAAAAAATTGGAAGTTCTGAGAAAAATACCAAAAATTCTAGGCTAATTTCGATATTCCAAATCCAAAAATGAAGTCCATTTTGAAATATAAAATATATATAATTTCAAAAATTGGGTATTACTATTTATAATGGCTATTTTGATTGGTCGTGGTGTGTTAGAATCTCGAACTTGCGTACAATGCAGGCTATTGCATTATTGAAAGAGAAGCGTATCGTGGAAGCTCGGGGTGTTACATTCTCCCCTCCTTCAATAAATTGCGTCCTCACAATTTGAAATTTTTCTTTGAAAATAAAAGGTTGGAAATAGAAAATACCTTTGTGGGAAACCCACATCAGAAATATGGTTAATAAAATTTAGCCTTAATAAGAGGGAAAGGGAAATGAAAAAGTCACCACAAAATTATGATCTTGATAAGGAGAACATTGGTGGAAATTAGAGAAATATAATTGGAGGAAAAACATAAATATTTTTAGGGAGTGATTGAGGTCATAAATCACAAACAAGTGTAAAATTGAGGGCCTCAAAGCCTTCAATCTATGTTGATTTAAAATATTATCAGTTCAACAAGACATAAGGTATTAGGATAACACATTTTTTGTTTTAATATCCCTTTACTAAAGTTTAAGAATTAATTTATTCATAGAATAAGAGATAGGTATATATATTTATGCTTGAAAAGTAGAGTTTTAACCTTCAACTAATTTCTACCACAAACTCATCTTTCACTCAAAAAGATAATAGAACTCAAAAATATTATATTTATCCTAATCGTACAAGGTTAAAAATATTAACACATACCATTTAGATTAGGAAAACTATTTTTTAATAACCAGGGACTTCCTGTAGGCTAGTGGTAGGTAGTAAAGGCCAGTCGCACTATGGTTGTGGGTTCGATTCCTGGAGCTTTGTCCGACACAACGGGTTATCCCCCAACCTGCAGGTTGTCTTTTTCCTAAAACTATAGTATTATAATATTCCAAAAATAATCTTCAGAAATGTTTTAACCATAAACAATACTATCCAAGGATCAACTTAATCCATTCAAACCTTTATAGTTATCCAAAATACCTCTATCCAGACTTTCTCTAAAAGTTTTCTAAATTCAAAAATCAATTGTAACATCAGATTCCCCAAACAAAGTAAAGTTTCTCTTATTGTCACATAATAAAAATATGATTACCTTCATCATATTAAAACCTTAATGAAAACAACAAGTACTGCAGTACAATCCTTATATATGTCACATTATTCTTATAACCAGAATATAATCCTTGAGTCCAAAAGCACCAATAAATTAATTATTCCACTTCAACTGTAGTAACAGCATAAGATTGTCTTTGATCCCTTGGCCTTTTATAAGGTGAGGTTCCCTGAGGCTTAAGACATTCATTTGCATAATGCCCCATTTCCCTACAATTGTAGCATTCAACATTGATAGCCTCTTTCTTTCCATTGCAATCACGAGCCTGGTGACCTTTTTCTCCACATTTATAACAAACTCCCAGTCCTTTTAGGCATGTACCGGGGTGATTCTTCCCACAATTATCGCATAAGGGAAAATCCTTATTTTCCTTTTTCCCTTTATCTATCTCTTGTTCCACCGTTCTCTTCTTCTCTTGCTTTACTTTATTGTCATAAGACTTAGAGAATTCTTTTTCTGTCTTGATAGAACACGCAACTATATCTTTGTACGTTGAGAAAGATTATGATACTAGTGCTCGACGGAGAAACGATTTTAACCCATAAAAGAAACGATCAATATTACTTATTGGGTTACATATATAATCTGGAGCATGCCTCGCTAACCTTGTAAAGTTACCCTCATACTTTGCGACATTCTCATCCTCCTTCTACCTCAGACTCAGAAATTGCTTTTCCATATCCGCTCTATGGTCACGAGGGAAGTATTTTTCTAAGAAAAGCTCTTTGAACTCCCTCCATTCCATATTCGATACATCATAATCTTCCTTTGTGTTTTGAATAAATGACCACCATTGATCAGCATCTTCAGTGAGGCGGTAAACTACCATGATAACCTTTTCCCTTTCGCTACTCCCCAAGGTGTAGAATATTTTCTCTAAGGAGTTTATCCATTGCTCAGCTACTAATGGAATTGTACCCCCATTAAATGTTGGCGGTTGTTGCCTCATGAAGCGGTCTAACATTGAACCTCCACGTTGCGGATCGGGGTGCTCCATATGAGTAAGGTTATTATTCATAACCTGATTGAGTTGTCCCAGTATGGTAATAAGTTGATCATTACCAGTTGTATCTCCAGCTCCACAATAATTATCTTGAGCAGGAGGTCAATCCCTACACGGAGTGCGTGCATTGATATGGTTTTCATTCCTCCCACTAGGCGCCATTTCTAAACAATGGCATAAACTTGATTAGTTTATGAATTAAAATACATAATTCCATACTTGTAAAACACTTAACATAAATTGAACTATTTATGGATATAATCCATAATTATAAAAATGTTTTCTTTGAGGAAGTATATACTCATAAACCCTTCATAATGGTTGGTATGGAAAATGAGAATTATCCTAAGCGTATCCCCAGGGAGTGTCGTAACCAAGAGTGCAGCAAGGCCCATTATCGTGCACCAGTTTCCGTTCGAGTCTAGCTCAAAGCGGTGTTTTCGGGGTTTACCCCTAGGTACATATGTGCCTGAGATGCCTCTACTTGCTCGTATCCAGACAGGGATGTATTTCTCGGAATACTCACAAAATCACTATAATACCAAAATTCTAGGAAGTTCTTCTATACTAATCCTCAAAGTATATCATAGGGCTATGTTCTCTAATCAGAGTTTATCTAAATCTATCTTCCAAGGTTAGAACTAAACTGCCTTTGATACCAACTGTAATGCCCCGGCCCCAGCTACCCAGAGTCAGTGCATTACTTCGTAACATTGGAATGATCACAAAAGATCAAGTCTCGAAAGACCGATTAGTTTAGTAGCCTTGGAAACACTAGATACATTCATAAAAGTTACATTACATCATAAAGTGAAAAACTACAATAACATGGTCTCCATAGTCCACACTCATATCCCCTTATGAATATCCCTGTGGGTCATTCATAAAATACATCTTCACATCCGGGAAAATATTAAAACATTGAAAGGGGTGAGCTCAAATGCTCAGTAAGGATAATAATATTGATGAAGCTTTCATAAATAAACATTAACATTTAAGGAAATGTATAACTAAAACAAAAGCCTTTTTAAACTTGAACTTCAACATAATATGGAAAAAATAAAATTAAATAATTCCATTTACTTATTCACATGGATATTCTACTAGTCGAAAAATCATATGCAATATCAAAAACCACTTTCATAATGATGGAATGCATAATGCCAGACTATCATAACCACGTAGACAAGGCCTCGTGTCAAGACCACAAATAAGATTTTGTCAAGGCCTCATGCCAAGACACTAGTTTGTCTCATGAGACCTACCGATGCATCGAGGAGCTATAGCGGGCTCCACCCGTCACTTATTAAGTCCAATTCATTCCTCATATGAACAGGTTTAAACATATCATAAACCATAACATAATTGTATCACATAAAACATGCATAAAGGAAACATAAGATTTCCAAACTTCAATCACAAGATATCAATACCACACATTGATATAATAAAACTTTATCAAACCCATTTTCATTACCAAAATAAAATATAAGTAAAACATGGTATTTATTTTTCTTTAAAAAAAATTACGGCTTATAGAGGAAGCTGAAACTCAAATAATAGTCACGGCGGAGGAGAAGTCATTGTCGCCGCATACGTAAGGAAAAACATTCCTTTTGTCGTTTAATAAAAACGCTTCATATAAATAGATTCCTTTTGAATAAAAGTCAAAGTCAAAGTTTTTTATACACCATATAAATGAAAGTTGTGTATAAAACAAAATATGCCTCAATGAAAGGAGATTGAAATGAAGTCCTTACAAAGATCATTTTTAAAATAAAATAGATCTATTATGTGTATTAACTATAAGTACACATAAAGAAAGTACAAATACGAGATAGTACATAATAATATCATGACATAATTTGAAAGTGGGAGATTAACCCAAAGAATGGAAATTGGGTTAAGAAATTCTCTTACCTCGTGTCCGACTTGACTCGACCGTTCTTTAACCTCTTGAATAATAAACTAGAGTTAATTTATAATTTCTTAAGAACATTTTTCAAGTTTATTCTTCCTTTTATATCAATTATTACCATGTTGTGAACATTATGTAATTATTTGTGCTAATAACGGTTGTTTCATCGATCTTTGGTACTTGAGTCAAAAATAAACTTCTTAAAATTACAATTTGTTCATGTGATAAAATATCCATTATATACATAATTATATTCATGATGTATATATCATATACATAATATATATCCAGTATATACATTCATTTATAATATTACATAACATTTAGAGGTAAGAAATGAAATGCATCGTTCATGGAGACGGTAAGCCGTACGTACGCATGAACGCTACTTTCATTTCTATTTCTTATTTAATGAAATGAAGTTATAATTATATAAAGTTATAATATAATTCCAGTATAATATAATGTATAATACCATTTAATCCATTCTTTATACATCCCATATATTTCATTAACGATTCAAATCACTTTGAGGGGGCGGTAGTCCGAACTTCCTAAAATGAAAATATCGCGTTTACCCATAATGGAAACCATAAAGGTATGCCATAAATGAAAAATAAAGAAGCTTAAGTAAAACATAAAAATATTATATATCATATATAAATATATTTACATCTTAATGTCCACCTTTGAAGGTGTTATATGAGTGTTGAACAATCATAGTTTCGTGAGGCAGAAATTCGCCATCCACAGAAACAGTATGTTCTTTAACCATTAGATGTAGGTGTGTGTAAGTGTAGCTCGAATCCTTCTTATAAAAACATCTTAGTATATTAAAGATACTGGTTTTGTTACAAAATAAAGTAATAAAAATAGTTTAAGGGGTTGGAGAAGAAAAATTAAACAAAATAACATAAGAGAAGACATTACCTTAAAATCGGGTAACTCTTTTTTGATTTGAGACAAAGGATTCCTTGGGAAGAATTATGCCCAAAGTGAGGATTCTAGGTGTAATAGAGGGAAGTTGAGAGAGTATTTGGGTAGAGTTTTGCCGATACAAAAGGATTTGAAGGTGTGATTAAGGTGGTAGTGGTGGGGGCCTTTTATAAGAGGAGAGGAGGGGCACTCTTGGAAAGTCATGAAATGTTACTTTATTATATAATGAGTTTCGGATTTTAAAGGTCCCAAACATATATATTTCTAGGATAAGGTGATAAGGGTTCGAAATATACTCATCCAATAGGTTTTTGACAAGTGTAAGTCTTAGATTTTACATTATATTTTTATTTTATTTAAATCGTTAATTAATGAGGTAATCACTACATCATCATAGTGTCATAAATAATTTAATTTATTTAATGTCTAAAAATTATAAAAAAAATATCATGATATGGGAAATCATTTTACATTTCCAATTAATATTTATAGTCAAAACTCTGACTTGTATAAACCCATTTAATTTTTTTTTAGTAAAACAACTCATGTTTGTGACATTTCTATTTTAACATTAAATAAAAAGTTTTTAATGTAATTTTCCTACCAAAGTGGCTCTATGGGGTCCCCAAGTTGAACCATGGATTTTCTTGGTCGTCCATGACTCATAAAATAGGGTTAGGGCAAGTTTAAAGGTATTTTCATATTTTTATAATACCAATTTTACCTTAAATTTCACTAATTACCTTTAATCGCGATTAATTAAACTTAAAAGTTATTATTCACCAAAAATTATTTTAATCCCATTGAACCACATTTTACTTATTAATTACAACCATGTATGTTGTATTTTTTAAAATCAAATCACATAAGTGGAAATGTTTCATTTAAACAAAAAATCAGTTTTTTAACTACCACTTAGTGGTTTCACTATTCATCAAAAATTGAAGTTTTTCAGAACAATCCCAAAATTTCACCCTAAGCTATAATTGATATTGAGAATTCAAAAATGATGTCTATTTTACAAAATTCCAAAAATATAAGTTGCATTAATTAATTTTATAACTAATTCCCAGTGTCACAACATATAGCGTGTTTTTAAGAAACAATATATATCAAAAGATTAACAATTGTTTATGTCCAATTTCAAAGTGAAATTAATTATAATGACCACCATTGGATAAAATGGTAAAAATATATTCTAATTACACTTTAAACCCAATAAATAGTATAATTTATCACTATAAATTATTTTTATTAAAAAAGTTGTTTTTAAGTATTTTTCACTATTTATAAAAAATTAGAAGTTCTCAGAAAAATACCAAAAATTCAACATAGGTTAATTTAGATATTCTGAATCCCAAAATGAAGTCCATTTTGAAATATAAAATATATATAATTTTAAAAGGTGGGTATTACTATTCATAATGGCTATTTTTATTGGTCGCGGTGTGTTAGAATCTCGAACTTGCGTACAATGGAAGCTATTGCATTTTTGAAAGAGAAGCGTATCGTGGAAGCTCGGGGTGTTACAGTTTCCTTCTAGCTTTCACATGTTGAAAAAACATACATATTGAAACAAAATCAGAAATCTCCCTCTTCATGTTGTCCCACAAAAAATGTTCCTTCAAATCTCTATAGATTTTGTGCTACCAGGGTGTATACAGAAATTGGAGCTATGAGCATCATTTAACAATTCCCTTTTTAGATTAGGTATATTAGGAACACAAAAGTCTCTTCCCAAATTTCACAATCCCATCTTCATATACAAACTCGATCAATCTCCCATCGTTCACAGATTTAATCTTCTTTTGAAATTCATCATCATCAGCCTGAGAACTTTTTATCCTTTCTAGTAAAGATGGTTTGGAAACCATTTGAAAAAGCATTGATGTTTCACCTTCCATGGTTATTCCCATATCCATCTTTACTAGACCCAAGAAAATAGGATCCCTTTCAACTCTCATCTTCTTCAAAACTCCATGATCATTTCTACTCAAATCATCTTCCACCTTATTTTCCTTCCTCGGGTGGTAGTGTATCGTGCAATCATAATCCTTGAGTAGTTCAATCCATCTCATTTGCCTCATGTTGAGTTCTTTCTATGAGAAAATATACTTCAAACTCTTGTGATCAGTATATATCTCACATTTTTCACCATAGAGATAATGTATCCATATCTTCAAACCGAAGATTACATATGCTAACTCAATATCATGAGTAGGATAGTTTTTCTCATGAATGTTTAGATATCATGATGCATAGTCAATAACCCAATCATTCTGCATAAGGACACAACCAAGTATTTTCTTTAAAGAATCAATATAAAAAACAAACCCATCATTAACACAATGGTAGAGTCAATATAGAAGCATTGACTAAAATTCTCTTCAGTTATTCAAAACATTATACAGACTCTTTTTTTCAAACAAATTTAACCCATTTACATGTGATATTGGTTAATGGGTTATCCAATCGGGAAAAATTCTAGACGAAAAGCCGATAATAACCTGCTAAACCAATAAAAATGCGTACCTCAGTTATACTTGTTGGTGTTGACCATTTTTGGATTGCCTTGGTCTTAGAAGGATCAACAGATATTCCATCCTTAGAGACAATATAGACAAGAAAAGATATCTTCTGAAGCCAGAATTCACACTTCCTAAACTTCTCATATAATTCATGTCTTCTAAGAGTCTTCAGGATAATGCGTAATTGATTTTCATGATCTTCGTATCATTTGGAGTATACCAAGATATCATCAAAAAAATAAGACTATAAAGTCATCAAGATATTCCATGAAAACTCTATTCATTAGATCCATGAAGACAGAGGGTGAATTAGTCAGTCCAAAAGGCATTACTGTAAACTTGTAATGCTCGTACCTGGTTCAAAATGTTGTTTTCAGAATGTCATCCTTCTTGACACACAACTGATGATATCCAGATCAAAGGTCAATCTTTTAAACGTATTGATCTCCATGAAGTTGGTCAAATAAATCATCAATGTGAGGTAGGGTATACTTTTTCTTTATTGTTATAGCATTGATCTCCCTGTAGTCAATGCACAACCTCATAAAACCATCTTTCTTCTTAACAAAAAGGACAGGGGATCCCCATGGAGAAGCAATAGGGAGAATAAATACCTTATTACTCAATTCCTCTAGTTGTTTCTTTAGTTCCACTAATTCCACAGTGGCCATTCTATAATGGGTCTTTGATATGAGCCTTGATCCAGGAATTAAATAAATAGAAAACTCAATTTCTCATTCTGGAGGATGTCTAGGTAAATATTTTGTAAACACATCAACATATTCTTTCACAATAGGTACATACTCTATTTGAACATTCCTTTCCTCACCCACAGTTATTTCATTCTCTTCCTCCCCAATAATTGAATTTAGTTGAGCTACTAGGGGTGGATCTAGATAAGAATTAGGTGGTGAAATTTCTGATCTAAAGATAAGGAACTCCTTATCATCATCATAAATTATAACCTCCTTATTCTAAAAATAAATTTTTACATCATGGTCAAAAATACAATCCATACAGAGGATTATATAAAATTTAATCATGGGTATGATGATGAGATCAGTAGATAAAAAACATTTATATTCCCTAATGGGGACTGATTCACAAAACTTTATTGCAATGATACTTCCATTAGGAGTTTTTACTAAAAAATCCCTAGTTAAATCAAATTAGAAATATCTAATTTTCTTAGAAAACTAGGAAGATATGAAACAATGTGATGATCCAGAATCAAATAAAGCATTTTCTAAACTTGAGGAAACCATTAAATTACCTGCCACTATGTCTTTCGGAGCTTCAAACTCAGCAATAGTGATAGCATAATCTTTTCCTTGATCCCTTGGACTTTTTTGAGGTAAGTTCACCTGACGCTTATGAAATTCATTCGCATAATTCCCCCTTTCTCTACAATTGTAGAATTCAACATCGACAGCCTCTTTCTTCCCCTTGCAATCACGAGATTGGTGGCCTTTTTCACCACACTTGTAACAGACTCTCATTCCCTTCAAGCAAGTACCAGGGTGTTTCTTCCCACATTTTCTCTAGGATGGATATTCAACTTCTCCCTTCTTCCTCTTATTTCCATTTTCAAAGTGTTCAGAAGATCTCTTCTTCTCTTGCTTTTCTTTATAGTCGTAAGACTTAGAAAATTATTTTTCTATCTTGATAGCACATGAGACAATATCTTCATACGATGAGAAGGATTGTGAGACTAATGCTTAACAAAGAAATGGTTTTAACCCATCAAAGAAATGATCAATCTTACTTCTTGTGTTACGTATATAATATGCAGCACGACTCGCTAACCTTGTAAATTTAGCTTCATACTTTGCAACATTCTCATCCTCTTTTTGCCACTGACTCAGAAATTTTATTTCTATATCCACTCGATGGTCATGAGGAAATCATTTTTCTAAGAAAATTTCTTTAAACTCCCTCCATTCCATATTTGATACTTCTTTATCTTCCTTTGTGTTTTGAATCAATGACCACCATTGATCAGCATCTCCAGTGAGGTGGTAAACAACCATGACAACTTTTTCCCTTTTGCTACTCCCCAAGGTGTGGAATATTTTCCCTAAGGAATTTATCCATTGCTCTGCCACTAATGGATTTTTAATCCCATTGAATGTCAGTGGTTATTTACTCATGAAGCAATCTAACATTCATCCTCCATGCTGCGGATCAGGGTGCTCTATACGGGTAAGGTTATTATTAATAACCTGAGTGAGTTGTCCCAGTATGGTGATTAGCTGATCAGCACCAGTTTCATCACCAACTCCACTATAATTATCTTGAGTAGAAGGTAAATCCCTACATGCAGTGTATGCATTTATTTGGTTTCCATTCCTTCTACTAGGAATCATTTCTAAAAAAATGGCATAAACTATATTAGTTTATGAATCGCAATACATAAATCCAAACATGTAAAACACTTAACATAAATTGAACAATTTATGGATATAATCTATAATCATAAAAATGTTTTCTTTGAGGATTTATATACTCATAAACCCTTCATAATGGTTTTTAAATAAAATAAGAATTATCCTAAGCATATCCCCTAGGAGTGTCGTAACTAAGAGTGAATCAAGGCCCATTGTCGTGCACCAGTTCCCGTTCGAGTCTAGCACAAAGTGGTGTTTTCAAGTTTTACCCCTAGGTATATATATGTCAGAGCTGCCTCAACCTGATCATATCTGGACAGGGATTTATTTCTTGGAAAACTCACAAAATCTCTACAATACCAAAATTCTAGGAAGTTCTTATGTACTAATCCTCAAATTCTATCTTAGGGTTATGTACTCTAATCAGAGTTTATCTAAATCTAGTTTCCAATGTTTTTACTAAACTTCCTCTGATACAAACTGTAATGCTCTGACCCTAGAAGCACAGATTCATTGTAGTATTATGTATCATTGGCATGATCACAAAATATCAAGTCTCGAGAGACCGATTAGTTTAGTGGCCCTGTAAGTACTACATACATTCATAAGGTTTACATTACATCATAAAATGGAAAACTACAAAAACATTGATTCCATAGACAACATCAAGATCCTATATACTATCCCTGAACGTCAGTCATAATATACTTATTTGCATCCTGGGAAAAATAAAACATAGAAGTGGGTGAGCATAGATGCTCAGTAAGGATAACAATATAGAGGAAGCTTTCATAAATAAGCATAAACATTTAAGTAAATTTATAAAACTAAAACAAAAGCTTTTAAAACTTGAACTTCATCATAATATGGAAAATAGAAAATCAGAATAATTCCACTTACTACTCACATGGATATTCTACTAGTCGAATAATCACATTCAATATCAATAGCCACTTTCATAATGATGGAATGCATATTACCAGACTTTCACAACCACATAGTCAAGGCCTTGTGCCCAGACTATAAATAAGATTTTTTCAAGGCCTTTTTCCAAGACACTAGTTTGTCTCGTGAGACCTACCGATGCATCGAGGAGCTATATCAGGCTCCACCTATCACATACTAAGTCCAATGTATTCCTCATATGAAATGGTTTAAACATAACATAAACATTCCTATTAAAACTCGCATACGAAATGTCAATACTTTATCCATAAACCATGAATGCTATAAAAGTAACACATCCATAGTCAAACATATCACAAAACCTTCAATACAATATGGAAGTTTTGTATCATAACAAATCAACTTCAAATAATATTAAAATCCATCAAAGGATGCTGACATAGATGAAACCAAACCTTTTTTAGAGAAATATCTCTTTCTATTTTGAAATCATTAAAAATTTGTATAATTATAAAATAAAACATTTATTTTTGAAATATTCTTATAATCTTATAATGGAAGCATTTATGTTGTTATAATAGTGAAAAATAGCCGCATCCACCATATAAGTTAAAAAACATTCTTACAATAATTTTGTCGAAAAGGTCATAAAGTACCTTGTTTGGAAATCAACGGAAAGATTCTTTTCAGAACATATAAGGTCAAATAAGGGTATAAATGACTTTAACCCATTGTTTAGTAAATAGTAAAAATGTTTTGAAATACATTTTTAAGAAGCATGGATGTGTATGATAATGAGGGCCCATTAGATAATAACGTATAAACAATCTCGGATAATGAAGAAATTGTGAAATTAACCCTTACATTGTACTTTTCCTTGGTCGAGGGTAGGTTAAACTTTTTTATAATGGTTAAATAATTTTTATTAAATTTTAAAATAATAATATACATTAATATTATATCATATATGATCTTTTAACATTGTTTTGTTAATAATATCTTAGTATTATCGTCGTTTCGGGTGTTAACTGATTCGTTTTCCTTTGTATTATTTGTTACATAAGTAATTTTTATTATGGATAGGATGTATATTATTCATATTTATAATGATATTAAGTCTTTAAACATTATTTTTAATCATCTAATGAAAATTAATCTTGAATGGATACGATGGGGAATGAATCTCATCACGTTCATGGAGACGGTAATCCGTACGTACGCACGAGCGACAATATCATTTTTTTGATATTAAAATAAAATATAATTGGATGTTATATCATATATAAATAATCATTATCATGTTATATTTATTATTTACAACAATTACACATCATTATTATACCCATCCAAATAATAATGTGTTGAATAAAAATTACACCACGACGTGGAGACGGTAAGTTGTACGTACGCATGTATGGTGACATGTCATTCAAAGGATGGATAAATAATTAATATGGTTGTACCATATTTATTTTAACATTACAGTATATAGAATATACTAGATTTATTATTTTAGAATGGAAATAACAAAGAAAGAGGATGTGGAAGAATAATGGAACTTGAAAGAGGTGATGAAATATTTACCTTTTCTTCGAGTTATTCCTTTCGATTTGATCAAAAGGGATACTTAGATTGGCTTTATGAATAAAGGAAGACATCTAGGATTAAGGGAAGATAGTTTAAAGGGTATTTGGGTATGGGTTGTTCGAGCCAAATTTCTTTGAAGGTGTGAATTAGAGAGATGGGGGAAGTGTCCTTTTATAAGAGGGGTGAGGGGCACCTTAGGAAAAGCTATAAATATTATTTTATAATAAAATAATGTTCAGTTTATAATGGCTCCAAAATGAATTATTTAAATTATAAGATGGTGATGGGTCTAAAACCACTCAACCAATAGGTTTTAGAAAGGTCTGGGTAACTATATTAACTTTATCTTTTAGATTTAACTCTTAGTTAAATAGTTTGACATTTACCATGTCTCTTTGTATTTTTATATTATATGGTTAATAAACTTACTATATAATTCCAAGTGAACCCCAAGTGGTTCATTAATAATACACCTATCATTATATAAGTCTTTTTTCCAAACCTTATGTTTTTAGAAATAGAATATCAATTAATAATATAATATTTGTTTTAAAAACTCTTTTATGTCAATTTTGACACTATTTGGTATTTTGTTTTTGTAAATTCATAACAGAATTATTAATTCGAAATAAATTCTTTTAACCAACCCTAACATGTAATATTAACCTATAAAATTAGTTTAATTCATAAAAAGTCTCAAACTACATTTATTTGGATATTTATAATATCAATTATTTTAATATTTCATTAATTAGGTAATTACTACCTCAGCATTGTGTCATAAATATCAAAAATTATTATAAACTAACTCCAATGAATTAAATTGAAATTATATAGGTATTATGTATCTATTTTTACCAAAAATAAATTTAAATAAAATAAATAATTATTTAAATAAAAATTTGTTTTTAAACTATAACTCAGTGTTTTCACTATTCATCCAAAACTGAAAGCTTTCATAAAAATACCAAAAATTCACCCTAAGATAATTTTGATATTCCAAATCCAAAAATGAAGTCCATTTTGGAAGATAAAATTTATAAAATTTTAAAAGTGGGTATTACTATTCATAACGGCTAGTTTGGTTGGTTGTGGTGTGTTAGAACTCGAAGTTGCATACGACACACGCTATTATATTATTCAAAGAGAAGTGTACCGTGTAAGGTTGGGGTGTTATATTCTCCCCTCCTTCAAATAATTCCATCCTAGAAATTTCTAGAATATTACTGCATAAAAATACTCGAGTGTTTCTTCATCATAAGTTCCTCAGGTTCCCACGTTACCTCTTCTATCTTATGGTTTCTCCATAGAACTTTTACCAGATGAGTCGTCTGATTTCTCAAAACTTGTTCTCCTGTATCAAGAACCTTGAAAGGCTCTTCACAATAAGACATATCGGGTTCCAGTTCTAATTCCTCATAGGTAAGTATGTGCATTGGGTCAGGCATGTATTTTCTCAACAATGATACGTGGAATACATCGTGAACTTTGGAGATACTTGGTGGCATTTCCAAATGGTAAGTTGCAACCCCAGTTCGTTCTAGAATTTTGAAAGGTCTGATGTACTTGGGACTCAATTTACCCTTCTTACCGAAACATATAACACCCATCCATGGAGATACCTTCAAGAAAACATGATCTCCTCCCTGAAATTCCAAATCCTTCCTTCGGTTATCATCATAGATCTTCTTCCTACTTTGAGAAGCTTCGATGTGGGTTTGGATCACCTCCACCTTTTCCATCATTTCCTCAACAAGTTATGGGCCTATGAGTTTTCTTTCACCAACATCATCAAAACAAGTTGGTGTGTGACATCTCTTTCCATATAACGCTTCATATGGTGCCATCTAAATACTTGAATGGAAGGTATTGTTATAAGAAAATTCTACCAGAGGTAAATATTGACCCCACATACCTTGAAAGTAAAGAGAGAAAGATATAAACATTTCTTCTAAGGTTTTAATGGTCCATTATGATTGTCCATCAGTTTGAGGGTGGTAGGCAGTGCTCAAACAAAGTTCAGTATCCAGGGATTTTTTAAAGACTTTTCTAGAATATTGATGTACAACGGGGATCATGATCAGAGAGAATCGATAGTGGTACTCTATGAGGTCTTACGAATTCATTAATATATATTCTTTCTAATCATTCAAGTGGTAAATATTCTCTTATAGCAAGAAAATTTGTTGACTTGGTAAGACGATCAATAATGACCCATATTGAATCATTCCTTGAAGTAGTCTTTGGTAGTCCCATGACAAAGTCCATCGTAATATTATCCCATTTCCACTTAGGTATGGGAAGAGGTTGCAAGACTCCTCCAGGCAGTTGCCTTCTGGCTTTCACTTGTTGAAAAACCATACATCTTGAAACAAAATCAGAAATATCCTTCTTCATGTTGTCCCACCAAAAATGTTCCTTCAAATCTCTATAGATTTTATTCTACCAGGGTGTATAGAGAAATTGGAGCTATGAGCATCATTTAAAAATTCCATTTTTAGATTAGGTATATTAGGAACACAAAAGTCACTTCCCAAATTTCACAATCCCATCTTCATATAAAAACTCGATCAACCTCCCATCATTCACTGATTTAATCTTCTTTTGAAATTCATCATCATCAGCCTGAGAACTTTTTATCCTTTCTAGTAAAGATGGTTTGGAAACCATTTGAAAAAGCATTGATGTTTCAGCTTCCATGGTTATTCCCATATCCATCTTTACTAGATCAAAGAAAATAGGATCCCTTTCAACTTTCATCTTGTTCAAAACTCCATAATCATTTCTGCTCAAAGCATCTTCCACCTTATTTTCCTTCCTCGGCTAGTAGTGTATCGTGCAATCATAATCCTTCAGTAGTTCAATCCATCTCCTTTGCCTCATGTTGAGTTCTTTCTATGAGAGAATATACTTCAAACTCTTGTGATCAGTATATATCTCACATTTTTCACCATAGAGATAATGTGTCCATATCTTCAAACCAAAGATTACAGATGCAAACTCAATATCATGAGTAGGATAGTTTTTCTCACGAATGTTTAGATATCATGATGCGTAGGCAATAACCCTATCATTCTGCATAAGGACACAACCAAGTCCTTTCTTCAAAGAATCACTATAAAAAACAAACCCATAATTCTTGGATGGTAGAGTTAATATAGAAGAATTTACTAATATTCTCTTCAGTTCTTCAAAAAATTATTCAGACACTTTTTTCCAAACAAATTTAACCCCTCTACATGTGATATTGGTTAATGGGTTAGCCAATCGGGCAAAATTCTGGACGAAAAGCCGATAATAACCTACTAAACCAATAAAACTGCGTACCTCGGTTATACTTGTTGGTGTTGACCATTCTTGGATTGCCTTGGTCTTAGAAGGATCAACAGATATTCCATACTTAGAGACAATATGGCCAAGAAAAGATATCTTCTGAAGCCAGAATTCACACTTGCTAAACTTCTCTTATAATTCATGTCTTCTAAGATTCTTCAGGATAATGCACAAGTATTTTTCATGATCTTCATAGAATTTGGAGTATACCAAGATATCATAAAAAATACCACTATAAATTCATCAAGATATTCCTTTAAAACTCTATTCATTAGATCCATGAAGACAGAGGGTGAATTAGTCAGTCCAAAAGGCATTACTGTAAACTTGTAATGCCCGTACCTGGTTCAAAATGTTGTTTTTAGAATGTCTTCCTTCTTGACACACAACTGATGATATCCAGATCAAAGGTCAATCTTTTAAATGTATTGATCTCCATGAAGTTGGTCAAATAAATCATCAATGTGAGGTAGGGTATACTTTTTATTTATTGTTATAGCATTGATCTCTCTGTAATCAATGCACAACCTCATAAAACTATCTTTCTTCTTAACAAAAAGGACAGGGGCTCCCCATGGAGAATAAATAGGGAGAATAAATCCCTTATTACTCAATTCCTCTAGTTGTTTCTTTAGTCCCACTAATTCCACAGTGGCCATTCTATAAGGGGTCTTCGATATGAGCCTTGATCTAGGAATTAAATAAACAGAAAACTCAATTTATCATTCTGGAGGATGTCTAGGTAAATCTTCTGGAAACACATCAACATATTCTTTCACAATAGGTACATACTCTATTTGAACATTTCTATCCTCACCCATAGTTATTTCATTCTCTTCCTCCCCAATAATTGAATTTAGTTGAGCTACTGGGGGTGGATCTAGATAATAATTAGGTGCTGACATTTCTGATCTAAAGATAAGGAACTCCTTATCATCATCAAAAATTATAACCTCCTTATTCTTAAAATAAATTTTTACATCATGGTCTGAAAGCCAATACATACCGAGGATTATATAAAATTCAATCATGGGTATGATGATGAGATCAGCGTATAAAAAAACATTTATATTCCCTAATGGGGACTGATTCACAAAACATTGTTGCAATGATACTTCCATTAAAAGTTTTTACTGACAAATCCCTAGTTAAATCAAATTACAAATATGTAATTTTCTTAGAAAACTAGGAAGATATGAAAAAATGTGATGATCCAGAATCAAATAAAACATTTTCTAAACTCGAGGAAACCATTAAATTACCTGTCATTACATCTTTCGGAGCTTCAAACTCAGGAATAGTGATAGCATAAGATTTTCCTTGATCCCTTGGCCTTTTCTGAGGTAAGTTCCCCTGAAGCTTAGGATATTCATTCTCATAATTCATCCTTTCTCTAAAATTGTAGCATTCAACATCGACAGCCTCTTTCTTCCCCTTGCAATCACGAGCTTGGTGGCCTTTTTCACCACACATGTAACAGACTCTCACTCCCTTTAGGAAAGTACCAGGGTGTTTCTTCCCACATTTACTATAGGATGGATATTCAACTTCTCCCTTATTCCTCTTATTTCCATTTCCATAGTGTTCAGCAGATCTCTTCTTCTCTTGCTTTTCTTTAAAGTCATAAGACTTAGAGAATTATTTTTCAATATTGATAGCACATGAGACAATATCTTCTTACGACGAGAAGGATTGTGAGACTAATGATCGACAGAGAAATGGTTTTAACCCATCAAAGAAATGATCAATATTACTTCTTTTGTTATGTATATAATCTGCAGCATGACTCGCTAA
The DNA here is from genome assembly GCA_963277665.1 of Viscum album. Taxonomy (NCBI): domain Eukaryota; kingdom Viridiplantae; phylum Streptophyta; class Magnoliopsida; order Santalales; family Viscaceae; genus Viscum; species Viscum album. Next base: position 1,880,716,569 of record OY728156.1, on the reverse strand, counting down.
CCTTGTAAAGTTAGCTTCATACTTTGTGACATTCTCATCCTCCTTTTTCCTCAGATTTAGAAATAGTCTTTCTATATCCGCTCGATGGTCATGAGGAAAGAATTGTTTTAAGAAAATTTCTGTAAACTCCCTCCATTCCATATTTGATACTTCCTTATCTTCCTTTGTGTTTTGAATCAATGACCACCATTGATCAGCATCTCCAGTGAGGTGGTAAACTACCAGGACAACATTTTCCCTTTTGCTACTCCCCAAGGTGTGCAATATTTTCCCTAAGGAATTTATCCATTGATCTCCCACTAATGGATTTTTACTCCCATTGAATGTCGGTGGTTATTTCCTCATGAATCAATCTAACATTGATCCTCCACGCCGCGGATCAGGGTGCTTCATACGAGTAAGGTTATTATTCATAACCTGAGGGAGTTGTCCCAGTATGGAGATTAGCTGATCAGCACCAGTTTCATCACCAGCTCCACTATAATTATCTTGAGTAGGAGGGAAATCCCTACATGTAGTGTGTGCATTGATATGGTTTCCATTCCTTCTACTAGGTGCCATTTCTAAAAAAATGGCATAAACTATATTAGTTTATGAATCGCAATACATAAATCCAAACATGTAAAACACTTAACATAAATTGAACAATTTACGGATATAATATATAATCATAAAAATGTTTTCCTTGAGGATTTATATACTCATAAACCCTTCATAATGGTTTTTAAATAAAATAAGAATTGTCCTAATCATATCCCCCAGGAGTGTTGTAACTAAGAGTGCATGAAGGTCGGTTTTCGTGCACTAGTTCCCGTTCGAGTCTAGCTCAAAGTGGTGTTTTCAGGTTTTACCCCTAGGTATATCTGTGCCAGAGCTGCCTCTCCCTGCTCATATCTGGACAGGGATGTATTTCTTGGAAAACTCAAAAAATCTCTACAATAACAAAATTCTAGGAAGTTCTTATGTTATAATCCTCAAAGTCTATCTTAGGGCTATGTTATCTAATCAGAGTTTATCTAAATCTAGTTTCCAAGGTTTTTACTAAACTTCCTCTGATACCAACTGTAACGCTCTGACACCCGAAGCCTAGAGTCATTGTAGTATTATGTATCATTGGCATGATCACAAAAGATCAAGTCTCGAAAGACCGATTAGTTTAGTGGACTTGTTAGTACTAGATACATTCATAAGGTTTACATTACATCATAAAATGGAAACCTACAAAAACATTTTTTCCATAGACAACATAAAGATCTCATATACTATCCCTGAAGGTCAGTCATAATATACTTCTTCGCATCCTGGGAAAAATAAAACATAGAAAGGGGTGAGCTTAGATGCTCAGTAAGGATAACAATATAGCGGAAGCTTTCATAAATAAGCATAAACATTTAAGGAAATGGATAAAACTAAAACAAAAGCTTTTAAAACATAAACTTCAGCATAATATGGAAAATATAAAATCAAAATAATTCCATTTACTTACTCACATGGATATTCTACTAGTTGAATAATCACATTCAATATCAATAGCCACTTTCATAATGATGGAATGCATAATGTCAGACTTTCATAACCACATAGTCAAGGCCTTATGCCAAGACTATAAATAAGATTTTTTCAAGGCCTTGTGCCAAGACACTAGTTTGTCTCGTGAGACCTACCGATGCATCAAGGAGTTATAGCAGGCTCCACCAGTCACATACCAAGTCCAATGCATTCCTCATATGAAATGGTTTAAACATAACATAAACATTCGTATTAAAACTCGCATACGAAATGTCAATACTTTATCCATAAACCATGAATGGTGTAAAAGTAACACATCCATAGTCAAAAATATCACAAAACCTTAAATATAATATGGAAGTTTTGTATCATAATAAATAAATTTCAAATAATCTTAAAATCCATCAAAGGATGTTGACATAGATGAAATCAAAACCTTTTTTAGAGAAATATCTCTTTTTATTTTGAAATAATTTAAAATTTGTATAATTATCAAATAAAACATTTATTTTTGAAATATTCTTATAAGCTTGTATGGGAAGCATTGATGACGTTATAACAGTGGAAAATAGCCTCATCCACTGTATAAGTTAAAAAAACATTCTTACCTTAATTTTGTCGAAAAGGTCATAAAGTACCTTGTTTCGAAATCAATGGAAAGATTCTTTTCAGAACATATAAGGTCAAATAAGGGTATAAATGACTTTAACCCATTGTTTAGTAAATAGTAAAAATGTTTTGAAATACATTTTTAAGAATCATGGATGTGGATGATAACGAGGTCCCAGAATATAATTATGTATAAACAACCTCGGATAATGAAGAGATTGTGAAATTAACCCTTACATTGTACTTTTCCTTGGTTGAGAGTAGGTTAAACTTTTTTATAATGGTTAAATAATTTTTATTAAATTATAAAAGGATCATATACATTAATATTATATCATATATGATCTTTTAACATTGCTTTGTTAATAATATCTTAGTATTATCGTCATTTCGGGTGTTAACAGATTCGTTTTCCTTTGTATTCTTTGTTACATAAGTAATTTTTATTATGGATAGGGTGTATCTTATTCATATTTATAATGATATTATGTCTTTAAACATTATTTTTAATCATCTAATAAAAATAAATATTGAATGGATACGATGGGGAATGAATCTCATCACGTTAATGGAGACGGTAATCCGTATGTACGCACGAGCGACAATATCATTTTTTTGATATTAAAATAAAATATAATTGGATGTTATATCATATATACAGAATCATTATCATGTTATATTTATTATTTACAACAATTACACATCATTATTATACCCATCCAAATAATAATGTGTTGAATAACAATTACACCATGACGTGGCCAATGAGCCCGTACCCGAGTGGTAAGGGCTCCTGCTTGGCATCCAAGAGACCCAGGTTCAAAACCCGGTGGAGGTGAATTTTTGGGGGTACTGTAGAAGTACTGTAGCAGGTACTATTTGATATTGTAGCAGCCGGAACTATTCACCCGATTTGGGCCTTCGGGCCACCAGTTTGGTCCTATGGGTCTCAAGAGCCTTCGGCCCATAGGGCCTTTGGGCCATTAAAGACCATGAAGTAGCCCAGTTCATATAGAGCAGGCCCCAGAAGAGGATCAGAGAAATAGTAGCAGTCACCAAAAGCAGAGCTAGCCGGATTGGAAGAATGAGAGGGTATGGAAACCGCCATTGGGACTAGGCACCCTGCAGATTTGTACGGGGCAATGCTAGCTGATCAGAAATGCAGGTGGGGAGCTAAAGGCGAACAAAGATGCAGAATCTGGGGAGGATAAATTCTATTGGGCTGGGTTTATGGGTCATGTATGAGCATGGTATGCCTTTGGGACTTCGGGTCATGTATTACGGGTCATGTCGGGCCTTGTTCCTTGGGCCTATAGGTCATTTACGGGTACCCCTTCAACCCTTAAAAGGGGGATTGTCTGTAATAAAATAAAATAGAAGGCCTACGGGCCATTCGGAATTACACCACGACGTGGAAGCGGTAAGCCATATGTACACACGTATGGTGAAATGTCATTCAAAGGATGGATATAATAATGAATATGGTTGTACCATATTTATAATAACATAAAAATATATAGAAGATACTGGAGTTATTATTTTAGAATGGAAATAACAAAGAAATAGGATGTGGAAGAAGAAAGGAACTTGAAAGAGGTGATGAAATATTTACCTCTTCTTCAGGTTCTTCCTTTTCATTTGATCAAAAGGGATCCTTAGGTTTGATTTTTGACTAAAGTAAGGCATCTAGGATTAAGGGAGGACAGTAGATAGGTTATTTGGGCAGAGTTTGGCATTTACCATGTCTCGCTGTATTTTTATATTGTATGGTTAATAAACTTACCATATACTTTTAAGTGAACCCCAAGTGGTTCATTAATGATACACATATCATTATATAAGACTTTTGGATGAACCATAGATTTTTAGGAATAGAATATCAATTAATAATATAATATTTGTTTTAAAAACTCTTTTATGTCAATTTTGAAGCTATTTGGTATTTTTTTTTCTAAATTTATAACAGCATTATTAATTCGAAAAAAATTAATCTAACTAACCCTAACATGTCATATTAACATATAAATTATTTTAATTCATAAAAAGTCTCAAATTACATTTATTTGGATATTTATAATACCAGTTATTTTAATATTTCATTAATTATGTAATTACTGCATCATCATTGTGTCATAAATAAATTAAATTATTTAATGTATAAAAAATACAAATAAAATACCATTATTTAGGAAATATATTTATCTTTCTAATGAATATTTATAGTTGAATTTATCTTATGTTTAAACCTATATTAAAAATGGTTTAGTCATTAAACATTGAATTTAACACTTTTAACTCTTCTTTTAATTAAATAATAATAAATGTCCTAATCTAATACAAGTGGACCTAAAGGATCATATTTTATTCCTAAGTTTGTGTTTGGTCGAATTACACTTATCCAATATAATTAGGACATGTTTTAGAGTAATAATAATATCATTTTTACCCTTAATTACCCTATTTACTTTTAACCGTGGTAAATAAAAGTAAAATGTTACTATTCACCAAAAATATTTTCATCTTATTGAACCACATTTTACTTATTGTTATTAACCATGTCTCTCAGATTTTTGAAATTCAACTCACAGAAGCAGTAAAATTATGTTTTATGTAAATTTTCAAATGCACCGAGGAGGTGGGTAAAAGACGGCAAAAAGTTCAATAAAATTTTTATATATCTAAAATTATTATAAACTAAATCCAATGAATTACATTGAACTTATATAGGTATTATGTATCTATTTTGTCCTAAAATAAATTTAAATAAAAATAAATAATTGTTTAAATAAAAATTCAGTTTCAAACTACAACTCAGTGTTTTTCACTATTCATTAAAAATAGAAAGTTTTCAGAAAAATACAAAACAATTCACCCGAATCTAATTTCAATATTCCAAATCCAAAAATGAAGTCCATTTTGAAAGATAAAATATATAAAATTTTAAAAAGTGGGTATTACTATTCATAATGGCGAGTTTGATTAGTTGTGGTGTGTTAGAACTCGAAGTTGCGTACAACACATGCTATTGTATTATTCAAAGAGAAGCGTACCGTGGAAGCTTTGGGTGTTACACATAGAGAATCTAGTGGAATACTACTAGGCATATTTTCTCATACCCTATATGAACACTTCATGTGTATGTAGACTTAATATTATTTTATAAGGTAATGGAAGGTCTACCCTTTGATATGGATGGTATTCAACAGCTTTTTGGGGGGTCAAATGAGGTGAAAAGTGGGAGATTCCCACTTGTCACATTAATATGGGAAGTTTATATTTGTTCTTAACTTTGTTACATATTTTTGGCATCATCATGTTTTTTCCTACTCAGCCTTCTCTTCTCTCTCTTTATCATTTTTAGATTACCTTGGATTTTTATATATTTATGGGATGTATTTTTATGTTTTTTATTATGGTTATATTTATTTTTTTATTTGTTTTGATTTACTAAGCATTACATGATGAGGTTATTTCTTTCTGGGGTATCTTTAAATTAAAAATTTATAATTTGATATGGAATATTTCTATAACCAATAGAGTGGTCATGTTATATTCCCAGCTTGAATCCATTCCTTTAGTTTTATATTTCAAAGGAAAAAAACATTCAGAAAACATAAAATTTGATACCCTGGAACTTTTTTTATACCATGGTGATTGAGAATGTGTTTTTAGCCTTTTTATGGACTTCTTAGGTATCAATTCAAGGTAATCTAGGTTGTTTCATTACAAAATGTTATAAAATTCTGGTTTTGTTTATGTTATTTTGAAAAATAATGTATACAAGAGATAGGATCATCAAAACTCAAGAGGTATTATATGAAAAATCATTGGGATAATACCTTTTGTAATGAGACTTCTGTTACAGTGGGGTGTGAGGATTATGTGATTTAATTTTAGAGTCTGTTTTATTATTTATTTTTGAGTAATTTTCTATTTTTAAAGGAAAGTTGAAGTATATTAGAGATCAATAAGGTTAGTTTCTAGGGGTTTTAGACTATGTATCAAAATTGTGGCAAGGAATCTAAGGGTTTAAGTAATTAATACATTGTTGATGCATGGTTTATCTAACCATACAATCAAAATATACATTGTGAAAATAAATTTTTTATCCTACTATATCCTCTAATGAATTAGTTTGATCTTTTATGGTATTTATAAGATATTTAGTATTTAAAATAATTTTTAAAAAAATTATTTGAATGATTGTAATTGATTTTTAATGTTGTTTATGAAATTTTTATAAATTTAAATAAATATTATTTCAATTGAACTTTTTTGGATTTCAATGTGTTAGATGATATTTTTATTTATGATATTTTTAAATAATTACACTTTCCAAGAAAGTCATAGTAAATTCCCGAGAGAGAACTTCAGATGAACTTATACAGGGGGGTCCAATTATTAATCATAGTCTAACTGAAATAGTCGATTATTATGTTTAAGTTATATAAACTAGTATTGGTCTCAGTCTATCTAAATATAATGATAGTATTTAAGAATTTTAATATTATAATCCTCCTAAATTATGAGGGGGATCAAGGATCCCTAGGAGTGTGGTTGGAGAAGATTTATAAAACCTTAAAAATTCAAGAAGTTTATGAGACCTCTATGATTAAATTTCTCCACATTCAAGCTCAAGTGTCCAATATGAAAATTTTGTAAGCATATTTTTTAGAATAATACACATAAGGACAAATATTGGGAAGGTTTTAATGTATTTTTTTATTCAATAATACTACCCTAAAACCATAAAGGTGAAAAGGTTGATCTGTTTTTTTGTATCTAATAGAGAAAATATATTTTCCTAGATTACACCAATCATTTAGTTAAGATATCATCATATATACTCAAGTTAGCCTTAGATTTTGCTATAAAATATTAGTGTTTTTAAATGGGTAACCATCATATGTCCAATAAAAGTTACATTGGTTTATCCTATTTTTGAATAAGGAAGTAGTGAATCAGGATATTAGGATAGAGTAGATCATGGAAATATTATTATAAAAGGATTATATTTCCTCCATACAAAGAATTACTGAATAGGGCCTCACTAGTAAAAAAGGTAATCCCAATGAGTTTGGCTCGGAAGAAGGTAGTGGGATTGAAATACCACCTCATTTTTCTTCTTCAAAATTTACTAAGTGTAAACCTCTAGTGTTCTATAAATAGGGGATACCAAGGCATGAAAAGAATTCATGTAAATAAGATACTAAATCATTTCATGATTTTGGATGTTTAGGTCATCTCTAAATATTTTTTAGAGTATGTTATGAAAGGAAAGATAGATCATATTATAAATATTTAGATAATATTTAATTGTGGATGAATTCATCATAGTGAAAGTATATATGTTCTAAAAAAACTAAACTATGGTTTTTGAGGTTGAATTTTGAATCAGATTAGAATATTTAGGCTTATACAAAATCTATGTAGGTCCCTACTATAAATCATGTGCCAGCTAAGTCTGAAGTTGGAGAATCAATAGCTAGAGGTACTCGTTTGAATTTCTCATTTTCGGTCCTATCCTTTATTTGATGAAAGTGACCCTTTTTATAAAATATGATCTAAATTTATACCTTTAATCAGGTGATATCTATTATATATAATATAAATTAGTTTTTTTAGTGTTCCTAAAAATATTGATATAATTTATAACATCCATTTGGTATTATAAATAATTATGTTATTCCCTAATACTAATGAAAGGTATTATCCATCTCAATTTTTTATTATAGTTTCATGGAGGATGTTATGAAATATAGCCTTTAATTATTTTTACCAAGCTAATAATGTAAATATTATTATCAAAAGAAAATATTAGCTCTAGGTTTGAGTAATATAGTTATATAAAGTGATCATATGGAAGCCTAAAATTCTCTTTAACCATATTCACATAATTAATCTACCAAACTCATGATTTTTATTCAGTCATGGTTATGCACACTAAAAAATTCTAGAGTCATTATTTAACTGAAGAAATATTTTTAAATTGTGCCTAGTATAAAAATATGATCTATCCTTTATCATAATGTCTTGGATTTAAAATAGAAACACTAGGAAATATCATTGGACGTTTGATGTATTTGAACTTCTTTTTAAGTCACTAATGTAATATCATCATTTTTTAATGATAATAAAACCCTATTTTGATTGTAATTTTTATGTTTTTTTGTGTGGAAATTCATTTTTTCAATTAAAATTAACATATAAAAGGTTTGATGGATTCACATAAGGGTAAAATCCTAGATAAGGTAATGATTCTATTTTCCATTGAAGCGCTTAGAAATAATTTAAGGAATATTTTTAGAGTTAGGTGCAGAGTCATTATGGGATTCTAGGGACTATAGAGCCTAAATGTTAGTATAATAAAAATATTAAATATATTATACCATTCATGGGTGATTTTTCCTAAATAATGGAATATCTTCTAAATATAGTTTCAAATGGAAAATCCAAGGCCTCCATTAGGTCTAGAATGTAGGTTTTATTGTAGGTTTAACAAAACCTTTGTGTTTGTTAGGTGTTTTGTTTGATCTTTCCCCTATCAGGTATTTTACCATTTTTCATTTATTATTTTTTATTTATTTTTATTTTATTTTTCATTTATTACTTCTTATCAATGTTTTAAACCTCTATTATCACACATCAAAGATCCAAAAATCATATGTTTTAACCAGTCTAACATTAAAACACCTTAATATGGTGAAATAAAACACTTTTTCATCAATATTGAATTGAATCACACATTAAAACTTTGTTTTTAATTTATGAAGAATGTGTTTGAGGATTTGGGGTTCTAAATAAATGAACCATTTGGTTGTGATTATTGGTTGATTTTATCAAGTTGTATCAACCCTGGGACTCCTATACATGTGATAGGTGAAGCCCTATCAATTCAATTCATATTTTCTTCTTCCCAAAACCAGGTGCATGGTCTCATTCATTTTCCATGGGAACTATAACTCGGAGGAAGAAGTAGATTGGTTTTATTTTTTATTTATTTTACTTCCATTTTTCCTTTATTCAAAAATTCTTGTAAAAATGGCTAATTTAAAATTGAAGTGATTAAATCTAAATTATCAAAGGATAATTTATTAAAATTATAAAAGGATAATTTATTAAAAAATATCAAAATATAATTAAAATGAATTATCAAGAGATAAATACATCGAATGATGAATGTATAATTTATGAAAATTATCAAAGGATAGTTATAAAAAAATTATCAAAGAATAATTATATATAATTATCAAAGAATAATTATAAATAACAATAACATACATTCTCTGTTTAATCTATAGAGATATTTACATTATCTCATGTGGTTTTATAACTATTCTTAAGGATAATATTCATAGATCACGTGTTCACTTAAAATGATAATTTTGAAATTATATAGCAGAAGTAAAGTATCATCTAATGTGATATTTTATTTATTTTTGAAATAAAATTGTTGGTTTTGGTTCTAGGAACCCATGATGAACCTCGATCATTGATGCACCAATGAATACGATAACAAGTCCTCGAAGCATGTGTTCTTTACTATTGAGGTTTCCACTCTGAATTTCAAACCACACAAGGTGGTTTATCCTTTACATTAACATCGGTGACTTTAAGGTAGGAATTTTCTTAGTTTTTGAGGCTCATATTCACAAGTTTTCACATGATTTAATTCATGGGTTAGCATGATTGTGTTCTCTATTGACATAAATTTATTTTGGGTGACTATGTTGTCATGTTACCCATATATGATCTATCTTCCATGAGAATTTTTAAATAAGATTCTTGACATGTTTTATTTGGTTCATATGATGTTATGTTTCTACTATGTTTCTCATTATTCCATGTTGTGCATATCATGATTTAATCGTTTGTGTATCATCTTATCTTTGGTGGTTTTTTATTGGTATACAGTATAGGTTACTATCATGGTATGATTAACCCTTAGAGGATTTTGTATACATGATTTGAATTGATTATGATAGTGGAGCATGATATCCCTGTGGGATAGACATAAATTATTCCTTGAGGATTCTGAGGAAAGGTGCCCATTAACTCGATGCCTTGTGGATTCTGAGAAAAATATTGACTCAGTGCCTTATGGATTCTGATTAGATTTTAAACTTGATTCCTTGTGGATTCTGAGAAACATGTTGATATCCTTGAGTCTATTTGTAATCCTTCTAGCACATTTGACCATTATTCTGGCATGGAGCTGAAGCAGGTACAACAGGGGGTTTGTGGTGGCTTGGATGGCGCACGACCACTCAGTTTTGTATTATATGTTCTTATTTTGGTTTTGGATTTATTATTATCAGGGAATAAATATGTTATACTTGAGAACACTTGGTTAAGGATGAATTTATGATATCCTACTAAGTCTTGTACTCACACCCTACTCAAGAACTTCAGTGCACTTGTAGATTTTCGAAAAAGGTGTTAGGTGAAGGGAAAGGGACATATGGTAGAATTCTGAGTGGTGGATAAAAAATATAGAATATGAGTGGGATAGACTGTGTGGGATCATATTTTTTTAATATTATTTTTATCTATCGTTTTTACTCAGGATTGGATTTCCCCTTTGGGATCCATTTATTACTTGTATGAAATGTATTCCCTTTTTATTCTTTACTTTCCACATGATCACTCTAATTATTTATTATATTGTTTATGATTTATTTTTTATCCTATGAAATGAAATTGAGGGTATAGTCTCCCCATTTAGAAACTCATACCCTTTTTGTAAGTAGGAAACCTCTTACATATAGGGAGGCATGTATGAGGTCACATGGAATTTTGGATCGATCATGGTGGTTTGGTTAGGGTGTTACAAAATGGTATCATAGAACTAGGATTCACTAACTTGTTTATTTACTTTGCCTATATTTTGGATAGGGTAGACAATAGATAGGATAATTAGGACTCGAGTAGGTGAACTATATGAGTCCCTATCCAATACTGTATAGTGGAACTACGAGTTTCCATAAAGTTAAAAAATATGTTTTACTATCACCATTGATTAAATTTACCGTGGGTGATGAAAATAATTTTGATATATGATTTATGAGATTTTGGGTTAATTCATACATCATGAATAGTAATGTAGGTTAACATTCTATGTATATTATTGTTACTATGATGCATATTAATTATTTAATTAAATGGATTGATTTGTGTTATCGGTTCTGAATAGTTTTTCATTGTATGTTATATCTATTTTTCCATGATATAGTTATATATCTTTATTGGAATTAATTATTTGAATTGAGAATATTTTTTTGTTAGTTTATATATGATTATTGTGACTAATGTGCTGGTATGGAGACCAGGGTTAGTTTTAATAGGGGTATACCTTGGTTTAAAGGTATACCCCTAGGAGAACCATGTTTGATCATATATATTGATTAGGTTTTATCCTAATCAATCTATTTTATTTTTTGAATTATTCCCTCACATTACATAATATGTTGCCTCAACATATTCTTGTTGGACTACTTGGGAAGAAGGATATAATACTCCTACAAGGTAGGATGTTACTGCTTTACCACATGACGTGTAGGAGAATATAGTCGATCATTCTCTATCACTTACTATTCAGTTTAGGTGGTAGGGATACTTTATCTAGATTTCTTTTGTATAGTGACCATCTTAAGAATAGGATTTTTGAAATATGGTTGAATATGTCATGACTTTCAACTCCATTATTCTACATCCTTTCAGTGCACTATAGTCCCTTGGGATTTTGAGGAATGGTTTGAAATCATTATGACTAACCTTGACCTAGTATAGACTCCAAAGGATCGAAAATTTAAGCTGATAAATCTCATGTTAGGTGAGAAATCCATTTTCATCCCCCATATCATATGGAACTATATGAGATGAAGGAGCTCAAGGTGAAAAATGACAATTTGTACTATAGAGGCTTTATTTGTTTTTTGTAAATCATAATGGGGTTCACCTATGTTTCTCTCCAAGAAGATGGATAGTATTACTTGACTCTGTATCAATTAATAGATGTTGAACCAAATAATGATAAATAATACATATCCCTTACCAAGGATTGATGATATTTTCAATCAATTATTGGGAACACAGTGGTTCTCGAAGATTGATCTTCTATCAGACTATCACTAATTGAGATATAGAGAGTAGGATATTCTAAAGATGGTGTTTCGAGGTAGGTATGGGATGTATGAGTACTTGGATATGTCATTCAGACTAATGAATTCACTGTAAGTTTTCATGGATATCTTGAACAAGATCTTCCACACATACCTATACTCATGTGTTGTGGTGTTCATCAACGACATCCTCATATACTCACCAACACCATAGCATTATGCTAGGAACCTCAAGATAGTCATGAGTACACTTTTGTCACATAGGATTTACACTAATCTATCAATGTATGACTTCTTGATTCATTATAGGAAGTTCCTAGGACATGTGGTGTATAATATGGGTATATCCATAGACCTAGAGAAATTAAAGGTATTCATGTCCTAGAAATGTACCTGGAACTTGTTTGAGATTAGGGTCTTTCTGGGTTTAGTAGGTTATTAACAATAGTTTATCTAGGACTTCACCTGATAATCATCACACATGACAGCGGTGACAAATAAATGAGTAAAATTTCAATGGATGGACTAATTTGAAGAGGCATTCTTTGATCTAGAGAGGATATTTACTACACCTCCAATGCTTATAATTCCTAATCCTAGGATTGCATATACAGTTTACTATGATGAATCCTGAATTATTATGGGAACAATACTGATATAGAGAGAGATGGTAGTACCTTTCAGGTCACATCAGTTGTGACCCCATGAGAGAAACTACCCTACTCAAGACCTTGATCTATAATTCATGGTTCATTCTCTAAAGTTTTAGAAACAATATATTTTTAATGAGATATTTTTAGTATACACAGACTATAAGATCTTTCATTTTATCCTTACACATTGGTACCCAAACCTGAGATAGAGGTGTTAGGTTGAGTTTATGAAAAAATTTTACTTCAAGATGGATTATTCACTAAGTAAAGGTAATATTATTTCATATTCTATTAATTTTAAGGTTTATGTTGAGTATGATCTTGGTGAGTGGCCCTCAGAGTAATAGTTTTACTTAATGAGCTTATTAGTTGATTAGATGATGGATGATTCCAAGGATCAGGGATCGATGACTTATTCCTCTTTAGTGATCACATATTACATGGTAAAATAGTTAAATGCATGACAGGAGACTGATCCAGAGTGTGCTATGATGCAGGAATATCAAGCTAGAGGTGATATGATACCCGAGTTTTCATTGGCCAATGACGATGTGATCCTTTTTCATGGGATATTGGTATTATATACATCCATTATTAGGTATATGATGAGATATTTATGTTCCTATATATTATTGGTACATACTTGTGTGATGAAGATGTACCATGACTTTATATGACAATTCTGGTATCCAAGTATAAAGAAGTGCAGCACTGGGTTTGTGTCTTCACACCTTACCTTCCAGAGGGTAAAAGATGAGCGCCATCATCCGGGTGGGTTGATCTATACACTTATAGTTTCCATGTGTAAGTGGTATGAAGTCACCATGGACTTTGTGATGATGTTAATTAAGACCTTGAGAAGTTGTGGTACTGTTTTTGTGATTGTCGGTTAGCTATAGAAATTTTCAGAGTTTTTCTCCACCTTAGAGACTCACTCAGTGGATGATCTGGGAAGGTTGTTTGTACATGATATCATATACTTACATGGAGTTCCCTTGATAATTATATCTGATATATACACATGTTTTACATCCTGGTTTTGTAAGGTCTTGTAGAAAGCCTAAGAGACTTATTTGTGGTTGAGCACAGCATGACGTCCTCAGACAGACAAATAGTCCAAACAGACTATATGCATTCTATAAGATATTATTAGATCTTAAATTCTAAACTTCAGTGCAGCATAAGATGATCATCTATACTTGGTTGAATTCACATGAAAAATTAGTTTCCAGGCTTTGATTCAGATGGAACCATATAAGTCTCCTTATGAGAAGTCATTTCGTTCACAACTTTGTAGATATGAGGTGAGTGAGGTAGAGGTTATGGGCCCTAATTTGGTCTTGGAACCTTCAAAGATAATTTAGAAGATTTACAAGAGTTTGATTATAGATCAAAGTTATAAGCAATCGTATGGCGATTTTAAGAGTATACCTTTGGACTTCACTATGGTCGATCAGGTTTTTTAGAGTGACTCCTCAGTTAGGACACAAACATTTGAGGAAGTGATTTAATCTAAAACCACATTTTTTTGGACCCTTTGAGATCATCGAACAGGTTGGGACAGTGGCATGCCATCTGGATATTCCTTCTCACTATTGAGGCATGCCTGATGTGTTCCACATTTCTCAGGTCCGAAGGTACACACCTAATCCTATGCATGTTATAGACTATAAGGATGTTGATTTGGAGCTAGATACATATTATAAAGAGCGCCTGGTATGGATTATGGAATGGTTAAATAAATTCCTTCAAGGTAATGTGGTGCCACTTTTCTGAATTTGGTGGCAGCATGGAATGATTTAGGAGGAGGCATCAGCATAGGAATATGATTTTTAATTTCATCAGCCTTAGTTATTCAAACAATACCACTAGAGGTAATTATCAAAGATAATAATCCATTGGAGGGGGTAATTGTAAAATTCACTATTTTAATGATAATAAAACCCTTATTTATTTGTAATTTATATGTGTTTTTTCTGTAAATTGAATTTTTCAATTAAAATAAACTTATAAGTGGTCTTATGGATTCACATAAGGGTAAAATATCAGCTAAGGTAATGTATCATTTTTATATTAAAACACTTTTATCATTTTTAGAGTTAGGTGTGGAGTCAGCGAGGGATTCTGGGGCCCATAGAGTCTCAGTGTTGATATAATAAAAATAGAAAATATATTATATTATACTTATGAAAAAATTATTGAAATAATGTAATATATCATGAATGATGTTTTATATAGAAAATATATTACCATTATTAGGTTCAAAATATAGTTTTTACACTAGGAACGATAAAATATTTATGTGTGTCGAGTATCTGGTTTGATCACACCCCTTTTTTGGTGTTTTATACTTTTTCATTTATTATTTTATTTTTATTTTATTTTTATTTTTATTTTATTCTTTATTCTCCATGATACAAACCTATATTCTCACATGTCTAAGACCCAAAAAACATGTAAAATCATCTATTTTTACTAGTTTTATTTTTCAATGCCTTAATAGGGTGATATTAAACACTCTATCATCAATCTTCAGTCGAATCGCAAATTAAAATTATGTCTTTAAATTATGCCAAATGTGTACATGTCTTTGAGGTTCTAAATATCTAAATGATTTGGTTTTGGTTTTTGGTTTATTTGGCTCAGTTCTATTGACCTTGAGACTCTTTTGTGTGCTATAGGTGAAGCCCTAACGATTCGATTAAGAATTTCTTCTTCCAAAAACAAAATTCCTGATCTCCTTTGTTTTCCCCGGGCAATGTGAATAATAGGAGTAAATAGGTTGGTTTTCATTTTTACTTATTTTTACATAAATTTTATCTTTATTCTAATATTATGAAAAAATGGTTTATTTTAAATTAATGTGATTAAACATAAATTATCAAAGGATAATTCCTAAACAAATTATCAGAGGATAGTTATGCGAGATTATTATAAGATAATAATATAGAATTACCAAAGATAATTATAATTAATTATCAAAAGATAATTCCATGGAATTATCAAATGAAAATTTATAAAAAAAAATATCAAATGTTAATTATGATAAAGTATCAGAAGGTAATTATAAATAATTACCAAATGACAATTATGTCAAATTATCAAAGGATAATTATTAGAAGTTATCAAATGATACTTACATAAAATTATAAAAGGATAATTTATAAAAATTATCAAAGGATAATTTATAAATTATTATGAAAAGATAATTAAAATTAATTATCAAGAGATAAAGATATATAATGATTAAAGGATCATTTATTAAAATTATAAAAAAATAATAATGAAAAGTTATCAAAAGATAATTATATATAAATATCAAATAATAATTATAAAGAACTACCAAATAATTTTTTAATTTAATCTAGAGATATATTTATATTATCATGTGTTATTTTATAATTATCCTTAAATAAAATATTTATATTTCATGTGTTTTCCTAAAATGAAAATTTATAAATTATCCGGGAGAGGGAAAGTATCATCGCATGTGGTAGTTTATTTATTTTAGAAATAAAATAGTTTATTTTGGTTCTAGGAACCCTTGATGAATCTTGAGATCTGAAACATCAATGACTACAACAATAAGGGTCAAGAGCATTTTTTCTTGACTATTGTGGTTTTCACTCTATATTTCAAACCACATATGTTAGTTTATCCTTATCATTGACATTGATGAATTTGAGGTAAGAAGTTCCTGACCTTTTGAGGATCGTGTACACAATTGTTAGAATGGTTTAATTCATGTGTTAGCATGATTGTGCTCTCCGTTGACTAAAATTGCTTTTGGGTGAGTGTGTTGTCATGTCACTAATATATGATATATGTTCTATGAGAATTGTTAGAGTATATTCTTACCATATTTTATTTTCTTCATATGATTTTATCTTTCTAATATGTTCCTCGTGATTCCATGCTATGTATATCATGCTTTACCTAGTTGTGTATTATCCTACCTTTGGAGGTTTTGTTCTTGGTACATAGGACATGTGACTATTGTAGGATGATTACCCCCTAGAGTGGGTGTGAATGATTTGAAACAATGATGATAGTGTAGCATGATATCCTTATGGGTCAAAAATAACATGATTTATTAAGGATAGAAAAGGAAACATGCCCATTGATTTGATGACTTGTGGATTCCAAGTATCCTATTGACTTGATGCCTGATGGATTCTGAGTATCTTTTCAACTCAATACATTATAGATACCAAGTGACATGACAACAACATTGACGGTATTTTTCAACCTTCTAACACCTTTGACCATTATTCCAGAATGGATTAAAATCAGGTACAATTGGGGGTTTGTGGTGGATTGGTTAGCACATGACTTATCTGGTTTTGGATTGTATGTTATTATGTTTGTTTTGTATTTATTATTCCCATGGAATACACTTGTTAAACTCTATCCCACTTGCTTAAGGATTCATTGGTAATTTCCTACTAAGTCTTGTACTCACACCCTACTCAGTAATTTTTGTGTGCTTGTAGTTTTTAGGACTAGAGATCCAGTGAAGGGAAAGGGCCCTATAGTGGAGGGAAGAGTAGAGGAACACAAATCTAGTAGTGGAATAGGAAAGACTCTGGGGGATCCCACTTTTTATTATTATTTTTACCTTTTTATTATAAATTATCTTGGCTTGCCACTTTTGGTGTCGATTATTACTTGAATGACATGTATTCCCTTTTCATTCTTTAGTTTCTGCATGTTCACTCTAGTTATTTATTATATTTTTTATGATTTATTTTTGATCCTATGATAGAATAATGAGGGTATAGTATCCCAATTGATGGACTCAGACCCTTTTTTCAAGTCATAAACCTCTAGCGTATGGGGAGGCATGCATGAGTTCATGCAAAATTTAGGATCGGACCTAATGGTTTGGGTATAGGTGTTACAACTTCCTTATCAGGTAGTAAAGTAACTCGGTGATCAGTGGAAGCTAATGAATTTTATATTGATAGTTTCTATATGGAAATTGGGATAACATGTTCACAACTTACTCAATATATTTTTTTTATACTATTTTTGTATTGAATCATCCAATGTAATAATCTAATATTCAGGGTCAGAAATTAAGAGAAATTATAAACAGTGGGGAGAGAACTAGTCAATGGTATTTTCTTATTGATGTTGTCATTATTTTTAAAAATTATTCAGTGATTCCTTTTTCATAGAGGAGAAAATTTTGGATATATTCTTATTTTTCTCTGTGGTATATTCATCCAGGTGACCCAGATTTATTATGACATGAAACATCAGTACTAGTGGCATAAAATTATGAGATATCATTGATCATTATCTCACTGTTTCTCTTTTATGTGAATAAAATCTGGATATTAGAAACCTATTAAAGTGTTTATTTCCCACCCTACCCAAACCAACCCAACCTACAAATGGAATGATGTATCTATAAATTAAGTTTTATGTGAGCTCAAAATTCTTATGGAGGGAATGTTTTTAGGTGATCATTTATCAGTAGATGGAAATAAGGTTTTTTCCTTTGATCATAGAAATCTATTAGGTTTAAGATATTGTGATGTATTGGGTATAATAAGGTATTAAGTTTCCCAATGTGACCTCAACATCATTATTATAAGTATCTTATGAGAGTTAATAATATTTGATTATATAATTACATGACATGTCATATTAATACTGACGATCAATTGGAAAGGTATGTTTAACCTATTGAAGGTATACTTATTTTTTAGATATTAAATTTTAGTGTTTTATGTAAATTTATAAAAAAAAATTAGTATCAAGGGAAAATGACTATCATCTATCAATGAAGATAATTTTCTCAAGGCACCAGATTGTAATTCATATCAACATTCACTAAATTTGGTCATCTCTAATGGATCCATTTTATGGGACCATGTATATAGTATGATATTATAGACGAATATCAATTGATTCAAACTATTTTAAAAATCTAATATATCCCTGAATCATCTACAAAATATCATTATAAACCATTGGGATGTTATGGGTGATTGAGTGATATGAAATTTTATCTTAGACTAGGACATAGATATTGCTTAAATGAAACTTAATTCCTTGCTAAATTATGTCAAGTCATTTAAGATTAAAAAAAGACTTAGAATAGTTTTATAGTGGATGGTAATACTTATCTAAATATCTTGAATTATAAAATTTTTCATATCTCCTGATTTAGAAAGTATCATCCAAGTTCCTCTCATTCTCTTGATTAAATGATCCAAAATCTGGAGTATAATTCCTATTTATGAGAATAACCAGATCATATTATCAATCATCTATTGATTTTTTGTGAGAGGAATTTATTCTTTTAACTTATATCCTATAGTATCATGATTTCGGTTCAACCATGAGTTAAAATATAATTCTTCATTGAGGGAACATTAACCTTGTTTCTTCTTAGATCAATTATCTCCATAAGAACTTTTTAGGGGTAGGAAGTGACATGTTGTGGTGAATTGTGACCCTCATAATGTCACTTTTTGATAATTATTTTGATTTATATTTTTTTAAAAAAATTATTTTGATCTTTATAATGTAGATTTTGAACTTTTAGGATATTTTATATGCAATATGGTTATGGTGTATAATTACCTTAACCGTGCATAAAAATCTTCCATGATAAAAATACATTTCTAAAGGCAAATGCATGGTTTTCTAAACCATGAACCCATTCTAAACATAAATAATTTATTTTTATAAAATTAAATTTAAATAAATCTTAGAACCATTTATTACTATATAACTCATATATGTATTAGTCATTCGCCACCTCATTTCCCTAAATACCTTTCTTCCTCTGTGATTTTTTGATCAAATAGGTGTGATTATTCAAGGTTAGTTCATCAAAATCACTTTATTTCTTGTTCTAATTTCTCATTCTCTCACCTTTTTCCCTTCATATGGTCATAGAAATCTATGATTCTATCTCACATGATTTCAACTTGATTTTTTCCAAATTTAGGTTTTCTAATCATCATATAAGTCTTTATCTTTATTTTTCTCAGTCAATTAACACTTTCACACATTGATTTCATCATTTTTTGGTAGGTGGAACTATGTATTTTGATTTTTCACTAAAACAATGAATGATTTCATGTTTTATACCATATATTAAATGCAATAAAAAATATATTATAGAAATATGATAATATTATGATGTTTTATGGTTGTTTTCTTTTTCATTATTTTTAAATATCAAAGACCTTATCAACAAAGTATATATTATATATTTATATAAATGTTCACACTAAGTGTTTATGAAAATAACATATATTTTTTTAGAATTATACAAATGAAAAAAAAATATGAAATGATTTTTTATGATTTATAAAGAACAGATAAAATGTTTTTTTATTTTTAAATTATAAAAAAGTGTTTTTATACTTTAATTTGATTACTTGTATCTGTTATTTCTATATTTTTGTTACCTATTTTCATAATTAAGAAATGATTTCATTTTACTATTAAGGAAATACATCATGATTTTCATCTTATTTTTCTAAACATCATTACTTATTTGATATGTTGTAAATATTGTATTTGAAGGTTCTGGGTGCAGCGGAAGCACGTGGGTGGATGTTCCCACTTTGCTTTTTTTCATTAACAATGATCAATCCCGGATCAATACAACGATAAACGCAAGTCTCCAAGGATCAAATCACAGAAATGGACAAAGAAAAGGAAAGTCCCAGAACCACAAAGTAGGATCGTTACAGGTTGAATATAATCAATTTAATTAATTATAAAGATGTACCTTTCGGGTGTTCTTTTTTCATTGATGTTCTTGATCACATTGTTGATGTGATCTGTCGTTGCATCACAGAAGTCAAGTGTAGCTTCCTCTAGTAGTGATTCACATGTGCACCTCATATCTCTGGACATTGCCAAAGGATTCTCTGGGTGCTAGCATGGAGAAGCCTTTGCTTGTGTTGCCCACCTTAGATCGTCTTGATCCAATGGATGAGGATCTCTCTCAGTCTTGAGGGAATTCTTGGAGTAAGGAGTTCTCTCGGCCTTGAGGGAATTCTCCAGAGTCATTGTGCACAACTATTCTCTTGGGTGTTGGAAAAGAGTTGGGGTTGTGAGGATATTTATATTCAGGTTTCAGGTTGTAGAGTTATGACAATAAATAAACGTGTTACGCATTTTATTTATTTCATTGACTCTTATTTAAAACCCCCATGTCGAATAATTAATTCCTTGACATGCACCCATGCTGATTACAATAAATATCATTTAAAACAATATTATATCCTCGAAATCCCGACTAGAAAAACTACACGACGTGTATTAATAAATACATGGCGTGTACTTATTTTTCATTAAAAACTACACAGCGTGTACATTCAATGTACACGGCGTGTATATCTTGTTCTCATTTATTCGTTTCCTTTCCATAAAGAAAAACTACATGGTGTGTAATTATTAATACACGGAGTGTACTTGTTTTCCATGAAAAAATGCACGGCTTGTAATCTTTAATACACGACGTGTATATCTTGTTTTTCATTTCCTTCTTCTTACATCATTAAAACAATTTAGGCTTCCTTGAATAATTATTAAACCACGTATGGGAATAATCTTTATTCTACTTGAGATACTTGAATAAACTTAGTGTGTGACCCTCTAGGCCTCTTTCACGTTGGCATTAGGCGGGCTTTCCTAAAGTCCAAGATTACTGTCTAGCAATGGGTCGAGGCACCCAAGAGAAAGAAGTTGACACCGCATTGACGTATCACCTCATATGAACGTTTACTATGTAATTTAATCCCTTTGTCTGAATATCTCATCTACCGGGTTTCATGGAAGTGTCAAAAACCTATATGCTTGATCCGTCGTTCTTTGAATACCTAAAATAAACTCATCGTTTACACCATGTCCATTGCATTTAATGTGACAGTTCTATTTCAATCAAAGGGATGAGATATCAACTTCCATAAATGGAAGGGACAAATCCTTCCTTGACTTATCCATTAAGAAAATTTCACTCATGACGCACCCAATGTACCCTACTTCCCGCCAACTGTCTGTGTGAAGGTTTTCGTCAGTAAATCTAAGTGCATGAGTCATGACATGAGTTAATGATAATCTTCTAGTCTAAGGACCATTCCACACGCTCGTAGATAGAAATGTCTGATGACACCAATACATGCGGAATTGCTACTGGCGGGTATGTTCTCATAATCTCCCATCTTGGAGATTACCAAGTGCAAACTTCATGAGAGAGAGTCTCATCTTCTTACTAGTACTCACACATGATAGTCTATATACTATGTTTCCCATCATAGTATGTCATCCAATCATAGAACTTTATTTAAGAATATTGTTATATCATTTCAAGGTTCTCATCATAGCGGGGATCTTCCATGACCTTATCAATGAAAAAAATATTCCAGGACATTATTATATTATAGTCATGCAGAATAATGATCAATATATAATAAGTGAACAGTCGTGTAATCAATGTAAAAAACAGTTGGATCTCAGGACACCAACCATTAAAAACTCCCACTTGGACTAGAGCCAACTGCCTATGACTTTTAGTCTGCTAGACCTCACATGATTATCATGTTTCTGCTGAGTCAAGGCTTTATTCAAGGGGTCCGCCACGTTGTCTTCTGTGGAAATACTGCTCATTGCAACTTCACCTCTCTGAGAAAAATCCCTCAAGATATGATACTTCCAAAGTATGTTCTTTGTCCGCTGATGTGAACTTGGATATTTTTCAAGTGTCACCACTATAGTATTACCACAATAGAGTGTGATAGGATCTTTACTGCTCGGTGCTACATCCAACTCTTGGATGAAGATTCGCATCTATACTGTTTCTTTAGCTGCCTCAGAAGCTGCGATATACTCGGAATTCACTGTAGAATCTTCCACCACACTTTTCTTTGAGCTCTTCCAGCTCACTGCACCTCTATTCAAACTGAAGATGTATCCAGTCTACGACTTCATGTCATCTTGATCAGTCTGGAAACTAGAATCTACATGTCCTCTGATGACTAGTTCCTCATCACCTCCATAAACCAAGAACTATCCTTAGTACGCCTCAGATACTTAAGGATAGTCTTGACTTCCATCCAATGGTGGTCTCCTAGATCAGCTTGATATCTTCCTACTACACTTAATGCGTAAGAAACATCTAGCCTCGTACATTGCATATCATACATGACTGACCCAATCACAGATTCTTAAGGGATCCTTGCCATTATCTTTCTTTCCTCATGTGCTTAAGGACACATTTTCTTGGAAAGATGAATGCCATGTCACACTGGCAACAATCCCCTCTTGGACTGTTCCATATTGAATCTCTTCAGTATCTTGTCAATGTATGTAATTTTACTCAGGCCCAACATTCTCTTGGATCTATCACGATGTATCTTGATCCCAAGAATATATGATGCCTCTCCCAAGTCTTTCATGGAGAAGCATTTATGCAACCATGCCTTAACTGGCTGTAAGACAGGTACTTCGTTTCCAATTAGTAATATGTCATCAACATATAATATTAGGAAAATGACTGCACATCCACTAAACCTCTTGTAGACATAAGTCTCACATTCATTCTTAACAAAACCAAACTCTGTTACGGCTTCATCAAAACGAATGCTCCATGACCTTGATGCTTTCTTTAATCCATAAATGGATTTCTATAACTTTCATACCTTGTTGGCATCCTTTGGAGTCACAAACCCTTTACGTTGTGTCATGTAGACATCTTCCCGGAGGTTCCCATTAAGGAATGTTGTTTTGACATCCATTTTCCAAATTTCATAGTCATGGTAAGCAGCAATGGACAATAGGATTCTGATGGATTTCAGCATTGCAACCAGTGAAAAGTTTTCATCGTAGTCAATTCCTTGACGTTGTCTAAAACCTTTTTCAACCAGTCGTGCCTTATAGGTGTTGACTTGCCCCTCTATGTCCAGTTTCTTCTTGAATACCCATTTATTACCAATAGTCTTTACATCAACTGGTGGATATACCAAACTCCAGACTTGGTTTTGGTACATGGAATCCATTTCAGAATTCATGGCTTCTTTCCACTTGACAACGTCTATGCCTTCAACTAATTCCTTGTAGGTAAGAGGATCATCATTGTCAACCAATAATGAGTCACCATCCTCGGTGACAAGAAAACCATATCGTTCTAGTTCTCTCACCTCTCTCATGCTCTTACGCAGTTCTTGTGTCTCTGGAACAGAATGTTCTTCCATGGGGCTTGGTGGAATCTGTTCTTGTACCAACTCTTGTGTATCTTAAGCCTCGACTTCATAAAAGTTTATCTTGCTCCCACTATCTCTTTTGGAGATGTGCTCCATCTCAAGGAATATGGCGTGTCTTTCCACTGTAACCTTTTTTTATGAGGGGTTGTATAGGTAATATCCCCTTGTTTCCTTGGGATATCCTATAAAGATACACTTTGTTCCTTTGGGTGAAAGTTTTTTACCTAAAGAGGCCTTAACAAATGATTCGCTACCCCACACATGTGAATTCGATAACATGTCTTTGCATCCACTCCATAACTCGTATGGAATACCATTTATCGATTTAGTTGGTACTTGGTTTAGTATGTGTGCTTCTGTTTGTAATGCATATCCCCAAAAGGATAATGGAAGACTCGCATGACTCATCATTGATATCACCATGTCCAACATGGTGTGATTCCTCCTTTCACTTACATCATTCCACTGTTGCCTGTAAGGAGGAGTGAGTTGAGATATAAACCCAAACTCCCGTAAGAAATCAATGAAGTCCTGATTAAGATATTATACTCCTCTGTCTAAGAAGAGTTTCTTAATCTTCTTACCAAGATGGTTCTCAACTTCATTCTTGTATTCTTTGAACCGATCAAAAGAATTTGACTTATACCTCATTAAGTAAATATATCCATATCTACTAAAATCATCAGTAAAAGTTATGAAGTACTAGAACCCACCCCTTGCTTCAACTAGAAATGGTCCACACACATCTGTGTGAACTAATTCTCGAATATATTTTGCTCTTTAACCTTTCCCACTAAATGGGGATTTGGTCCTTTTTCCTTGTATACACACATGACATACACCAAGTGGTTTTAGTTCGAAGGAATCTAAATACCCATATTGATGTAATTTTGTCAAAAGTTTCTAATTGACATGACCTAGCTGGTGATGCCAAAGTTGGGTGTGGTATGATTCATGTGAATTTACTTTTTCATCAATTACCATTACTTGGTTTGTGTAGTCTAACACATAGAGGTCATTATATAAATGTGCCCTACCAAAACAAATGCTATCTTTATAAAAGTAGAAACATCCACTTCCAAACTTGAAGATGAATCCATTAGTATCTAATCTGGATACTGAAATAATGTTTTTGGTTACATAGGGTACATAATAAAATCCTTTCAAAACCAATACCATCCCAGCAGGCAATGTGAGATGGTAGTCTCTGACAGCTATAGTAGCGAGTCTTGCTCTGTTGGCTGCTCATAGATCCACCTCACCTCGGTCAATCTTTCTGAATCTACTTGGTTCCTATATTTGGATACAGATGTGAGAACCACAACCAGTATCTAATACCCAATTAGTAGAAACAGATAGATTGCATTCGATAATAAACGCACCTGAAGCTTCCCCTTGCTTCATTGGCTGGGTGCAGTTTTTCTTCCAGTGGCCCTTCTTTCCACATGCGAAACAAACAGCTTCTTGTTCCCTTGACTCCCCTTTGATCTTCCTTTTCTTGGAAGGCCTTAAAGAAGCTTTGGGCTTAAATCTCTTCTCCTTCCCTTTCCTTTTATTCACCATGAGGACAGAAGGCTTTTCATGATTCATGTCATTGTCCACTTGGCGAATGAGGATAAGAAGATCAGACAGAGACTTCTCAATGTTGTTCATGTTGAAGTTCACAACAAAGTTTGAGAAGATCTGGGGAAGTGATGCAAGAATGAGATTGGTACCCAGTTTTTAGGGGAGTTTAAACCCTAGAACCTCCAAGTTCTCAATGTAGCCAATGAGCTTGACTACATGAGTCCCGGATGGGGAACCCTCTCCAAGCTTGCTCTGGAATAGAGCCTTAGAGATCTCAAACGTTTCATGCCTTACTCTCTCCTGGTATAGACCACGGAGGTGCTCGAGCATGCTATAGGCATCCATTTCCTCACAAGACTTCATGAGCTCACTAGACATCGATGATAGCATCAAACATTGAACGTCGAGAGCATCATTCAAATGTTGATCGTAGACCATGAAATCTTCATCACTCGCCCTAGGGGCAGAAGAATCAGGAAGTGAGGACTCCAACACGTAAAACTTTCGTTCATGGCGTAGGATAACTCGAAGGCGCTTAAACCATTACTGAAAGTTACTACTAGTGATGATATTGTCTTTATCCAGAATTGATCGCAGAGAAAATGTGTTTGACAAGTCTGTCATTTCGATTCTACAAATTAAAAGAACAGATTTATCAGTACCTTTTGATTACATTTTTTGAAAAATAATAAATGAATTTATTAATTCTCCCACTATTTTATCAAGTCCCAATGGCCATCACCATTGAACTTGGAATGTCCAGTTTCTTTGACATTCTAGTGGCAAGGATCCATATTCCCCTTCGTATAACCCCAACAAGGGTTGGTCAAGCTATTTGAAGGTATTTAGTTAGGTAGGTCTTTGCCAACTGTGAGCTTACAGTTCCTTGATCTGTTGAGTAGACTCCTCAATCATGAAATCCTGACTTGGATTTCCTCAACTCTTGCTTCCAATATTACATCAAGTCTAGAAAGGGCTACTCCTCTTGATGTAATATGGTTAAGTCAACCTGAAACCTTTCATAAGGACTTCCTTTATAAAAGTAAGTGTCCCAATAAGGTTTGGTCAAACACATAGTTTTATTGAGTCTTTCCCTTAATCAAGTAACGGAAGGCTTGGTCTAACTTAATATGGTATTGAGGGATTTTAATCTTTTATGAGTAGTTTTTCATTATCAAATGCTTTTTAATATTAAGTGATGCTTTCTTAAGTGATTAACCATGTTATGATAATGTTTACACAGTCCAGTTTTTATTTTATTCCATCTTTACATGCTTTTTCATATTATTAATTATGTGATTGAAACAACACATACTTAATAAATAAACCATGCAATCAGAAAAAAATAAAATAAGAGTCATGATCATGAGCTTCTATTGGTTATCTTATCTTGCGGTTTTGATAAGCTAACCCTAACCTAGGGAAAACACCTTGAACCTGATGGTTCGTGTTTTGCTGCTCCCACCTGTCCACCTTTGTATCTTCTTGGGTTGGTTTTGCCTCATCTTCGGATTTCGAACCGTCTCCTCTAGCTTGAGAGATCCTCCATTACATGGGGTTTACATTAAAGAAACCATGGGCACGCAGGCCCTACATTTTATTGGAAGAACTCTTGTAGGCCAACGAATTTAAATTAAACAAATTTAAATGAAACAATACACACATACAAGGGGTCTTTTGGCCTAGCTCATGATCATCCATAGCATGCAATGACATTTACACATATTTAGAATTCAAATTATTTTAATCATTCTTTCATTTAAGATAAGACATACTTGAATTCAATTAATTAAGATCTTATAATTAATCAATTCTTTATCTTAAATTCCTTTCTAAATTTCCTTGAGATTCTTCTTATCCATATTCTTTATACAGTTCTTTATACCTTTTGGAGGAAACCTGGTGAAATTTTTGGAAATTACACGGCGTGTAGTTTATATTTAAACGGCGTGTATTTCTTTTCACCCTTTATCCAAAGTACACGTCAGGGGGATTTGGAGTGTTTTATATACTTTGTAAATTTTGGAGTACACGGCGTGTAGATGAATCATACATGGAGTGTAATTCCTTGTTACACGGTAATCGGCTTGGAAATCTCGTGTACGTGGAACACGGCTTCTCCTTGTACACAGTTTCACCTGGACTGGATAGGACTACATGGCGTGTTTCTCCAATATACATGTCGTGTATTCTATTTTCCACGTGCCATTCAATTTTGGTCAACATGGCGTAATTAATTCTTAGGGATACTCAATTCACACGGCGTGGTTCGGCGGACCAGTGCCGATTCGTTGAACCTAAGTAAACGATGTGTAGTTTTTAATTACACGTCGTGTATTCCCGTGTTGTACAGATAGAAAGAGCGGCTCCTCTAGATGAGTTTCTCATTTTTAATTTAATAAAAATTAAAATTAAAAGGTCTTTTCGGTGATATGAATCGAGAAACAAAGGAGGAAGAACAGATCTCGTTTATTCAGATTTATAAAATGATTTATTTTGAATTGAATCAAATATAAATGTATAAATTATCAACAAAAATTAAACAACTATAATCAACATTGTAACCTCACTCTGATACCATTTAAAGGTTCCGGGCGCAGTGGAAGTGCGTGGGTGGATGTTCCCACTTGGCATTTTTCATTAACAATGATAAATTCAGGATCAATACGATGATAAATGTCAGTCTCCATGGATCGAATCACAGAAATGGAAAAAGAAAAGGAAAGTCTAGGAACCATAAAGTAGGATCATTACAGATTGAATATAATTAATTTAATTAATTATAAAGAAGTACCTTTTTGGTTTTCTTTCTTCGTTGATGTTATTGATCACATTGTCGATGTGATCCGTCGTTGCATTGCGGAAGTCAAGTGTAGACTTCCTCTAGTGGTGATCCACACGTACACCTCGTATCTCTAGACGTCACCAAAGGATTCTCCGGGTGCTAGCGTGGAGAAGCCTTTGCTTGCGTTTTCCACCTTAGATCGTCTTGATCCAATGGATGAGGATATCTCTCGGTCTTGAGAGCGTTCTTGGAAGAATTAGTTCTCTTGGCCTTGAGGGAATTCTCCAGAGTTGTTGTGCCCAACGATTCTCTTGTGTGTTGGAAAAGAGTTGGGGTTGTGAGGAAATTTATAATCAGGTTTGAGGTTGTAGAGTTATGACAATAAATAAACATGTTACGCATTTTATTTATTTCATTTACTCTTATTTAAAACCCCCATATCGAATAATTAATTCCTTGACATGCACCCATGCTGATTACAATAAATATCATTTAAAACAATATTATATCCTCGAAATCCCGACTGGAAAAACTACACGGTGTGTATTAATAAATACACGACGTGTACTTGTTTTTCATTAAAAACTACACGGCCTGTACATTCAATGTACACGGCATGTATATCTTGTTTTCATTTATTCATTTCCTTTCCATAAAGAAAACTACACAGAGTGTAATTATTAATACACGGCGTGTACTTGTTTTCCATGAAAAACTACACGGCATGTAATCTTTAATACACGGCGTGTATATCTTGTTTTTCATTTCCTTCTTCCTCTATCATTAAAACAATTTAGGCTTCTTTGAATAATTATTAAACCACATACGTGAATAATCTTTATTCTACTTGAGATACTTGAATACCCTTAGTGTGTGACCCTCTAGGACTCTTTCTCGTTGGCATTAGGTGGGCTTTCCTAAAGTCCAAGATTACTGTCTAGCAAAGGGTCAAGGCACCCAAGAGAAAGAAGTTGACGTCGCATTGACGTATCACCTCATACGAACTCTTAATGTGTAATTTAATCCCTTTGTCTCAATATCTCATTAAGAAGGTTTCATGGAAGTGTCATAAAACTATATGCTTGATCCGTTGTTCTTTGACTACTTGAAATAAACTCGTCGTTTACACCATGGCCATGGAATTTAATGTGACAGTTCTATTTCAATCAAAGGTCCGAGATATCAACTTACATAAATGGAATGGAAAAATCCTTCCTCGACTTATCCATTAACAACATTCCACTCGTGATGCACCCAACATACCCTAATTCCCGCCAACTGTCTGCGTGACGGTTTTCGTCAGTAAATCTAAGTGCACGAGTCATGACATGAGTTAATGATAATCTTCCAGTCTAAGGACCATTACACACACTCGTAGATAGCAATGTCTGATGACACCAAGACATGTGGAATTGCTACTGGCGGGTCTATTCTCATAATCTCCCATCTTGGAGATTACCAAGTGCGAACTCCATGAGAGAGAGTCTCGTCTTCTTACAAGTACGCACACATGACGGTCTGTATACTATGTGTCCCATCATAGTATGTCATCCAACTGTAGAACTTTATATAACAATATTTTAATAGCATTTCAAGGTTCTCATCATAGCGTGGATCTTCCATGACCTAATCAATGCAACAAATATTCTAGTACATTATTATATTATAGTCATGCATAACAATGAACAATATATAATAAGTGAACATTCATGTAATCAAAGTACAAAACAGTTGGTTCTCAGGACACCAAACCTTACAGTATTAAAATTTATTTCTTGTATGCCCTTGAATACTTCCCCTTAATGTTGTTAGAGAAGGGTGAGAATATATTTTGATATGTGATATGGATGGATGATAGATTATTATTATGATATAAGGGATTGTTTATTTTAAGTTTGTTTAATAGGTTAGGTGTGGGATTATTATTTGAAATGTTATATTATTATTTTAAATATATTAATCACATCTATTTATAAATTCATGTAAATACATGGGTAACTAAGAGATAATTTGAGAGACAAATGATACACTAATTTTTGATCCTATAGTGGCTATTGTACCCCTTGTGAATGATTATTATTTTTCTATAGGTTTTGTAACCTTGGGAGACTTGGTGAGATAAAACCAAGTGTATGTGTATTTAGGATCACACTTGCTAGAAATTATATGTATTATACATTTTTCTAGTCCTTGATTGACACATTACCTCCTAGGAAAATCCAATGAAACTTAATATATGAATAGAAATTGTGTTCATTTTTTTGAGATTTCTTCTTTTTATTTTTCAAGAATTATTTTTTATAAAATCATTTTTATTTAAAAATAAAGAAAATTGTATTATATATTATTAATTTAAAGGTGTTTATTTATAAATTGAAATCATTTTTTTATTTCTTATTATCCTTTAATTCCGAAGAACTTTTCCTTTGAGTTATTTATCAATTTCATTTATAATTTCATGATTTAAATTGTATAGTTTTTAATAAAATCTAGGTAAAGTAAAGTGTCTGAAACTAAAGTGTAAATGAAATCTCTATATATCCTTCAAAATTTGTATTACTTTAAATGAAAGGTATAAATTTGATCCTATGTTACTTGATTTCCATAAAAGTAAAATTTATTATTTTTATTATGTTTAAAACTAGCATATCATGGTCTATTATCTAAAGGTTACACATAATTCATGTGGTGGAGTCATATTGGGAATATTTTCTCACACCCTATGTACACACTCCATGTGTGTGTTGACTTGGTCTTATTTGATGAATTTAATATAAGGTCTTCGCATTGAGATAGTGGGTGTTTGATATATTTTATTAGGATTAGAGGATATGAAAAGTGGTAGTGGCACACTTATCACATAGAGATTGGTAGGTTATATATGTTTTGATTTTGGTTATGTTTTTTTAGAATCATCATTTAATTTTAATATTGGCCCTTTTGTTATCTATGTTTCTAATTTTGGGATCTCTTAGATTTTTATATAAGGTTGGTATAGAGATGTACCCTACCTTCTTGGAGGGTGTGATGCGACCTTTAGATATGTGATATGATGTGATTATTTCTGACAAGGGTGTATCATGGTAGAATATTGGTGACTTGGCATGATGTAGGATACTCTCTCGGGCATTTGGGTTATATCCTATAAAAAGGGTCTTTGGGTCACAATCAGTTGGACCTTCTAGACATCAATAACTTGGGTATTTTAGCCACTCCATGTAAAAAAATAGGTACAATGGGTGATTGTTAGGTCCACTAGGTTGAATACCCTGAGAGGGGGGTGAATTAGGGTATGACAGATTAAAACTTTTTCCCTTTTGGATCATGTTTCGTTGTTAGAAAAAACTCAATTCCCTCTTCTTCTCATAGAAATATATGAAAAGATATGAAATTATGCACAGGAAAAAATAATTTTTACTTGGTTCACCCTCTCTAGGATACATTCAAGAGGCATACAACGATGGTATGCCGATGTACTAAATTCACTAAGGCTCACTACCTAAAATGAGTACAATGTTTGAGATAGATATTTTATGCCTAGGATCACTACCTTTACAGGGTTTAGGGTCTGCTCACTGAATTTCCAGGGGTCACTCCTTTTGTCTCTTTCTATAGCTAACTTCTGGTGAAATGGTCACCATATTCCTCTTCCTATGCTCACTACTCTTGGAAAGGAATCCAAAAATAGTTTATAGATTTTTAGTTCAATCAGATTTTATGGACATGTAGGTCCCTTCATTTTCATGAATTTCTGCATCCTCAACATTAGGTATATGCTCTATTGAAGTTCCATTTTCACATGTAGATGAATTCTACCATCCTGAGTACTGCTACATACCGGAAAATAATTTTGTAAACTGATTTGAGGATTTTTCAAGCCTCTTTATATAAATCATGAACCACCTTATTCCACCCATATTGAGTACTGGGTTCATTATATAGAACACCTCCTTCATATACCGCTTCTTCTTCTACGAACCTCCCTTCATCCACAGACCGCCTCTTCCTTCATTGTCATGTACCACCTCAGCGTACCAACTTCACGAACCTATTCTGAGAATCACCCTTTGTTTGTGAACTGTTCTCCATTTTTGGAATGCCTTTTCCTTTGCTATCACATACCGCCTATGTACCACGACTTATTCCTCCGCGTACTATGTCCCATGCGGGTTACAATTATCCAAAAAAACCTTTGGAATAATTTCTTCTGCATGAACCACTTCGGCCTTCATGGAATTCACCTCATGAACTTCCTACAAACTTTTCCAAATTCCTAGATCAAAAGATATTCTCTAATGATATTTTTTCTCCCTTCTAATAATTGGTATTATAGATTCTTATATAGGAAAATATATCCATAATATCCGTTAATCCAAGATTTACCAAATCTTTGATTCGATGCAGCCTCAATCACATATCGATCCTCCTACCGCTATGAACCGCAAGCCTTCCTACAAACCATTTTTCATATGTAGTCCGCGTACAGCCTTTTATCATATGTGGTCGATATCTTCCACCAATGAAAATCCATCTGCATACCACACCTCCTTCTGCCACAAACCGTTTTCAGTTTCACGAACCGCTCCCACATACTATTCTCACTGCCTAGTACGTAGTCGCGTACGCTTTCCGGACATGGTACTCAATCCATGTCTCTGGCTCTGCATTTCTCATCCTTTAATGATTTTTTTGCCACTCTTCACACCGTTCAGTCCAATGAAAAAATCCTTACATTTCCAAACACAAATTCTCGTTTTTGAGGCCCATAAATTTGACAAATGCTGGGAAACTACACCACCTTAAAAACCTATCATTGACAAATACCAACCATATTCAATTTCGGTCATTTGGCTTTGTCAAAAAACACAACCACACCCAAAACTTACTGAGATGAAACCTTGAGGTATTTTTTCCCAACAGTTCTTGACATTCCTTGTGGGGAGGTATTAGGCTTGATAAGTAGTGTTTATGGTAGTTTGTTTTTTTTACATTTTATAATCCCCACTACCTAATATATATTTTTATGTTTTATAATTTATTGAGAATTTATTATTGAGGTTATTTATCACTTTTATTTTTTATAAATTCAATGTGATCATTTCATATGAATAATTTATCCGACATATAGAGAGGTTATATTGGCATCATAGTTGAAATCCCTTCCTTTATTTTTTTTTAATCAAGAAAAATCATTCCCAAAATATAGAGTATGATTACTTCAGACTTGTTTCCAGACCATGGTGATCAGTAACAAACCATGGGATGTGTACTTGGATGTCTTGGATATCGGATCAAGGTTTTCTATGTTGGTTCATTAAATACTTCTTTGTTATGTGATTCAACTCATTTAATATTTCTAGATAAATTAAATTAAAATGGAAGAAATGCCTAAAGAATACCAAAACCTGTTATTTTATTGATTTATAATGTAGAGTAGAAAAAAATAATTATATACCAATGATAGAATACGATGTGAGTTTATAATAATAAATTAAACTAAAATTACTCTAACAACACTTGAATCCTTTTAAAATTAGATGAGAGGGAGCTGAAAATAAAGGATAATAGAAGTGGGTAGCAACTAGTTCATAGAGGCTAAGAGGAAGGAAATAAAGGCTTTAAAATTATATTTAGAGGTAAAATTTCCAAAACACCCCTTCTCATTAATTGAGGGTTAGGGGTCTCACCTAAAATTTTTTATACCCCACTATAATTTCAATGGTCCACTAGGGTCTTAGTTTACACCATCAAACTCCCAGTGGTGAGGAAAAACCTCACTACCTTATCCATTATATGTATAGTGGCATCCCATAAGTCTTTTAGTGGAAATTTTTTCCTTAGGAATATATTTTCAACCGAACTTGTTTCCTAGTTCTTCAATCAAATGTATCTCCCACCCACTTCCACACTCTTAATAGATTAAAATACAAATGAAATATCCAAATTTAAATCAAATTCATATTTTTTTTCTATATGGATCAATACATATTCTCATTTTTTATTTGTTTTCTTCCCAAAATCCCAAATTTTTGTGTTGTTTATAGATATTGTGATATATCATAATTGGGGATGAATTGGAACATAATATTGGATGAGTTAACTCAAATTTTCCTATGTTAGGTGGTCCCCAGTTTATTATACATTTATTTAAATGTTAATGGGTGATGTGGTTACAAGGTAGGAGATTGGGGTAGGGATACCTAAATGGGTATTGAGAGTGTTTTTAAATTGGTGAGTATATTAGATATAACCTTGTAAGACTAGAACAGATGTTTCACATTTTATAGGGTGAATTTAAGAACTTCAAGTGATCAATTTTCCTTATGAACTATTGGAAAGTGTTGTATCATGGACCCCAAATGGGTGTCCAAGCATGATATAAAATAGTAAGAACCAAAGATAGTATCTAGTGACTATGTTGAGTGGTCTAATAAGTTATTACTAGTTAGTTAATGTTTTATTAATAGTTTCACCTTGTAGATTGAAAGTTTTAAAAGGGATAGGGAATGACTTTAAGATTTTGGCTTTCTCAATATAAGTGATTGGAAAGTAAAGAATAGGTTAGAACACGAGAGGATTGGTGTGTCCTAATGTGGGATAAATGGATAGTTTGAAATAATTAGAGTAAAATGGTGACCTAAAAGTATATTTTTCAGAAATGGGGTAGTTCATGGAAAGGTTAGAGTAAAGGGGCTGAGGTCTATGGGAATCACATTAGAGGTGACTAAGTGAATGGTAAGAGGTTGAGTGTGGCTTCCAATGACTAAGAGGTATGAACTATAAATGGTGTGATAGTTAGTTAACTATTTCATAGTGTTTAACATGAGATTTTATGTTTTCAAATAATGAGTTGTGTCCCACAACTGAGTAATCATCTATGAAGTAATGATCGTATATGATGAGTTATGATTGGATTGATCGAACTCCAAGTATAGTGTCACAGGTGTGTGTGATATAAGAGATATGATAATTGAAAAAAAAGGCTATTATACTGGATTATCTAATTATTTATGATTTTTTAAGTTATCATGATTGTATTATGTTGTAATATGTATGTAAAATGGTATTATTGAGTGTTTTTTCAAAGTAAAGAGGACCAGTTGCATGTCGGTTCCTTTCAATGTGGTTGTTACTATGATTAGTAGACCAATCGAGGTTCATTCCACACTATGGTGTGGGTTATGACTAGGTATGTGTTTACATATTGAGACATCGCATGGTGTGGATTGTAATTAGGGTACTTTCGGGAGTTTCAAGGAATCCTATAGTATAGATTATGACTACGGTGGAGACAAAAACCTGAGGCATCCGGTAGTGAAGATTAATACTATTAAACTGAAATTGTGCATGGTATCCCTAAATGAGGATGTTACAATAACTAGGGGATTGAAACATGTTTATAGATTCATGTGGTATACATTTTTTAATTATGGTAACATTTTACTTTGTAGAGACACATAAATTTAAACTCTGAGTGTCTATAAAAATGTTATGATTTTTTACTATGATGGGTAAAATGGTAAATTTTCTAGTCTCAATATAGAATTTTGAATGTGCCATTGGATTTAAGACGTGATTTTTAACCTTGGGAAATGGTTTGGTAATTTTTATAGATTTTTTTCTGTGTATGCCTAGTATCAGTAGAATATCATTATTATTTATTGAACTAAGTAGTTATCCTAAAATTAATTTTTTTAGAATAAATAATGTGGCTTGCTATGGTGGTGATATAGAGATATTATAAATAGATCCAAAAATTTTATGGAAGTTGAGTTATATTTGAGAAATTATAAAATTTAATTCAATTGGGGGAATTAAATGGAAACGTAATTAAAGGTTTAATGAGTAGTTATTCATAGAATTAGTGGCAGAGGTTAGAGAAATTGAATGTGAAGGATGTATTTTCCACTACTAGAATTTTTTGGAATAATTCTCTATTTTTTTTCTCTCAAAATGGATATGAACACCAGAATATTGGTGGCATGATATATTTGAAGATTAGTTTATGGATAAATAATATGATTGTGGATTAATGATCAATTGATATCATTAGAGTATAGAAGGTTTGATTTCATTATGGAATTATGGTAGGTGACTCAAATTATCGTATATTTTAAAATACTTGTGAAATTACCATGATAATGTAATTTTATGTTGGGTAGATGATTCATAATAATATAGAATAATGATTATATAGTAAATTGAAATTTTATATAATTGAGTAATATATAATTGGTGGAATAATAAATCATTATGTAAAATTAAAATGAGATAAATTATAAAATTGATAGATTGTTATTGAAATTGGTAACTAATAGAGGTCATATATAGAATTTTTTTAAAATATAATTATATTAATTTATAATATTGAATTTATAGTGATATTAAATGATGAATGGTGGATATGATTATGAAATTATGGATTGTTGTTGAATGGGGTTTATAATTCTTATAAGAATTATTTTATATGTTGTAAATGGAGGTAATTTTTTATGATATTAGTTTATTAATTTTTTAAAAATATTTTTTACGTACACATGTTAATCAAAAATCATATAATGGTATAAAACTAGAGAAAATTCCTTAGAGGTAAGATGGGTGACATTTAAAAAACATGGCATGGGCCATTCCAATATGACACAAGGGTCATGCCACTTTCAGGAAAATGTGTGAATGTGTTGATGAGGGATATGGGTGAAGTGTAAGTACATTACATGGGGTTATTCCATATATTCACCAATTCATGTCACATATTGTAGTTGGAGGACCATTTTTCTAGTGAGTTATATGGGGTGTTGTCAATTATACAGGGTTCTGACACATTGGCATAAAAGCATACCATTTCTAGAAGTGGTCGTGAAATCTGATTCTTTTGAGAAATGAATATTTTGGGATGTGATGATATTTTTGGTGGTACTAAAATAAATTATAAACACCTATATGATCTCTTTATTGTTGATAGATAGAGTAATAAATATTGAATGGTGTGGTGGATGATGTGGCTTGGTTAAAAGGGTTCCATATATAAGCTAACCATGTAGTGAGTTTATAGAACTTGTGTATACCCAAGATATAAGTAATGTTAGTGATGTGGTTTTTTTATACTCTTAATTATATGAATGAAATAGTATTGTGTGAGAGCATGTTGAATGTGTGTATGTTATGATTATACTAGTATGATAAGTGATAGTGATGTGGAATTAATGACTAGTTACTTGATAATACACTATAGTAATGATGATGGGATTGGTAATGGTTGATGATATAGCTAGCCATAATGAATATATTATATGGTGATAATTATGTAGATTTAGGATGGTAGAGTCCTTGAGGGTGGACACACATTAATATAATGAGTCTATGGGGGGGTACCTTCCAATGGACAAGAACGTGGATAACCACCATAAGTTCTTGTAGGTGGAAAACAACCCTATCAATAGAATCATATATCATAGTGAGTTTCCTTTTGTTAAATAGTTACTTTTTGATATATATATATATATTCTCATAAAGTTTCATATTGGTGAATAACTACTTGTTAGTTCTCTTTAGATTATATTAAGTTCCATATAGGTGGATAGCTACACAGTGGGGGTATGTTGATGTTTATATTCAATGAGTTATCTTCAAGTGGATAAATAATTTGTAGTGGTGTTGTATTAGTGGTTTCCCTAAATGTGGAAAATTAATTGAGAGTAATATACAGAGGTCCCTGAGGGTAGACAACTAGTTGGTCATTGGGTGAGGATGGGTGATGGTTGTATTATATCAGTGCTTACATGATAATATATGATGGTAATAGTATTTAGGTTTAGAAGTGGTATTATTATATCTTATGGAATAAAAGATAATACATGGTTTGATTTTGGAGATATTTTTTAGCTGATTATTTTATTTTATTTATTTGATACCCTGATGAATTATTCTTCTTCATTCACATGAACATAAGGCAGTTATAGGGAGGAACCTATAGAGTATATCTTTATTCCCACTCTTAATTTATTAAATTATTCCATATTATCTAGATAAAGTTTCTAGATGTGTTAGGGGGCATTGGATCTAGACATAAGAGACTTTTTTGGTAGATTTGAATTATATTATAATTTTCCAATGGTATATGGTAGATGATAGGCTCATGGTCATTTTTTCATTATGATTTAACTTTTATGATATGATATGTATTATATCACATAATTTATATATTGAGAATGGTTTTTTCATTTTTATTAATATTGGTGTTGTAGAGTTTTTATAAAAAGGTGTAATTCCTTCCATAAATATGTTATATTATACTGATGGTGATAGTTAAAAACATGTGGCCTCTTGAATTCGGTCTTGGGGTCATACTATAACTTTTTATCTGCTCAAGAGGAGTCCCAGTGAGGGTGGGTCATGAAATAATGGTATTAGAGTGAGTATTAAAGGATAGATTTTAGAGTAGGAACTGTTGAGGATTGAATGGATAGTATAGAAATAGTATTAATTAAAACTAGTTTGTGAAGTAGACAAGACAAACCATCTTAATGTATAAAGGCCCTTGTAATATAATTAAGGACATTGTAACCTATAAATTGATAATTAGGGAATGGTATACTTAATTTAAGGTTAATTTATAGGTTGGGATCTATGAATCATGTAAAACCATACTATGATGATTATGTTTGTGTTGTTCTTTAACTAAATATCTATGTAGGGGTGAATTATAATAAGATGTGGTTAGGGATGTGAGGATATCATGGTCCTATTGATCTAAAAATAATTTTTTTTACTCCTGGAATGTAGCTAAAGAAGCTGACTAGGGTTATCTCATGAATATCTAAGTCACCACAATTACTATTATTTAACACTTATTATTTTTTGTAGTTTTCAAAACTTAAAAGAAGAATGAATATAATAGGAGGGGAAATTGTATGTGATAAAGTTATAACTTAAAAGAAAACATGTAAATATATACACATGAAATATAATGCAGTAAAATAGACACCCATTGATTCATCCTGAATGATCTATTATTCTCTACCTACCACAATTTACCTTATTATAAATCATTAAGTGATTCTAACTAGTTATACACACCCATTATGTATAAATTTTGTGTATGAACTTTTCACTCAGAAGTCTTCTAACTGCACTACTCACCATTATCTCCAAGAATATATAAAAGGAAGCACATAAATTGAGAATTCACCCATTAATACCTTTTTAGATCATAATCATGAATCCACACACCCCTCATGACACAAATCCAGTCATGCATCAATAATCCAAGCAGTGTGAGAGAGAAATGATTTTAATAGTGTGGAAGGAAATGGGGGAAATAAAATTGTGAATCTATTTCACTCACCTCATCTCATAAATCAATTGATACTATAAGTATAGAATAAAGAATAATTAAAAAAATAAAAAATAGTGGGGACTCTAAATTATATGGTTTTCATCCAGATAGTGATACTTGGGTTAGTCTCTCACCATAGGTGAGAGATAGGTAAATCATCGGTATGGATATTAAAAAGAGAAGGTAAAAATAAAGCACAAAAAATGAACATAGAATAAAAATTATATTTAATAGAATACTAAAATTATAAAATGGGAATCCTATACTATATTAATCCATAGTTGAGGGATACAACATCTTATATATACAAATGGGAGAGGGTAATTTTTTATAGGAATCACTAATTTTATACATCATCTATAATAAACTTTAGTGTTGTAAAACCCCACCTTAAATCACCTCCACATAGAATAGTTGGGGGGGATTTACCCATGCACACACCTCTTGAATATTCCCCAGTTTTGAATTTCTTCATACATTGTCACCAATATCTTACATCACTTGGTTCTATATAAGATTCATATGGAATCTTTCCTGGGTGAATTATAAATTTTATGGAAGTTAGAGAGAATAATGGATTTTCATTTTTGGTCCCTATAGTTTTCTGTGTAATTTCATATTTTAATCCCACATAAGAAATAACATTTTTAGTTTAACTTTACATGGGTATCCCTTATTGTTAATCCTATACAAGCCTTTTATGATTGTATATTTTATACATGAGCAGATGTTTGGGCCCAGATCACCTTATATAACACATGTATGAAGGAATGAATCATACTTTAGTATAATGGAATTATAAAATGAGTGGAATTCGAATTTTATGTGAGTATTGGGGATAGATATTTTAGTCTACATGGTCCACAATAAATTAGATATTAGGTCCTAATCGCAGAATTATTCTTATGTGAGGTAGTATTTCTACATTAAATCTAACACTGGTGATTCTTTTGTACCCCACAATTTA
The DNA here is from genome assembly GCA_963277665.1 of Viscum album. Classification (NCBI taxonomy): domain Eukaryota; kingdom Viridiplantae; phylum Streptophyta; class Magnoliopsida; order Santalales; family Viscaceae; genus Viscum; species Viscum album. Next base: position 1,880,675,790 of record OY728156.1, on the reverse strand, counting down.
TTCTGAAATGACTAGTGTCACAACTAGATTAATCCTTCATATTTGTGCACTGATTTTGATGTGAGACACTTCCTAGTTATTCATACACATTGTGTTGAGTGATCTAGTTCACCTGATGTAAGGGCATCTTTATTCCTAGGAATTTCTTATCTCATAGGGGTCATTATGTAATGGTGGAAATTTTTAATCATATGCATAGCATGTATGAGAGATTGATTTATACATGAGGCATTGCCTTTGTTTTATTTTTATAGAGTGAATGACTTGGTATGTTTGCCCATACATAGTGCACATACCCTCTACATTTTAATCACGTGTAAGGAAACTCTTTGGACACCATAATTATATGTGAGAGAGTGGGTATAGTTTAATCACATTTTTTCGCCTTTTCTTTTGATTTAACATGTCATACCATCAAAAAGACACATTTTATAACATACAACCCTTAGAATCTATGATTTAATCATATGGAACTACTTCTTTTTTTCCTAAAAATCATTAAATACATCAAATCAATATAGGATATGTTCAAAAAATTACAAATAAATAAAAAAATTTAAAACCATGATTTTAGTTCTTTTTAAAATATATTCTAGATTTTTCCTAAAATCCTTAATAATTTCTTAATTTCCTAAAATTAATAAAAATATGGTTGGATAATTACAAATCATAATCAAATAATATTTATAATTTTTTCTTTTAATCACTCTCCCATGCCCATTTCATTACACTTCTTGGAAATGCAAATAATTCAAGCACAAATTCCATTCTTTCAACCTTAACCACTCAAACTAAAAAATAAGAAAGAACTGATTATCCACAATTAAAAATTTTCCTACCTATTTTATTAGTTATTCCAACTTCATATCACTCTGGATTTCATATTTCTAATCTTATCCAAGACATTAAATGACTTACCTTATAGTAACCCAGGCTTAACATACATAGATATTATAACGTTTTAGATGAATATAAGTACATTACATAAGTACATGCTCGAGGATCATAATAGTTTAGTGCATTTTGAAACTTGAAACACATTCTTCTAGTTTGGTGAAATATCTTTAACAACTCCCTTAAAGATCTTCACCTTTAGTACTCCTATATAAAACCTTTCTTCATTACCTGGGGAAAGGAAACATGGGTGATCTAATATTTTTAGTAAGGTTAAATAAAGGAGATACATAAGAATAACATTAATATAGGGGTATGACAGCTTGAAAATAACATTTGAAGATCATACCATATATATCAAAGATAATAATCATGATACATGACATGAAGATTGGTAGTTCATAAGACATGAATCATAAGGGTGAAAAATCATCAAAAATCAATTATGAACCATAATATCATGTCCTATAAGTGTGAAAGCATTATAAATATATAAAACCATTTCATGTTTCAAGGTTAACTACCAAGACCATCAATATAGTAGATTAGGACACACCTATTTCCTATTTTTGGATCAGGAGAAGCCTATTTTCCATAGTGGATCAGGATACAACTATTTCTTATTTTAGATCAAGACACACCTATTTCCTATTTTGGATGAGGACACACCAATTTCCCATTATGGATCAGGACACACCTATTTCCCATTATGGATCAAATCCATCAACTTATTTACAATAATTATCTCATGAGATATCAATGACTACCCAATGCATTGGAGAGAGATGTAGGTCATAACTGTCATATAATAAGATCATACAAACATGTTCCACAAGATAATAAAACTTTAATCATATCATGAGAAATAAAAAGATATGTATTTCATAAAAATTATATCATAACCCGTGAAATTAAATGGGTATAATAAAAATGTCATCAAATCATAACTTGTGTAAAAGATATAGGTTTCATAATCAATTCATCATAGAATAACCCGTGAAAGAAGTAGGTTTTATAAGCGTTTTATCATAGTATAACCCAGGTTTTGTAAACAAATTTTCATCTTAATCATAAACCATTAAAAGAAATAATAATAATGGTTTCATTAGATCATAACCCTAGTAAATAAAAATCTATATCAAATGATATCATCTTAGATGGAGAAGTATTTTTGAAGATAACTTGGAATATAACTTTTCTTTGAAAATAACTTTTTAAAAAATAAAAAAATTTCAAAATACTTTTCTTTGAAAACACTTCGAAGAAATATATTGGAATCATTAAAAATTATTTGAAAAATTTCTTTATTAAAATATGTTTTCCAATTTAAAAAATTATTTTTAAAACATAAATATTTTTGAAAACATTTTTCCTTTGAGAATAACCTTCAAACATATAAATGATGCTTTGAAAAACAGATAAAACATTTTTTAAAATAGTTTTCTTTGAAAAACAATTTAAAAATAATAATATACACAATATTAGGGGAAGATATTTTAAAAATAACCTTGTAAAGTTTTAAATGAATATTTAAAAAAATTACGGTGGGTAAATCTTCACATGTTGAACATTCCTTTAGCACCGTAAAATGTTTAGAAAAGTTCCTTCATCAGGAAATGACAGGAGATTCCCTTTAAAAAAATTTTATTAAAATTTAAAACATGAGTAAAAATCTATTTCAAACATCATAGTGAAACATTTTTGGAAACATTTTTAGAAAATATGGTATTCTAAAAAAACAAATTTTCTGTCGAAGGGAAAAATATAGTCAGGTTTTCTTAAAAACACTTTCTTAATTATATTAAGTAAAAATATTGTGCAAATGGCACCAATACATGAATATATAATGGATAACCATATTATAATAAATTTAATGAAATTTATTGAGATATAGATCATAATATTTCATCAATGTAGGAATAATTATAAATAATCTCAATAAACGATGAGATTTTAGCAATAAATGGTTACAACTTTGGTAACTTTAAATCACAATACTATGGAAATAATAAAATTACATAAATCTTAAAATATAAAAAAAATAATTATATTTATTATATAACATGTAAAAATTCATTATATACACCTTGTATAATAATATACATGCTAACATGACATGTGTCTCGAAGAAGGAAAATTAATACAAAATTACTTTACCAGTTTAGTAACTTTTAAACCATAAACCCTATGAAAGAAATATCTTCAAAGGGATATGTAGATTCCCATAAATATAATTATAAGTATAATATATTACATTAATGTTTAGTATATACATCATGCAAATGAAATAAGTGGTGAATAAGGAAAAACTCTCCCAGAAATAAAAGTGAGATGAGAAAAAACCCATACTACTTGAGTAACTTTTAAATCATGGTCCCCATGAAAGAATAAAATAAATTGAAACTTTTAATATAATTAAATAAATAAAATTTATTATATAAAATGTAATAAGTAAGTATATACACCACACAATAATAATAAGTGATGAATATAGCATATATCTCATAGAGATAAAAGTGAGACGAAAAACCATTACCTCAAGTATTGACTTTATTTGTACATGTTCAATACTCCTATATAATAAATATAAGTTTACTATAAATCTATAATAGAACTGTATTATTATATATAATTCCATATATTGTTTTATTATGAAATTATATTACCAGTTTATTAACAATTCCATGTTTTGGTTATGTTTTGGGTAATAATCTCTTTGTATTTCGTATATGATTTAACTTGTAATTCTTGGTCCTATAACCTAGATCATGATTTAAATATTTCCAGAATATAAAAAATTATTTAAATATCATATATATTCCTTAAATAAATATTTATAATAATCTATAAAATATATAAATATGAAATAGAATACATCGTTCATAGAGACGGTAGGTTGTATGTACGAATGAATGTTGTTTTCATTTTATTGTCATAATGAAAGAAAGAAAGTAAATGAAATATATGTGTATATATATTATAATTAAATTATAATTATTATTTCATATATATCATATAATTTTTATAAACTAATCTTCAATATATTCCATGTAAAGTGTGAACGAATCACACTGCTTTGAGGAGGTCGTAGTCCACACGTCCACAAATGAAGTTATCATATTTACACAAAATGGAAAGAATGAAGTTATGTTTTAAGTAATAATTACATAAGAATAAATTAATAATATATATAATATTAAAATATTATTTCCATCATAATTCCTGACCATGAAAGGTGGTAAAATAAAAATGAATGACATCGTTTTATGTGGTGGTATTCTGTCGTACACACAAACGGTGTGTTCATTGCCCATATGATGGAAGTGTGTGTAGGTGTAGGTTTAAAACTTAGAATAAAAAATACCAGTATATTTATGATACTTTGGTTATTATATAATCATGTAATAATAATAATTTAGTGGGTGTAGAATGAAAATAAACCAAAAGTTCTTATAGAATGATGTTTCCTCTTGTTTAGAAAATTCCTTTTGGTTTGCACCAAAAGAATAACTTGGATTGTTTTCTACACAAAATGATGATTCTGTGATGAGATTAGGGAATTTGGGATCTTATTTTTTTAGGTTTTGGACAAGAAAAAGTTTCTTGATAGGTGTGAGGAATTTAGGGGTTGAGTTCTCTTTTATAATGGATGTGGAGTGGAATTCTTGTAAATATAAAAACATATACACTATTGAGAGGTATCCCTAACATCATGTGACTCCAATAATTGTAAATTTTAGATAAAATAGGTTACTTTGTAGAAATATTGAAATAAAATGAATTTTTGACAAGCGTCTAGGTCATTGGGCCCCTTAATATTAAAGTTTAACCATTAAGTAAACTCATTTTTACCTTAATCGTTGTGATTAATTTTAATTACTTTCAATAATGAATTTGGTAAAAAAAATAATTTTACCTTATTATAAATTATGAATTATGATGATTCTGAATATAGAGTCCATTTTTTAAAATTATAATCACATAATCGGTAGAAATTAATTTAAAATTAATCCCACAGACAGGACGAGACAACGGGTATTTAAGACAAAAAGGTCCAAAAGTTTGAAATGTTTTTATATCCAATTTCAATGTTAAATTAGTTCTAGTGACCTAAATTGAATTAATTTATGTATAATTTATATAATTATAATTTAAATCTAAATTAAAATATAATTTCACTATATAAATAAATTAGATGAAAAGCATTTTTGAATTAAAATTCAATGTTTTTCATTATTCAACAAAAAATGAAACTTCGTTGAAAAATACCAAAAAATAACCCAATGTAAATTTTTATATTCCAATTTCAAAAAAGAAGTTTATTTTCTCATATAAAAATTATAAGTGTCATAAATTATATTTAAAATAGTTTATTCATTAAAAGGTGGTAAAATTATCTTTTAGAAAAATATATATTTTTATCCATAAAATTGGATTTATTCTTATCTTATAATTATCATATATATTGGATCAGTATAAAAAATATTTATTGAATATATAATAAAAATTTATTATAAAAATTCTTCAAAATTTATTTTTTTTAATTTGTTGAGATAAAATTGTGTTTTTACATAGAAAAATTGTGTTCCAGAAAAGTAATTTCTTTATTTTAAAATAGTTCTTACATTCATTTATAACTAATTAATAACCAAAGGATTCATTTTATATTCATGTGTAAATAATATTTCCACAATTTATTTAATATTATTCATAAGTTTAATTCCAACGACTATGCGGTAATGATAATAATATTTTAATAACAATATTAATAGTATATTGTAGTTTGGTAAAACATGGTCTTGAATGTAATGCAAGATATTAAAGGGACTCGGTATTATGTGTAACACAAGCCAAAAATAGTTTTTCTTATACTATAAGCTAATATAAGTGTTTATTATAGTGCAAGATTAACTTGGTTTTGCGTATAACTCAATCCAAACTTATTACTTTTGTATAACAAAATATATATTCAGTGTTGTGTAAAATAAAAAATATTGAAAAGAATAAATTAATTTGAAATAAAAATTCACAAAATATCAAGTTTTCACATTATACCCCCCATAAAATGAATCTAACCCTCTAAATTTGTCTTGTTTATCAATGGTTTAATACTTGAAAGTTCCTTTCATAGAAACCTACATCATAAAAATGAAAACTAAAACTTTCTTTAAAAAGGGAAAGTTGGAATCATAATGGTTACCCAAAGAAATTCATATCTAGGCTTACACATAGGAGAACATTTTATCTAAATACCCTTTTTCCTAAAGTTTTCATGAAAATATATACTTAAATGTTTTCAGGAAAACCTCACCCTTTGTCATTCCTTGATCAATTTCCACTTCATATATTATTCCAAGTAATAAAGTTGAATTTTTCATTCATAAATAATTACTGGATCATGAGATCCATAAATAGAAGGATAGGTCATTCCACTTATCTTTATAAAAAAAGGTTATCATAGTTTATTCAATATGCATAAATCCTAATGTGGTGAGATAATACTTTAATCTATAAAACCTCATATGAGGTTTAACGTAAACCATTCCATAAATGGTTAACCTTATAACCCTTCTGAAATATGAAATTCCAAAACCTAGGAAATAAGTTCATTAAATTTCTAAAAAATTTCTTAATATTTATCCCCAATATATCATAAATTATCTCTTTGTTTTCACATACAAAACATGTGGATACCTTCATCATTTGTTCTCTTGAAACATGGTAATAACCTAAATTACCATTAATCCTTATTTAAAGCATACATGACTCTTCGTTATTTATATAAAACACAAATTATTGGTTATATTCCTTAAATAAAAAAAATTGTAAACTTAATACATGATAACATAGACCACTTTGTCACCAAATTAATAGTTAGTTACACAGAAATTAGTACTATCCAATTTAAATTATCCATGTCAATTATCTCTTTATCCAAGTTAAACACAATTTTCTCAACATTAGGAACACATTAAGGGTTACCATACCTTAAAAAATATCACATTTCCATTAAATCACTTCTCTATGTCTTCAAGACCATTCAAAATATCCTTTAAAATCCTTAATGGAAAACATATACTCCATTATTCATATAACATAATTCTTTAATTCTAATACATATACACTTAAATTGTCCAAATTTATCTTAAACCATTAATTAGGCTTCATAATATTATTCCTTAATACCCCTTTCCTAAAATATAAAATATGAATCATGTATTAAGGTTCCTCAACTTTAATTTAAACATGTTCCTAACATTTAATGTAAAAATACTATTAGAACATATGATACCTTTCTCATGTCACTCACAGTCTCTTTATCTTCAGTAGTATAACCTATACTTGTACCCCCTTCCTAATTCTATCCATGAGATTCCCACTTAGAAAATCAATTTCCATAATGCCTATAATTTCCACATCTGAAATATTGAATGTTAATCCATCTCTTTATAGCTCCTTCTATTGACAAAGACCATAAATCATAGTGTAGGCAACACTTATCATAGAATAAATATACATAATCATAAAATATTACTTATAAGATGTCTAAATCATGACACCTTATTTTAAATATATGACACCTTAGGATTATACTTAGATAAATCCATGGAAATATACAAATAAATAACCCTATGGGTCTCACTAAGGATTTATCATCCTTCTTTCCAAAGGTTGAATAAATCTTTCCTTTAATACCAACTATAGAGACCCGTGATTAACATACATGGATATTACATCATTTTATATGAATATTTATAACATTAAAAAATTACATGCCTAAGGACTAAAATAGTTTAGTGTATTTGGAAACATGGAACATTCTTCTAGTTTGGTTACAGATCTTCAACATTTCCCTTAAAGATCTTTCCCTTTAGTACACATACTTAAAACCTTTCTTCATAACCTAGGGAAAAGAAACATAAGAAAGGGGTGAGCCCAAATGATCAATAAGGGTAAATAAAGGAGATAAGTAAACATAATATGAACATAAGGTTATCATAACATGATCATAACATTTGAATATCATACCCTGCATATCAAATATCATAACCATGAGACATGGAATAAAGATTGGTAGTTCATAAGACATGAATCCTAAGGGTGAAAAATAATCATAAATCAATCATAAACCATAAGATCATGTCATATAAGTGTTTCACCATTATAAATATAGAAAAAAATTTCATTTGTTAAGGTTAAATACCCTGACCATCAACATAGTGGATCAAAACACACCTATTTCCCCTTTTTGGATCAGGACACACCTATTTCCCATAGTGGATCAGGACACGCCAATTTCCCATTTTAGATCATGACACCCCTATTTCTCATTTTGGATCAGGACACAACTATTTCTCATTGTGTATCAATCCCATAGACTTTTTCCCATCATTATCTCATGGGATATAAATATTTACTGAATTCATTGGAGGGAGATATAGGTCCCAACTATCACATAATAAAATCATACATACATGTTCCATAAGATAATAATACTTTTATCTTATCATTACCCATGAGAATATATGGGTTTCATAAACATTATATCATAACACATTAAATAAAATGGGTATCATAAAAATTTCATCATATCATAACATGTGGAAAATTTATAGGTTCCATGATCATTTCATCATAGAATAACCCATGAAAGAAAGCAAGTTTCATAAGAATTTTATAATGGTATAACTTTTATTTCATAAAAAACTTGTAATATTAATCATAAACCATTTAAATAAATAATAATAATGGTGTGGTTGTATCATAACCCCAGTAAATCATAAACTATATCATAGGATGTCATCTTATATGGAGAAGGATTTTGAAATATCACTTTGAACAAACTTTTATTTAAAAATCACTTTTTAAAACATATAACATTTTCCAAATCCTTTAATTTGAAACCAATTTGAAAAAATATATAAGAATCAGGAAAAATAATTTAAAACATTTCTTGAATAAAGTATCATTTCTTCTTTGAAAAATTATTTTTAAACCATAAACATTTTGAAAACATTTTTCCTTTGAAATAACCATGAAAACATATAAAGGAATCTTTTAAAACCATATAAAATATTTTTGAAAAAGATTTTATTGTAAAAAAACTTTTTAGAAATTAATTTACAAAATATTAGGAAAAAAATTATTTTAAAAATAACCTTGTAAACATTCAAAGGAAGTTTCAAGGAAATGACGGTGGGTAAATTCGCATATGTTAAACATTCCTTTTACACCATAAAAAGTTTATAAAAGTGCCTTGATCAGAAAACAACAAAGAGATTTATTTTAAAACATTTTTTAATAAAAAAGTAAAACATGGGTAAAAATATATTTTAGAAATCATAGTAAAATATTTTTGAAAACATTTTTAGAAAACATTTTTTTGTGAATACAACAAATTTCTAACTGAAAAGATAAATAAAGTCGGATTTTCTTAAAAATGATTTCTTAATTATCATAAGTACCAAAGAGTGGTAAAATTGTACCAATACATGGATATATAATTTATAAAAAAGGATCATAAAATTAATTTGATTTATTGAGATATTGTTTATAATATTTCATCAATGGAAGCATAATCATAAACAATCTCGATAAACAATCAGATTGTGGCAATAAACTATTACCACTTTGGTAACTTGGAATCATAAAAATATGTAAATAATAACATTAAATGAATATTAAAATATCATTAAAATAATTATATTCATGATATAAAATTAAAATGTGTAGTATATACACCTCATAGAAAAATATATGTGCATAACATGGAATGTGTCTCAAAGAAGAAAAATTGAGAAAAAATTGATTTACCAATTTGTTAACTTTTAGACCATAAACCCCATGAAATAAATATAATAAAAGGTATATTTAAATACTATTAAATTTAATTATAAGAAAAATATAATTAATTCATGGGTATTATATACACTACACAAAATAAATGAGTGGTGACTATGGCGTAACTCTAAAAAAAGGTGAAACTCTCACAAAAATAAAAATGAGACTAGAAAAAAACTTACAACTTGAGTAACATTTAAATAATGGTCCCCATGAAATAATAACATCAATTGAAACTTTTAATATCATTTAATAATTTAAATTAGTGATGTAACATTTCATAGGGTAATATATACACCACACAACAAAAATTAGTGGTGAATATAGCATATATCTCACAAAAATAAAAGTGAGACGAGAAAACCCTTACCTTAAGTCTTGACTTTATTTGTATAAATTCAAAGCTCCTGTATAAAAAAATATAAGTTTATTATAAATATAAAAAATAACCATATTCTTATATATCATAGCATATTTTATTTTATTATGACCTTATATTACCTATTTATTAACAATTCCATGTTTAGGTTTTGTTTCAGGTAATAACTACTTTGTTTTTCATACATGATTTGACTTTTTATTCTTGGTGCTATTTTTTAGATCATGATTTAATTATTTAAATAATGTAGAACATGATATAAATATCATATATATTCAGTATATAAATATTTATAATAAAAAATAAAATATATAAATATGAAATGGAAGACATCGTTCATGGAGATGGTAGTCTGTTCGTACACATTAACGATGTTTCTATTTTATTATCGTATTGAAAGAAAGAAAATAAATGACATATATGTATATATATATATATTATAATTCTATCAAAATTATTATTTCATATATATCATATAATTTTACTAAACTAATCCTTAATATATTCTATATAAATTGTGAACAAATCACATCGTTTGAGGAGGCAGCGGTCCACACATCAACAAATGAAGTTATCATATTTACACAAAATAGAAAGCATGAAGGTATGTTTTTTTTAATAATTATAAATTCATAAAGACATCATATATATCATATATATCATATATATCATATAAAATAGTATGTTCATCATAATTCCCAACCATGAGAGGTGGTAAAGAAAAAACGAATGACATAATTTCGTAAGGTGGTAGTCCCCCGTACACACAGACACGAGCCAACCCGGGTTAACCCTGAACTGGTCACCAGAGTTGGCCTGCGACAAGGCCCAAGAGGCATTCCTAATCCTCCCAGTTTAGTCACAAGTTACAAGGGAATTAACAAAGTAATTATTGGAACAATTTCTCCCAATATAAATAAATAAAAGTAGTAGAATAATAAATATCATCCTAAAATAAATAAACAAAACATAAAGACAAGTAAGAATTGAAAAATAAAACTAACAAAATATGATGACCACTAAAACTTCATATGACCCCATGGGTCACACTCTAATCACATAACTCAACATCTCCTATGGCGATCGATATCAAGCTGAAACCTACACCTGAGACTAAAATCAAGAACAAATTATAGTAATTAATATTAAAACTCAGTAGGTGTTCCCATGTAATATATTCTCAATTAATTTCCTTTAAATAAAGAAAAATTAATTTCAATTTGGAGCTAAAATGTATAAAAGTAATTTTTCACACATTTTCTTGTAAAAGAAAAAAACAATCTATTTCTCTTTTTATTTAAACCATTTTATTTTCCAAGAAGGAATCATTAACCATTTAAAGAAAGAGGCGTGAAGAAGAAGAAAAAGTTAAACATTTCTAAAACCATTTTCCACAAACATTTAAAAATATTTAATCAATTTTGGTGTAAATATACACTACTCATAAATTAAGAATAATATTCATACAGTAAGGGAATGTGATGATATCACACAAGAGTTTCTAACCAAACAATGCACCACAATCATCTGTCGCAGATAACTAGGTGTTGAAATACATGAGAAAACATAGGAGCTTGTGAATAATATATAACATACTATACATGTGACTCATTATGAAGGCATGTCCTACCTAATGACATCATAACACCCAAACTTCTGGTCATTGACCTACCTGGCCTGACCAATGGGCCTAATCCCATTGCAATAACAACGAAATATCCCTCCACTATGGGCCACTAGCCAGTGTTTAATTTAAACTAGTGCAGCAATCATTCACTGAAAATTTACTCTCTAAGATAGGTTCCCATGTACAAACTAAAAATACGTTGATCCAACAATGTCCAAGAAGTATCGAATCACAAGTAAATTCATCACACATAGTCATCACACACCACAAGGTCACCCCTGAGTCACCCCAAGGAACAAGTACCTCACCTTTAAACTATAATTTCACAAGGTAATTCCCAACCCAAGTAGACTCTCATCTTTCTTCAAATAATAAGGTGGGGACACATTCCAAGGAGGGTTTCCTATTGAAACTTTTTTTAAAGTGAAAAACGAGCCTTGTAAAACCTTCGCACGCTAAACCAATTCTTAAAGAACCACACACACACCACTTTGAAAACCAGAACATTCTTAGAAACCCATTTAAGAAACCTAAACCACCATTTTAAATCTAAAACACATTTATAAAGTCTAAAGGATAATTTTATCAATAACTTGATGTGAAAAACACAATCAAGTCATTTATTACAATAAATTAAAAAAGAAAAACCACCCCAATTCAAGACATAAAATTTTACTAACAATTTTATATAAATAATTAATGCAAAAACTAGATTTGAAATTAAATAAATCAATGATTCTTAAATTTAAAGGTCAGTTCATAGAGATTCAACCTCAAAAGGAGAGAATCAAGCTAAAAAATTCGACACTAGGTGCCTTTGATGAAGATCGCTCCGCAATTTCACACACATAAATCTTATATATATACCCTTTAATCTAATGCACATATTCCCTATTCCATGAAGTAATATTTAAAAGGAAGATTTATATATATACATATCTATTTATGTGTGTGAAACCCTTTAAGGATCCACCGATCAATCTAATTAACCTATAGGGAACCAAAAATCAAAAATTTCATGAACAAAAAACATTTCATTGTACACGTGCCAAAACCCTTTTCAAAAACATTTTCAATTCATAAAACTCAACTTATAAATGCACAAGAAAGGCACACAATTTCTCACTCAAAACCATGGGTTAAGACCCCGTGTTTGAATACACACATAAAACAAGTTCATTTTGAAAACAAGATTCCTATTATTTAAACAATTCATAACTCTTACTTAAATTTCACAAAAAGGCCTGTATGACAATAATAATCCATTTTCTATTTTACTCACTCCAAATACCATTTTTAAATATATCTACCATCACTTACACTTCTCACAAATTCCATTTTTATTAAACACAATAATAACATGCAATTAATCAATCAATTACATGGACCAATCCCCTTTGGAAAATCAAACATTAACCAAGACCATTTTCAAAACATGTCTTCCATATTTTTATACAATTTACCATTCATGATAAAAAATGAAAAAATATTCCAACATGCCAAAGTATTTCATATTCCTTTAAAAACATAATTCCAACCCTATATTTACCTTAAGTGCCTTTGAAAATAGGATTTTCACCTTTCAAACAACTCATAAAACATTTCCCTAAAACATCACACTAATTTCATGTAGAAAATCATTCCCAAACCAATTTCTCATCAAATCCTTTAAAAAACACTTTCTCACCACACAATTAAAGTATAAAACATGCTAAAATTAATTAATTAAGCAATTCAAATCATTTAAGAAATGTTAAGGCAAGGAACCACCTACCACAGGTGAAGAAATTCCTGGATTCTACTGAGGAATCTCAATCTCACCTCAACCACACCTCAAAAAATCCCTATCAATGAAAGTTTTATCCAAAAACATTAATATCGAACACTAACTCGCAAGATAGATCCCCAAAAACCAAAACCCTAGATTATAGATACCAAAACCTTAAAGAAAAAGAGTAAAAACCCTATATAGGAGGATAAGAGGCTTACCCAGAGGGACAACCACCAAAGGGATGGGTCGCACACTAGGTAGGTGCCAGTGGGTAGCTCATCGGAAAGAGGGAGGAACACCGAAGGAGATTCATAAGTAAAGGGATATAGGGGAACTGTAGGTTCGCATGAGGTGGGATCAGGGTGCCAGAGGTGTCTTGCCAAAAGGGAGGCTGACCAGTAAGGGGGATCACATGAACGGCTGGAGGAAGGGGGTCTGTGTCGAGCTAGGTAAGGGGAGGGAGGGGTTGCCTTAAGTGAGGTGGGGGAGAAGTTTAGAATTAGGTTTTTTTATTATTTATTTTAATTTTATTTTATATTTAATTTAATTAATTTAATTTCAAAAAAAATACTCATCAGTGCTTGGTTTGGGACGGGGTGTGACAATTCTCCGCACTATGACACTTTCTACCACCAAAAAGTCCTAAGAGATTAATTTGATCAAAACTAAAGAAATTATGAACTACAACCCATTACAAAACCTGGATACTCAAATAACTAATTACCAACACTCACTTTTGTTCAAAAACCGAAAACTACGGATTCCCAAAAAAAACTATGACACCGCCCACAAAATAATCTAAACACCCACGAACGATATCTCCCAAGACCCAAGATCTCAAACAAACAACAAAAATATTACAAATAAAAAAACTCAATCTTTTCTAAACACAACCCAATAAGGAACGCCCCAAACCCTAACTTAGAAACCATCAAAGAATCTAGTTTTGGTATGTTCAATATCTCTATAAGAATCTGTTACACAACCCACTATTCAAGTCGACTAACAACTATGATCGAGGTCTGGTAGAGCAGATAAAAAACTGCTCCATAAAGAACACATGGAAGTTGGATTCATAATGAGATCATTGGATGGTGATATCCCCACTATATTATAAATCTAGATAAACATTAATTTTTCCATAATGAATAACTCTCGAATCCTAACAAAATCCAAAAATACTCAAAAGAAAATAAACATGGGACAAAAAACACCACCATTCTACATCAACATTAAGAATACTACAATGAAATTCCCATTAGAACAGAGTTCCCAAAAGATCTAAAACATCATTCTCCATACCCAAAAGAAGACAGTACCACAAGTAACATTAATTACAACAAAAATTTCATTCACGACAAAATAATATTCTGATTGAGCTTGAGCAAGCGCTACGTTCATCCAACTATGCTGGAATTTTCTCCAAGGGAGTGGATCTGGATCCATTTCACTTCATGAATCACCCTAGAAAAAACATTATAAATAACCTAAATGACCATAGATATGACATATATTAGGTGCTTCGTGACATGAAAACTTCCAATTCCCAAGATTCCCACAATGAAAAGACATCCAGAGCATTCTCTCGAATGAATCCGGTGAGGCGGAAAAAATGGCATGTTTGTATATTTTCTCAAATGGCCAAACGTAGCTAAACTAGCTTCAACCTGAATATTATACCTCACTAATTCTTCATAATCATCATGGGAATAAGGCATTTAATGAAGGAATTCTGATTGAATACCCCTTTCAAATATAGAGCTTCCAAAAGTTCATCCCTGACAAGGTTTGTGAGATATGGCACCAACTCGATCAAGCTCTTAGCATACTCCAACATTATTGAATCGCCCTGCTTGAGACTGTAAAATGATGAACCCATTAGTATCTTCGCATCATCGAGAAAGAGCTATTGGATGAACAAGGATTTAAATAATTCCCACGAGTAATTCTTCTGTGGTTTGGCAGGAAGAACTGATTTCCACCATTATTGACATGGAGGTGGAAAGTTCAGGCTTGAGGGGTTCAGTAGATTCAATCCTAACAAAGATATACTCAATAATTTTCATCCATTCCTCATCTTTACCCGGTTTAGGCTACCCAATTACTAGTAAGGTTCGACTCTCGGAATTGCTGGAGAAACTCTAGATACTGAGAATCACCAGGCTCTATATCCAAAATGGATAAACCAAACATCTAAAGTACAACATGATCAACTAAAATACATGTGATTAGAGAACCACCTAAATATTATTTTCAAAATACCTTAGAACTTAGGGGGACATAATCTGGAAATAAGGAGTATGAAACAAAATCAAAACACATCATAAATCTAAATTCCACATCTCATTTTCAAATCAACAACCCAAAATCAAAACATCATTTCAATCACACCTTCAACAGATAAAATCTAAATTCCAAAAAGGAAAACTCCAAACAAAAAAAGGAAACATCACACTCTCCCATTTTTTAAAGCACTGAAATTATCTCCCTTCTTGAATAACATTTTTATAAAAAATAACAATCCTTATAAACCAAGCACCCACCATTGGTATTCTACAAATTATCACATATATACATTTATGTTCCAAATCAAGAACCCATGCTTACCTGAAAAGAACCATACACTTACCACATACATGAATCCATATATATATATGTGTGTACTCATAGGAATATCAAGAGTCAGATAAAATAAACATTATCACTTTCAAAACCACATTAAAAAAACCCTAATCAATTTTAAAACTACAACTCATCATCAAAGAAAAAAAAATTCAAATTCCAAATTCATTTTCCAAATTCACATTTCAAATAACCTTTCAAAAACCCCAAAAAAAATTCTAATATAACTCCCATTTTAAAAACACATCATTTCACTCTAAAAAAGATTCAAAGTTTTGGTTTTAGAAAACTCATTTTTGATAAACCAATCATCATTTTGGAAAAACAAACATCACTTTGGAAAAACAAACATCATTTTAAAATCTAAATAAAAACATACCAAAACCATCTTATTCCAACCATTTGTACAAACAAAATCAACCCACAAAGAAAAACTAGTATCTATGGGTGTCTTAGATATATGGTTGGAATCCATATGCTAATCGATCTACCATCACAGAGTCTTTTAAGACCATGTCCCCAACTCTACATGTCTTTACAGGACAAATGATCTCACTGATACCATTAGCCCGACTCTCGTTTCATTTTCCTCAATACCAAGAAACCCACAATAACCAAATAAACCAAGAAAAACCCAACTCCCCATGGAAACTCAAGGATTGTTCAAGGAAGTGTTGACCAAAAACTTCTGCAAACCTACACCCCAAGCTCCATAAATCATACTCCTTCTAACTTGACATTCCAAATAAAAATGGGAGCTCTGAAATCTAAGTCCTCTAAAGAACTTTCCATTGATACTATTTTTTCGCGAACAAACCTGGGCCGACCTCGAACCGGTCACTCGATCTGACCTGTGATAAGGCCTGAGAGGCATTCCTGATCCTACCGAGCTGGTGACAAGTGACAAGGGAATCAACAGAGTTATTATGGGAATTATTTCACCAAATATAAATAAATAAAAGTTGTAGAATAATAAAATATCATCCCAAAATAAATAAACCAAACAGAACAACAAGGAAAAAATGAAAAATAAAATGAATTGAACTTCATGAACACTAAAACTCCACGTGACCCCATGGGTCACTCTCTGACCATAATATTCAACATCACCCATGGTGATTGAGATCAAGCTGAAACCTGCACCTTAGACAAAAAAAATAACAAAGTATAGGTGCGATTATAAAAACTCAATAGGCGTGCCTAAGTAATCTATTCTCAATATATTCCCTTTAAATAAAGAAACATTAATTTCAGGTTTTATCTATAATGTATAAAAGTAAGTTTTCCACACATTTTCCTATAAAATCAAACTATGGTCCATTTCCCTTTTTATTTAAACCAGTTTATTTTCTAAGAAGGAAGATTTAACCTTTTATAGAAAGAGGGATAGAGAAGAATAAAGTGTAAAACATTTTTAAAACCATTTTACACAAAAAAAAATTAAAAATATTTAATCAATTTTTTCATAAATCCACACTACTTAGAAAGTAAACATATTAGTCATATAGAAAGGGTAATGGGAAGATGTCACAGAAGAGTGTCTAACCAAACAATTCACCCTAATCATCCTCCATAAATAACTAGGTTCCAAAATACATATGAAAACCTAGGATATTATGAATAATATAGAACATATTATACATGTGACTCATCCTAAAGTCATTCCCTACCCGATGACAACATAACTCCCAAATTCATGGTCGTCTCCCTACGAATCATGGTCGAGGGGCCCAAACCCATAGAATAAAAACAAAATATCCCACTACTATAGGCCACTAGCTAGTGCGTGCTCTAAACTAATGCAATAATTGTTCACCAAAAATTCACTCTCAATACTAGGTTCCCATGTTTAGACTAAAAATGGAGTGAGCCAAAAATGTCAAACAAGTATCCATTCATAGGTAAATTCATCACACACATCCAACACACACAACAAGGTCACCCCGAAGTAACCCCAAGGAAAAATTCCATTTCCTTTAAACCATCATTTCATAAGGGAAGTCCTAAACCAAGGAAACTCTCATTTTTCATCAACCAATAAGGTGGGGACCCATTTCAAGGAGGTTTTTCCGATGAAACCATTATTAAGTTCCAAACGGGACTCGAAAAACCATCACATGCTAAACTATTTCTTAAAGAAAAACATGCATGCCACTTTGAAAAGAAGAAACATGTTTTGAAACCCATTTAAGAAACCCAAACCACTATTTTAAATCTAAAACACATTTACAAAGTCCAAAGGGGAATTTCATCAATCACTTGATGTGAAAAACACAATCAAGTCATTTATTGTAATAAATTACAAGAGAGAAACCACTCCAATTCAAGACATACAATTTTACTAACAATTCTATATCAATAATTAATACAAAAACTAGATGTTAAATGAAAGAAATAAATGATTCTTAAATCTAAAAGGTCAATTCATAGAGATCCAACCTCAAATGGAGATAACCAAGCCAAATAATTCGACACTTAGTTCCTTTGATAAATATCTCTCCACAATTGCACGCACATAAAATCCTATATATGTATACCCCTTGATCCAATGCACATATTCTTCGCGCCATGAGGGAATATGTGCAAGGAGGATATGTGTGTGTGTGTGTACGTACCTATGTATGTGTGTGAAACCCCTCAATGAGCCACCGATCAATCTAATTAACCTATAGAAAACTAAAAATCACCAATTTCATGAAAAACCCACTTTTCATCAAACACCCACCAAAACCCTTTTTCAGAAACATTTTTAATTCAAAAAAACTACATTTATAAATTCACAATAAAGGCACAAAATTACTCACTCAAAACCATGGGATAAGACCCCATGTTTGAATCCACAAATAAAACAAGTTCCTTTCCAAAAAAAAGCTTCCAATTGTTTAAACAATTCACAACTTATACTAAAAAGTAAACAGAAGGGCTATATGCCAATACTAATCCATTTTCTATTTTACTCACACCAAAACCCCTTTTTAAATCCATCTACCATCACTTACACATCTCAAAAATTTCCTTTTTATAAAACACAAAAATAACATACAATTAATCAATCAATTCCAAATACCAATCCCCTTTTCAAAATCAAATATAAACTAATACCATTTTCAAAACATGCCTTTCATATTTTAAAATAATATAAATTCATTTAGAGAAATGAACAATGGTTCCAACATGCCAAAGTAAGTCATTTTTCTTTAAAAATTTAATTGTAACTCTATCAGTGTCTTAAGTGCCTTTTAAAATAGGATTTTCACCTTTCAAACAACTCATAAAACATTTCCCTAAAACATCACACCAATTTCATGTAGAAAATCATTCCTAAACCAATTTCTCATAAAAACCTTTAAAAAAACTCACACCTTGAAATTAAAGTATAGAACATGATAAAATAAATTAAACAAGAAATTAAAATCATCTATGAAATGCTAGGGAAATGAAAAACCTACCACGGGTGAAGAAATTGTCTGATTCTAATGCGGAATCACGATCACACATCAACCACACCTCAAAGAATCCCTAGCAAGGAAATGTTTACACAAAAAACATTAGTATTGAACCCTAACTCACAAGATTGAGCCCCCAAAACCAAAACCCTAGCCACTGGAAACCAAAACCCTAAAGAAAAAGAGGAAAACCCTAAATCAGAGGAGAAGAGGCTTACCCAGAGGAATGGTCACCGAAGGGAGGGGTATCACGCTAGGGAGGAGTCGGTGGGGAGTTCATCGAAAATAAGAAGGCATGCCGAAGGAGATCTATGTACGAAGGGAGAGTGGAGAATCGGAGGTTCGCATAAGGGGGGAGCGAGGCATTGAAGGTGGCTCACTGGAAGGGAGGTTGACCAGAAAGGAGGAGCATATACATGGTTGGAGGAAGGGGGTATACATCGATCTAGTTAAGGGGGAGGGAGGGGCTACGTCAAGTGAGGTAGGAGGAGAGGGTTAGAATTAAGTTTTTCTATTATTTATTTTTATTTTATTTTATTTTTTAATATAATTAATTTAATTTAAAAAAATACTTGGTGGTGCACCGTTTGGGTCGAGGTGTGAAAATTCTCTTCACCATGACACTTTCTACCACCAGAAAATCCCAAGAGATTAAGTTGATCAAAACCAAAAAAAAGGATGAACTAAAACCCATGAAAAACCCTGTAAAATTGAAGACCAAAGAACCAACACTTTCTTCCATTCAAAACCCAGAACTATAGATTCCCAAAAGAAACTACAATACCACCCTCAAAAGAAGCCAAACACCAACAAAAGATATCTCACAAGACCATAGAGGTCAAAAAACAACAAATAGATTACAAAGAAGAAACTCAATATTTTCTCCACACATAACAACAAGTAAAACCTTGACCCCTAACATAGAAACCATCAGAGAAACTTGTCATGGTTTGTTTGAGATCTCCATGTGCATCTGTTACATGACTCGGTATTCAAGTCGACCAACAACAATGATCGGGGTCGGTCAGAGTAGGAAAAAAAGTTCTTTGTCAAGAACACATGGAAGTTGGGTTAATCACAAGATCATATCATGGTGGTATCCCTACTATATTAGGACTCCAGATAAACATTAATTTTTCAATCCATAATAACTCTTGAATCCTAACAAAATCTATAAAAACACAAAAGAAACAAAACATGGGACAACAAACACCACCATTCTACATCAACATTAAGAACTCTACACTGACATCCCCATTAAAAAAGAGTTCCCAAAATAACTAGAGCATCATTATCTATACCCAAAATAAGATAGCACCATAGGTTACATTAATTACAACAAAAAGGGCATTTACAAAAAAAAGCTTCTAATTTAGCTTGTGCTAGGGCTACGTTCATCCGACTAAGCTGGAAGGTCCTCCAAGGGAGTGAATCTGGATACATTTCACTTCATGGTGCCACCCTTGAAAAACCATTAAAAATGAAGTAAATGTCCATAGGTATGAAATATCATAGGTGCTTCACAACATGAAAACTTACTATGTATAGGATTCCCACACTGAAAACACAACCAGAACTTCCTCTCAGATGAATCTGGTGAGGAGGAAAATAATAGCCTTTTGTACCTTTTCTCAACTAGTCAGATGCAACTAAACTAGATTCAACCTTAATATACTACCTCACTAATTCCTCATAATCATCAGGGGAAGAAGGCACTGCTTGAAGGAATTATAATGGAAGACCCCTATCAAAGAATCGAGATTTCAAAAATTCATCCCCAGCAATGTTTTAAAGATACAGAAAAAACTCCAAAAAGCTCTTAGCATACTCCAACACTGCTAAATCACCCTTCTCGATACAGTAAAATTACAAACCCATCAGTACATTCACGTCATTGGGGAAGTATTTTTGGATGAACAAGGCTTTAAGCATTCTCATAAGTAATTATTCTATGTTTTGGCCTGAAGAACGGATTTCCACCACTCCCAACTTAGGCCTTCCAACATAGAGATGGAAAGAATAGGCTTGAGGGGTTCATGTGATTCAATATGAAATAAGATCTTCTCAATATTTTTCATCCATTCCTCATATTTCCCTTATTTAGGCTACCCAAGGAAATGAGAAGGGTTTGACTCTCAGATCTGCTAGAAAAACACCAGATATTGAGAATCACTAGGATCCATATGCAAAACGGATAAACCAAAAATTTAAAGTATGAATTGATCAAATAAAAGAAACATTATGAGAGAACCACATATAGATTCCTTTTAAAATCCCTTATAACTCATTGGGGATGTAATCTGGAAACAAGGAGCATGAAATGAAATCAAAACACATCATAAATCTGAATTCCACATCCCATTTTTAAATCAAAAACCCAGACTCAAAACATCATTTCAATCACACATTCAAAACATCAAAGCCAAATCCAAAAATGGAAAACTCCAAACACAAAAAGGCTACATCACACTCTCCCGCTTTTTAAATAACTGAAATTACCTTTCTTCAAGAATAACATTTTCAGAAAACATAACAAGCCTTTCAAACCAAGAACCCACCATTGGTATTCCATGAAGTACCACATATATATATTCATGCTCCTACTCAATAACCTATACATAGATGACAATAACCATCCACTTACCACATGAATTCATCCATATAAATATATGTGTACACTCATAGGAATATCAAGAGACAGATAAAAGAAACATTATCACTTTCAAAACCACTTTAAAAATACCCCATCCAATTTTAAAACAAAACCTTATCATCATAGATAAACATTTTAAAATTCCACACTCATTTTATAATTTCACATTTCAAAAAAACTTTCAAAAACCCACAAAAAATTTCTAAAATAACTCCCATTTTCAAAAAACCCTTTTCACTCTCAAAAAGATTCAAATATTTGGTTTTGGAAATCTAATTTTTGATAAACCAATCATCATTTTTTCAAACCAAAAATCATTTTAAAATTTAAATAAAAACACCCCAATACCATCTTAGTCCAACCATAAGTATAATAAAAAACATCCCATGAAGGAAAACTAGTTTCAATGGGTGTCTTCGCCATATGGTTGGTAGCCATATATGAGTAGATCCACCATCATAGAGAGTCTTTTAGAACCATATCCCCAAATCCACATGGATTACCAGGCCATACAATCTCACTAAGACCATTATCATGGCCCTCATTTCATTTTCCTAAATACCAATCAACCCACAAGAACCAAATAAACCAAGAAAAACTCGACTCCCCATGGAAACTTAAGGTTCGGTCTAGGAAGTGTTGTCCAGACACTTCTACAGACCTACATGCCAAGCTCCAACAATCCTACTTCTTTTACCTTGACATCCCAAATAAAAATGATGCTCTGAAAGCTAGATCCTCTAAACAACCTACCTTTGATACCATTTTTTTATGAACCAACCTGGGTCGACCCCAAACCGGTCACCCGATCTGGCCAACGATAAGGCCCGAGAGGCATTCTCGATCCTCCCGGACTAGATATAAGCACCAAGGGAATCAACAGAGTTATGAAGGGAATGATTTCACCAAATATAAATAAATAAAAACAATATAATAAGAAAATAGTATCCCAAAATAAATAAACCAAATAGAAGAACAAGAAAGAACTCAAAAATAAAACTAACTAAACCTGATGACCACTAAAACACCACATGACCCCGTGGGTCACACTCCAATCACAAGACTCACTATCTCCCATAAAGATCAAGATCAAGTTGAAACTTTCACTTGAGACTAAAAACAAGAACAATGTATAGGCGTGAGTATTAAAACAACATAGGCATACCCAAGTAATCCATTCTCAATACATTCACTTTAAATAAAGAAAAATTAATTTCAGGTTTGAGATACAATGTATAAAAGTAAGTTTTCCACACATTTCCCCATAAAATCAAACCATGATCCATTTACCTTTTTATTTAAACCATTTTATTTTACAATAATGAAGCTTTAACCTTTTAAATTAAGAGGGATAGAGAAGAAGAAAGTGTAAATAATTTTTAAAACCATTTTACACAAACATTAAAAAATATTTAATCAATTTTGGAATAAAGCTACACTACTCAGAAATTAATCACAAGATTCATATAGTAAGGGCAATGGGAAGATATCACACAAGAGTTTCCAACCAAAAAATTCACCACAATCAACTTCCATAGATAATTAGGTGCTAAAATACATGGGAAAACCTGGGATCTTATGAATAATCTAGAATATACTATACATGTGACCCATCCCAAAGGCATTCCCTACTTGATGACATCATAACACCCAAACGCTTGGTCGTCACCCTACCTATCTTGACCGAGGGGCCCAAACCCATAGTAATAAAAACAAAATATCTATCTACTATAGAACACTATCCAATGTGTAATCTAAACCAATGCAGCAATATTTCACTGAAAATTCATTCACTATGCTTGGTTCCCATGTTCAGACTAAAAATGGGGTGAGCCGACAATGTCAAACAAGTATCCATTCACAAGTAAATTCATCACACATAGTTAACACACACCAAAAGGTCACCCCTAAGTAACCCCAAGGAACAAGACCCTCACCTTTAAACCATCATTTAATAATGGAATTATTATACCAAAGAAACTCCCATATTTCTTCAGCCATTAAGGTGGGGACCCATTACATGGAGTTTTTTCTGATGAAACCATTTCTAAAGTGCCAAATGGGCCTCGCACAGCCATCACATACAAAACTATTTCTTAAAAACCACATGCACACTACTTTTAAAATAAAAAACATGCTTGGAATCCCATTTTAAAAAACCCAAACCACTATTTTAATTCTGAAACACATTTACAAAGGCCAAAGGGGAATTTCAATAAGCACTTCATGTAAAAAACATAATCAATTCATTTATCACAATACATTACAATAGAGAAAACACTCCAATTTAAGTCATACAATTTTACTAACAATTCTATATCAATAATTAATAAAAAACTAGATGTGAAATGCAAGAAATAAATGATTCTTAAATTTAAAGTTCAATGTATATAGATCTATCTCAAAAGGAGATAACCAATCCAAATAATTCAGCACCTGATGCCTTTGATGAATATCAATCCACAATTGCACGCACATACACTCTAATATATATATATACCCTTTAATACAATACACATATTACTAACTCCATGAGGGAATATGTGAAAGGAGGATTTATATATATATATATATATATACGTACCTATGTATGTGTGTCCAACCCTTAGAGGATCCACCGATCAATCTAATTAACCTATAGGGATCCAAAAATCCCCAATTTCATGAACAAACCACTTTTCATTGTACACATTCAAAAACCCTTTTTCAAAACCATTTTTTATTCATAAAACTCCATTTAGAAAGAAACAAGAAAGGAACATAATTTATCACTCCAAATAATTGGATATTAACCCATGTTTGAATCCATACATAAAACAAGTCCATTCCCAAAACAAGCTTCCCAATATTTAAACAATTCACAACTCATACTAAAAAGTTCACAAAAAGGTCTATATTCCAATACTGATCCATTTTCTATTTTACTCACACCAAAACACCTTTTTAAATCCATCTACCATCACTTAAAAATCTCACAAATCCGATTTTTATAACACACAAGAAGAACATACAATCAATCAATCAATTCCACAGACCAATCCCCTTTGCAAAATCAAACATAAACCAAGACCATTTCCAAAACATGCCTTCAATATTTTTAAAAAAAATACAATTCACATTGAGAAATTCACAATAATTACAACATTCCAAATTATGTTATTTTCCTTTACAAACTTGCTTTCCACCCTATCCTCACCTTATGTTCGTTTGAAAACATGGTTTTCGCCTTTTAAACAACTCATAAAACATTTCCCTAAAACATCACACCAATTTCATGTAGAAAAAAATTTACAAACCAATTGATCATCAAATCATTTAAAAAAATTGGAACCACATAATTAAAGTATATATCTTGCTAAAAATTAATTAAACAAGCAATTCATATCATCTAATAAATGCTAGGTCAAGGAACCACCTACCAGAGGTAAAAGAAATTTTCAGAGTCTGAATTGGAATCTCGGTCTCACCTAATCCGAACCTCAAAATATCCCTATCAAGTCAAGGGTTACCCAAAAACATTAATATAGAACCCAAAATCCCAATATCGAGCTCAAAAAACTAAAACCCTAGATTATGGAAACCAAAATCCTAGAGAAAAAGAGGCAAAACTCATGATCGGAGGAGAAGAGGCTTACCTGGAGGGACGACCGCTGGAGGGAGGGGTCGCGTGCCGGGGAGGCGCTGGAGGAGAGCTCACCGGAAAGAGAGAGGAACGCCAAAGGAGAGACACATGAAAAGGGGGGAAGTGGAACCAGCATTATGCATGAGGTGGAAGCGGGGCACTGGAGGTGGCTCGCTAGAAGGAGACCATCGGATGGGAGGTAGGCTAGCAAGGGGGAGCGTGTACTGCTGGATGAAGGGGATCTGTGTCGAGAAGGGTAAGGGGAGGGAGGGGCTATGTAGAGTGAGGTAGGGGAGAGGGTTAGAATTAGTTTTTTTTATTTTATTTTTATTTTATTTTTAATTTAATTAATTTAATTTAAAAAAAATACTTGGCGGCACACGGTTTGGGTTGGGGTGTAACACACACGAACGGTAAGTTCATTACCAATTTTATGGAAGTGTGTATAGGTGTTGTTTGAAACCTTATAATAAAAATATATCAGTATAATGAGGATATGGATGTTATTATATAATCATATAATAATATTAATTTGGTGGTTGGAGAATTAAAATAAAACAAAAGATCTTGTTGAAAAATGCTACCTCTTCTTTGGGTTATTCCTTTTGGTTTTCACCAAATGACTAACTTGGTTTGTTTTATGAAAAAATTGAGTATTATAGCTACAGAGGATAGAATTTTGGAGCTTATTTGTGTAAGTTTTGGTTGAGACAAAGTGTCTTGAGATTTATGAGTAAGTGAGTGGGGTGAGTTTCCTTTTATAGTGGAGGAGTGGAATTCTTGTAAATATAAAAAGTTATACACTATTGAGTAGTATCCCTTACATCATGTGTCTCCAATAATTGTCCATTATTTATCCAATAGGTTAATATTTCTAAATATGGACATAAAATGAATTTTAGACAATTTTTTAGGTCATTTGTCCCTTTAATATTAAAGTTTAACTGTTAAGTAAACTTATTTTCATATTAATCACTATAATTAATTTCAATTACTTTCACTAATCACTTTGGTCAAAATTAATTCGACCTTATTAGAAATTATAAATTTTGATGATCCCAAATATGGAACCCATTTTTACAAATTATAATCACATAAGTTGTAGAAATTAATTTAAAATTAATTTCACAGACGGGATGAGATGACTATTTTTTAAAGAAAAAAGGTCCAAAAATTTGTAATATTTTTATATCCAATAACAATGTGAAATTGGTTATAATGAAATAAATTTAATTAATTAATATATAATTTATCTAATTATACTTTAAAAACTAATTAAAATATAATTTAATGATATAAGTAAATTAGATGAAAACGAAATTTTGAATTAAAATTTATTGTTTTTCACTATTCATCAAAAAATGAAACATCTTAGAAAAATACCAAAAATTCACCCCAAGTAAATTTTGATATTCCAATTTAAAAAATTAATTTTATTTTTTCAAATAAAAATTTTAAAATTTTCAAAAAAAAATTATTAAAAATAGGTTTGTTATTAAAAACGGTAAAATTTCCTTTTAGAAAAATATATTTCTTTATTCATAAAATTGGATTTATTATTATCTTATACCTATAAAATATATTGGATGACTATTGAAAATATTGATTGAATATATAATATATGGATTTTACTTAAAACATTCATGAAAAGTGGTTTGTTTAATTTATTGATATAATATTGTGTTTGTACATAGAAAAAAAATTCTTAGAAAAGTAATTTCTTTATTTTCAAATAGTTCTTAAATTCATTTCTAAATAATTGCTAACCAAAGGATTCATTTTATATTCATGTGTAAATAATATTTTTAAATTTTAGTTAATATTATTCATAACTTCCATTCTAATAGCTAGGTGGTAAATATAATAATATTTTAATAACATTGTTATTAGTATATTGTAGTTCGATAAAACTCGACCTTGCATGTAACATAAGATAACGAAGGGACTTGATATTGTGTGTAACACAAGCTAAACATAGTATTGTGTGTACCAAAATCTAATATAAGTGTTGTGTGTAGTGTAAGATTAACTTGGCTTTGTGTATAACTTAAGACAAACATGGTGGTTTTGTATAACAAAATCTACATTCAATGTTGTGTAAAATGAAAAATATTAAAAATATTCAATTAATTCAAAAAAAACAAAAAAAAATAAGGTTGTTACATAACTCACCTATAATAATGGCCTCATCACTCTAGGAACATTTTAAATATAGTTATTCTCATTATAAAAGTGTAAATAATCTAAAATATGATTGAAAAGATCTTAGGTTCTCTAATGATAGAATTCAATGTGCTACTCAAGACAACTCTAAACAAGTTATTCTAGGGTTCAGGGCTAGTGATATTTCAATGTGAAAAATTATTGATATGAAAGAGGGGTTTTTAATCTTTAAATTACATTACATATTTAGTTTTAGTAATTGTATATAGTGTAATTAAACTCATCCTATCTCCCCGTAATTAAACTTTACTAAATACTTTTTCCCTTTATTCCTCTTATTTATAGTGGGTAAAATCCATATAGTGAACAATAAAGAGGAATCATCTTATTTTATCCATTTTTTCAGTATACATTTTATTTTATTATATTTTATTATATAAAAAATTACTTTTTTCAAATGAAATTTTTCTTGGATAAAAATAGGGAACCAAGTACAATAGCAAAAAAATAGGATTTCCAACCTACTACACAAAATAGACTTGAAGTCACCCATTACTTAAACCAAAAATAATATACTTCTTCCAAATATTTAACATAAAAATACCCTATCCCCTACACTTATCAGAAAGTATAACATTAAATATATAAAATACATATGTAGGGTAGGATTAATAAATATTTTAATGAAACTTACCTAATAGGTAGTTAATTGATTCTAAGGCTTTAATAGGTGAAGATGTAATGATGTCCATAAAAATGGATTTTTAATGAGATTTTTCATATAAAAATTCTGTCTATAAAACAAATAACACTTGAATCATATAGTTTCAAACATAAACCATGGAAATTTAAAGGTTTACTACTTTACTTGAGACTCTAATGAAATGGGTTACTATGATGAATATAAAAAATGGGCTTAGAATGTCCCATGGGTTAGGGATTGAAAATATAGGATATCCATATCATTGAAAGTACTTTCATTTTTGGATTATTTACACAAGTTCAATTTCTTAAAATCAGTAAACAAACTCAATACATAAATCATTTGAACTTAATAACTTTAAAACTACTAAAATCCACAAAGATGTGAAATAATTTTCACAAGGTGAATAGTATTTAAAGCTAAAATTTACAATAAAAAGAAACGAAAAATCAAAAGAAGAAAACAAAAAAATACAAGCATTAAACTCATAAAAATAGGTCCAAATAGATTAATATTACCCCTACATTCATCCAACACTACCCATTTAATTCTAGAACAATTCATAAAGTATATGTATAGATAAAAAAAGTATAAAAGAAGAATAAGACCTAATTTATTCTACCAATGGTGTCTTGGAGTTAGGATCTTGGATGTTGTCTATTTGTAATTACTAAAAAAAATAGAATCCATCATAATAATTTATTAAAAGTAAATATAAAAAAATAAAAAGGGAAATGAAATTAATTTTGGAATATTCCTGCATGTGGATTCCATGTTTTTAATTACCTATAGACAGTATATTTTTTTTACTTTAACCCCAATAAAAATGTTGGTTGGGTTTCTTTGATAGAAACCACCACATGTGTTTTCTATCAATTCCAATAATTGGAAAAGGAGAGTGGGTATCCCCAAGTGAAAAATAAAATATCCAAACCACTAAATGAATAAGGGTGGGAATATAATGTAAGGGTATTCTGTATATTTTTTAATAAACTTCTCCATAAGGTTTTCTTAGTATATATGAGGAGTTAGAGGATTCTCCACAAGTCTTGGGGATTATTCTTAATCTAAATCCACTTATTGAGTGGTATTTACCACTTTTTTCACTGAATATTTATTGGTTTCTTATTAAATGTCCAAGTCTGGTCTCAAAAGTAAAAATTTTTCATGAAAAACATTGGATAAATAATTAAACAATTCAATTTTAATATAATTAAAAAATATGAATATAAATTTCTATTTTTTACTCAAAATTATCAATTTACAACTCTATTACATCTTATAAATTCCCTAGATTCAATGCTATTTTTAATCCTGACACAATTTTCTCCTCTATTGTGTGATTTTTTTCAATATCTTCACTTTTTATGGCTATGTATAATTAATATAGGCTTAAAAATACAAAATATATAGAGTTAAAATGTAATTATAGAAATGAAAAATAAATTGAAATATAATCTAAAGAAGTTTCAATCCCCTTACATAGTTTAACCTAAATAACTTTCTCTTTTTCTCTATTAAATTCATTATAAAAACTATTTATAGAAGATGGAAATGAATACTTTCTTATTTCTCCAAATCCCACTATATCCTTTTATTTTTCTTTATTCAAGTAAGGATTTAAAATTATTTAATATCTATCCTCAAGAAAAATAAGGTTAGTTTTCAAATAAATTTTAGAGAATATAAAAACAAGAAAATAAAGATCTCAAATATTTTTCTATAATATTCCAATTGTTATCTCTTGTTCACCTTGGAG
Source organism: Viscum album (assembly GCA_963277665.1). NCBI lineage: Eukaryota > Viridiplantae > Streptophyta > Magnoliopsida > Santalales > Viscaceae > Viscum > Viscum album. Next base: position 1,880,645,310 of record OY728156.1, on the reverse strand, counting down.
TACCTCCAGAAATATTTTTTAAATGTGTGGGAGTAAATTATTTTGAAGTTCTACTCCCACCTATTTTATTTATTATTAAGAAAAGTATTTGGAAATATATTCATCCTTATCTTCATGTTATTCTTAGTCAATGTAGGTTTTTTTATCCCAGAGAAATTGCTAAATGGAAACTCAAGAGAGGGTGAATTGAGTTCCTAAAATTTTCTTTACTCTAAGCCACTACCTTATAAGTATGTAAGTTCAAACCTTTTTCTTTAACAAAATAAGTAGCAAAAAAATAAAAGCATAATGGAAATAAATTTGACATAGGATATTTATAGTCATTTGGGAAAAATAAGTCCCATAGTACACTCCACCAACACTCTACTCCATGAGTTTGGTAATTATCATTATGAAATCTATTTTCCTAGGGGGGCCATCTGAGTAAAAGTAGTTGTTACTTTTTAAAAAGTTACAAGATATTTAAACCATTATCACCCTTTAAAATACCTATTTATGTCCTTAAAACACTCACTTACAACAAGTGTAAAAAAAAGATATAAATGGACTTTTGAAGAAATATTTTAGCACACATTTGTAAGTAGAAAGTGGAAGTAGATGAAGATACATCTTGATAAGATGATAAACTTCAAAAATCAACTCTGGATGATCTTTGATTGAACTAATAGTCTTGTAAGCATGACATGTGAGCATTTGTATGAGATGTTTTATATATACACATGTTCATTTTTACTATTATCAAAATATTAATAAGTGTGTGTGTATTGCTGTAAGTCTCTATTTCATGTATGTACCTGTAGAGGATAACTATTCCCTTTATATGTCCTCTTTGATTTTGAACTTAAGCATATGATATAATCACAATGGTCAAATTTATAATCTATTGATAAGATATAATATTAATGGCATTTGTCCACTATTTAAAAATATTGAAAATACTCATGTAGTATAAATGTAATAAATCTTATCCATGTTCAGATATTTCTATTCCTGGAAAAATGACATTTTATAGAAATCAAACTATTATTAAATGAAAAATTACTTCTTTTATATGATTCAAAATCATTAAAAGACTTATCAAGATATTACACTAGTAATCATATCATTATTCATTATAGATGGATATTTATAAGATGTTCAATTGATTTAACTGTTATTGGAAGATAAATTTATGAAGTACTTTTTAAAATAAAACATATCTTTGAATTAGATTGTGCATAAGATAAACTTAATTAAACATTTCATAGTATAATTCTTTGTTATAGGATAAATATGTTACAGAAGTGTGATACTTAACTTTCACAACTTCATATGATTCTCGTATGATTATCTTTTATGAATATTCTTTTCATAAGATAAGGACTTATTATAATAACACTCTGCCTGAAATATTTGACTTTGAACACATGGAATCTCAATCATTCTCTTCGTAATATAATATCTTATGTAGTAAGATAAACTTTCAACATGTAGTTTTCTAATTTAGAGTGGATGAAAGATATTATTTAAAAACTTCAATTCTCATAAGATAAAATACTTTTTTGTAGATTGAACACTCTACTTGGTCTAAGATAATCACATATAGTTATCGTAAGATAAATTCATTTGATAAAATTATAATCTGAAACACTTAATATAAACTCATTAGAATATAAGTTGGAATTTTTTTAATCCTCAAAACAAATAAAAACTAAGATATGTTGGAATAAAATAAATATGTATAATAATCCCCCTTTTGATGATCAAAAAAACATTGAATATAAGGAAAAAATTGTGAAAGTAGATTTAAAAAAAATTATATTCTTCTCTTTCTTCTCACCCAAAATAATGTTTTAACTTCTTGTATTCTTTTTTTTCTTCTACAAATGAAAAATTGTGTGTCCTTTTTATTCTCCACATTTTTCTGATATCAAAAATAATTATTATAAGGAAAAGGAATAAAAATAATATTGCACATGAAAATGTTTAAATTGTTAATACTACTTAATTTTAATAGAGTCTGGCAGGAAGTTATCTTGACTAAAGAAATGGAAAACAATAAAATTTGGCATACATTAGGAAACTAGATAAAATCACTCAATATAAGATATAATAATAAAGAAGAAAATAAATCATAAGACAATAATAGTTAATAGATGATAAAAATAAGGTAGAAGTATATCAAAAAAACATTCACCAAAACTTCAATATGAAATATGTAAATACATTAAATAGATTCAATATAAGAATGTAGGCATTAAAATGATTTTTAAATGTGGTTTAAATATTTGTAAGTTTCTAAATAAATCAGGCATGTAAACTATGAAAGAGTTATCAACTCTGTAATGTGAAATGATTTTTAGGTTGTGTTTTTTTGAATGAAAGGGGTTGTCTAGAAGGTAGAGAGTATGTATGTATTGTAGCATCAGCCATTTCTCTAAAAACCTCACCCAATGTTAGTAAGATGCTCCAGGTCCTGGTTGATCACTCTGAGAGATCATTACTAGGTGGATTGAATGTTGAGAGAATCTTTTTGAGCTCTCTACATATCAAAATTATATGTAGTTGCAAAGGATAGCTCATAAGATGGTTCTCACAAAGTTAAATAAACTTATTCATAAAACTTGACATTTTACCTAATATAAAAATCATCATGGTCAAATATATCCTTAACTCTTTGAGAGGTGGAGGCATGGAGATCATCAATAGGAGGTCCTGGTAGACATCCCCATAAAATTTGAAATAGAGAATCATAATGGTCATTAGTTCTTCTCATCATGTAATTATTGTAGTAATATAAGAGAGTTATGAATCCATTCCAAACCGGGTGAGAAAAATTTCAAATATATTCTCTACATCCCCATTATTGGTGCAACCAATGACCAATTTTTTCAACACATCAAACTGATTTTATGACATACTAACTAAGAGATCAATAGAAACAACTTCTTTTCCTTTTGTAGACACTTTTTTCTTTTGGTTCGAAAAATTCATTGGCATCTTCTTAATCTTATTATTCTTCTGAAGACTCTAGCTTTAAACAACTTGTAACTAACAGATTTAAATCTTCAAACTTCTTTTCAAAAACATCATAATTTTTTTCTAAAGATCCAACCATTCTTTGAAAATAATTGATAATGAAATTAACATACTTTTTCACTTGAGATATAATATACATAAATTTTTCAAACTTTTCTATTAACAAGGAGGTGATCTCCCTTTTAGACAGATCAATGAGAAAAAGTGATTCTTTTGAAAAAACTAGAAACCTTATAACTTTAGTTATTATATCAATTGAAAGATCCTGAATAATTTCCTTAGAGATAAGGTCCTATATCAATGAATTAATGGTAAAATTCATTGTTTTTATTTCCAAATATCCTTCATATAACCTTGAGAGTATATAAATTTGATGGTGGATTCTATAGTAGGTTTCCTTGAGAAATTTTTCCAACACAGATTAAACTAGCTGCTTTAATTCATAAATATCAACTTGAGATACTATGTGCTCATTAAGAGTCTTAATTTCATTTCTGGACTCAACCAACTGATATTTTATAGATTTTAATTTTGACATCAACTTAGAGTATCTCTCTTGAGCTATCTCAGTGGCATCCTTATCAAATTACAGAACTTATAAATTTATTCACTCTATATGGATAGGAAAGTATATGGAATTGTGTACTTATTTTCTCCAAGAATCATTAATTTTTTAGTTTTCTATAACATGAGGTACTACTTAAACACGTGGTGGTTCACTATATTTTGATTGGATTCTTCTTCATGCAACCAACTAATTTGAATCACCAGATTGATAAATTTCAACAAGAGGTGTGTAACTTGGCATTATTGAGATGGTCCCTTCTTAAACAATATTAACCAACCATGTAACCTATGAAAATATTATTTCCCTATCAAAAGAAAGTGGAATAAAAGTAGGATGAACATGATTAGGAGGTGAACTATCTTAAGGATTAGTTCACTCTCTAGGTTGAACAATAACCCTAGATCTTCTTTTCATTTCAGTATGAGTATCATCATCAAGAACATAACTTACTTTGACACTTTGAACTGGTTTTTCTACCAAAATAGGTATATGTGTAGGGGTTAGAGTAGTAGCTCCACTGGTAAACACATGGAAGGATGACTCCTCCTGAATCAAAGAGATATCAACTTCAACTTATTCTTTAGAAGTTATGGGTGTCAACTTACTTAAATATGAATTCCAATAGAAAACACTTAGATTTAAGATGTTTTAACTCAATGGTTTTAGTCCATGACAAAGAGTTTCAGTGATTAAATTTTGAAAAACATCAATTCTATGAAATACTAGGGTTAACATCCTTTCAAATGGATAAAAATTGAAATAGCTTTTCTAAACATGATACACATACCTCATAATATTTCATTCCAGATTAACAGGATTCTCAGTCATAAAAAAATAAAGTAAAGTAGCATCTTGAAAGATAAGTTTCTCAAACTCACCATTGTACTATGTAATGGTATATTGAATAAATTTTATAATAAATTTTATTTCTGATTTCAAATCCTTTATTTGTTTCTTCTCAACATATGTTCTTCCGAATAGGGACTTCATTATTTCCGGTATAGTCACTTCATCTATAATTAATAAATAAGTAGTGAATTACACATATCCTTCATAAGGACATTTAAACTTAGTATCCCTATATATAATTGTTATCAAAAAGATTTTATTATTCACCTTCATAGTGACCAGGTCATCATTATCACCAAAATGAAATACAATTGTGTTATAGAACTCGTGAACTTCTTTATCAAAGACAAATTCTATTATTATTTCAATAAATAAAAATTTAAAGCCTTAATAGTTGAAGAACTTTCTAATAAACATGTAAGTTTCATCCGAATAGCTAAAATATATTACTCATTCACCTAAAATATTCCTTTCTTACCTTGAACGCTTAATTATGATCCAAGATACACCATCAGTTCATGTGGTTTTATCCATATTTTAATAGGTTTAGAAGATTGGAGGGTTAGGGTAAGGATGTTCAAATAGCTAGTAGATGAGGGTTTAAAAAATTTCAAAGGTTTCCCACTTATAAATGAAAAAATTTATCTTTCCTCTCTAAATTTCCTACCTTTAGTTTCTCTTGGAATTTTCTTCGATCTGATGCTCATTATTATGGGTCTCTATGAAGCTTGTAGTGGATTTTCTTCACTTATTGTGCTATTCAAGATATCTAGATAAATCTATTTTTCATCTCTTTCACCCCTACTCTTCTAGATGGGGCTGACACACATGACCCCATCTTGGTAGGGAGTGTTGGTTTCTTCAATATTGTTTGGGATTTTGACAATGGGAGTAGTGGTGCTACATGATTCTTTATAAGTCAGTTTCTCCCCTTGGTATTCCTTCGTCATTTTGATTCAACTATTTCTATTTTTTTTTCTTTTTATTCATATATATTGTTATTTAACCCCATATCTCATTATTTTTTTCACTTGATGGATTTCTGATGGTTTTCTATGGTTATTTTGGATCATGTTTCAGCTTTTCTGGTTGGATAGATTTATCTAGTGTTTCTTATGTGATGTTGACGGTGGTTTTGAATATTGTGGTTCATCATCTAGTTAAAGGTTTCCACTCTATTATTAGGCATTCCTTCTCCAAAATTTTCTCTAGCCTCCAATTCCTTCTCACCGATCCAGATCATCCCGGTGTGTTGGATGTTGGTGAGGTTTGGTGATGGTGTTGTTTGAGTTGTGGTTGGCATTTCATGAGGTGTAACCTGGAAGATGGTGTTCATAAAAATCCAAGTTTGGTGCTTCTGTATTTCATATTAATTTCTAGTATTCATGATTTTTCCTATTTTTGGTGATTCTTAATGGAAGGGATGATCTGATGGTGGATCATTTGTTCACAATGGTTATGCTGAAATTTGTGTGTTTTCATCGATGGTGATGGTGCTTAAAAAAGAAGATGATGGATTCTTGCAGTTTTCTTATTGGAGATCAATCATAGGTGGTGATGACGATGGTGGATTACCAATTTTGATGATGTATGGTGATAGGTGATGCAACCCCAACTAACATGGGGAACTTGGGGATCAAGACACCGGGTTCTCTATTGATTTTTCAATTTCAAATTTTGAAACTCGTTATGTTTTATTATCTTGAAACTTTGGATTCCCTCTTGTTGGATGTAGTAACTTTGGGTCTTGAAACTTTGGTTACTACTTATCCTTTAATTGGTTGTCTTGAAATAAAAAAAAATGAATTTTTAGTCAATAGATATTACAATTTTGTGTGTGATCTCTTGATAAATGATACCTTAAATCCATGTGATTTGCTCTAAAATGGTTTATTGGATTTTTTGATATGTTGAGAGAACTTTTGTTATCACATTTGATTTCGACACAATTAGAATTAAATGAAAAATCTATTTGATCTTGTTTCATCCACAAAACTCATGAAAAAAACTTCATATTGTAATATATTTAGCTTTAGTAGTTGATAATGCTACAGATTGTTATTTCTTACTTGACCAAGATACTAGAGATTTTATAAGAAAACTATAGGTTCTTGAGGTGATTTTCTTACTTATTCTACATCCTATAAAATCAGTATCTGAATATGAAGTTAAATTAAAATAAAAAGTGGTTTTAAAAATAATATAAAGAGATAAAATACCTCTAAAATTTCTTAAATTTCTTTTTAAATAATTTAAATGAGATTATTTTGGATTATATTGAAATATTTTAAAAATACATACTGAAAACATAATGCCAATTATATTTTTACTAAGATAAATTAAACATCCAGTGGTTCCGCTATATAAATTTTTTCCAACTGGTTTTCCAATCTCATCTATATCAAGATTAATATTAGAGCTTATAGGAATTCAATACGTCTTATTATTTTCATGTCCAAACTTCTTAAGTAAATCAAGTATGTATTTTCTTTGGTTTAAGACATTTCCAAAATCTATTTGGTAAATTTTAAATCCTGTAGAATGTTTTAACTAACCCATCATACTCATTTCAAATTCCATTATCATAAGTTTTGAAAAATCATTACATAATTTTTTGTTTTTTGAATCAAAAATAACATCATCAACAAATATTTGTACTAAAAAGATATATGAGGATAAAGTTTTCTTAAATATAATAGGTTGTTCCATTAAAACTGTAAAAAAATGATAAAATAAATGAACTTAATCTCCCATACCATGATCGTCATGCTTGTTTGATTTCATATAGACAATTTGTAAGTTTTAAAACAGAATTTTGATAGTGAGGTTCTTCAAAATAAGGAGGTTTTTCTGCATAAACTCCTTCCATTGAAAATCCATTTATAAAATTAGATTTAACATTCATATGATATAATTTAGAATTCATATAATATATATATATTATAAAATAATTTTGATTACTTCTAATATAGATATAGGGGAAAAGTTCTCATCATAATATGTTCCTTCTTCTTGAATGTAATATTTTTCAACTAATATTGATTTATTTCTAGTGATTACACCATGATCATCTTGTTTTTTCTAAATACCAATTTTTTTCTAATAATAGGATCGTTATAGGTTCTTTCAACTAATTCCCATACTTTTTTCCTTTGAAATTATTTAATTCAACTTTCATGGCTAAAAACCATATTTCATCTGCTAAGGATTCTTCTACGATTTTTGATTCTTTCTCGGATTAAAGATAAATAATTATACTAGGTTCCCTATATTTCTTCTAGTTATAAATCATTCACCTAATCTTACTATAACTATTTCTAAAGGATGGTTATTAATATTTATAGGTAATCTAGGCAGCACACTTTTCAGTTCACTAGAATTAACCCTTATAGGATTTGGTTTAAGAAAATCAAGTTCCAAATCATTATCCTTGTTGTTGTTAAAGAGAGGTTCAAGTATAATTTCCTTAATAGAATCATTCAACACATCAGTTAGATTCATTGTGTGATCAAAGTGATCACTTTCATCAAACTTCACATGAGTTTATTCTTCAACAATCCTTGATCATTTTTTGAAAACTCTATAAGCCTTGGAAGTGGTAAAATAACCTATCAAGATACCTTCATTATCTTTTAGATCAAATTTACCAATATTATCCTTAGTGTTTAAGATGTAAAATTTTCATCCAAATACTTTAAAGTATCCTACCATTGGTTTTTTATTATTATATAACTCATAGGGTGTTTTCTTTAAGATATGTCTTATTGGAACTCAGTTAATGACATAACATGCTATGTTAAATTTCTCAACCCAAAAATGAGTGGGAATGTTATATTCATATAACATTTCTCTAGAAATTTATTTCAAGGTACTATTCTTCCTTTCAACAACATAATTATTTTGAGGTTTCCTGGAGTATAAAAGTAACTTTAATCCCTTTCTTTGAGAAATATGTATTAAACTCAGGATTCTAAAATTTTAATCCATGATCACTTCTAAAATTAAAAAGTTTAGAATCTTTTTTATTTTTTCAAGCTTACAGAAATTAAAAAAATAGAACAATATTCACTTTTAATTTTAAAAATAAAACACATGTTGATCTCAAAAAATCATCAACTAGTTACTAGAAAGAATTGCAGTCCTAGTAGGTCCAAATAGATCCATATTGATAAGATATATATTTATAGATGCAGAAAACACTTTAATTTGTTTAAAATATTAAATGTGTTTATTTCCTATTTTAAATGAATCACATATCGTCTTTTTTCCCAATTTAAGGTCAAGTGAGTCTAAAATCAAATGCTTCTTAGACAAATGTTTCAAGGAGTGAACATTACAATGTCCAAGAATTCTATGCCACATCCATGATTCATCAATTTCAAAATTCAAACAATTTACATTCTGTCTACACAAATAATTGAGATATAATGTATAGAAATTATCTATTATTGGTTCTTTAAAATTGAGAGATTTAGATTTGAAAACTAAACATGCATTTTTAGAAAAAATCAACTAAATAATCATCATCAAAATATAGATAAATACTTATCAGGTTGTACTTTAAGCCTTTAGCATAAAGAACTTTTTTTATGGGAATAGAATATGGACTTCTAACCGATCCAATACCAACAAATTTTCATTTATAATGTTCACAAAATGTGTCCTAACCTCCATATATTTTGGATTGTGATTGAAATTTTGATAAATCTCCACTCATATTCCTTGAACAATCACTATCCATAAACCATTTTTTCATTTTTTTAATTTGGTTTGTTCCCTATAATGACAAATAAAACAACAAGATTTTTTGGTACCCAAATTTGCTTGGGTTTAGTAATGTTCACTACAAAATACATGGGGATCCAAATATTTTTGTGTTTTCTAGAAAATTAGCAACACTTTTGGAAAAATATTTTTTAATAAAGACATTTATTATCCCAAAAAAAAATTGAGGATATTTTAGATTAAATATGATAACATAATTTCACATGTCTCCACAATGAAAATAGGTAACTTTAGAGAGGTTTTTGTTTTTATAACTTGGAAAAAATAGTTCTTGTAAAATTGTGGCCTTTCACATTAACTTCCTATTCAAAAAATTTCTTTTTTAAGTTGGTTTTGACTAAGGATTTTGTTTAAATAGTCATCCCCCTTATTAAAAACACTTGAAGTATATTTGAAGTTATGAACCTCTTTTTTTAGGTTCTTAATTGTGCTAATATTTCCAATACATGATGTAGTAGACTTTTCCAATTGATTCATCAAATATACAAATTTTTTATTTATGTACTCCTCTTTATTAAAAATTGTATTATAATAATTCCTAATGGATTTATTTTTATTTTTAAAACTTTCATTCTTAGTTTCCAACATGGTATAGTATTCGTTTAATTCTTAATATGAGAAATTTTTATTTTTTGATTCAAACTCATGCTCATAAGAGTAGTAAGAATTTACCTCATCTGATTTTTTCATAAATCATATGTTATCCTTTTTATTAGGAGCTTACACTTCTAGTTTTGAAGATGTATATTCACTAGATTCTTCCAAATAACTCCTTGTGGCCTTTATACACTTCTTAGATTTCTTCTTATATCGAACCTTCTTGAAGAAATTTTTATTAGACTTCTTATTTCCTGAAAATTACAAAGAGTCTAGCTTGATGTGTCCAATATTTTTATACTCATATCATCTTACTTATTTATATTTGTCACCATGGTTTTTTACTTGTTGAAATGTATTCTTAAGCCTCTTCTCTTATTGTATAACTTTATGATCTATTAGAAAAATAGTAAAAGGTCGTAATTTGATATAGAATTTCTTGAGGAATCTTATTCTTCATAATCTTTAGAGATATTTATAACCATTTTCTCATTATCAACCTTAGAATTAGAAACATTCAAGGAAGAATTTTATTTATTTACCATTTTATATTCTCCATATTTAGCTTCTATTTTATCTTTGTACATCATAATAGTTCCAATAATATCTTTTATTTTGAAATTATTAACCATTGTATATTGTTTTATGGAAGCTAAAATTCAACTCTACTTGAGTGGTAATACTCTAATAACTTTAAATGATTTCTCAGGCTCAGTGATAGGTGCTCTTAGAGTAGCAACATTATTAATGATTTTAGTGAGTCTTCTATTCGATTGAGTAATTATTTATCCTTTATCCATTTTTAATGTTTCGAACATGAGTTTGGAAGTATCATATCTAAGATCCATTACATTGTCTATACCTTCATAAGAAACTATTATAATGGTCAATATCTCATGATTTTTTTGACACTGAGAAACTTTGTTGAATTCATCTAGTCCTAATCCACATATTATATCATTCATAGATTTATAATTTGGATCATAGTCTCCTTCAACCATATCATCCACTATTTTAGGTTCTATATTTAGAATTTCATAAGTCTTTACTACTCAAAGATATTCTTTTAATCTAGTATTCTTTAAATATATGGTCATGAAATCCTTCCAGCAACCATAATTTTCACCATTAAAGTAAGGACCTCTAACCGTTGAAAAACCTTTTTAGTTATCATCCATAGAATACATTTGAAAATAAATATTTTGAATTAAAACTTTGATAGATATTAACTCAAGAGTCACAATATCGGATACCAATTATTGTCCTGAAGAAATGGAAAACTGAAAAATCAAGAGGGGGAAAATTGACTTTATAAAATTTTCATTACTTAAAACCACCCTCTTCTAGGTATGTGAGTTCAAATATTTTCATTGAAAAATAGGCATCAGAAAAATAAAATCTTAACGAAAATATATTGAGCATAGAATATTTATAATGTTTAGGGTAATGGGAGTCTCCTAGTATATTCCACCAATAGTCTACTCCAGGAGTTTGGTTATTTTCACTATGACAACCCTTTTTTTATGGGGATCCCAATTGAGTACAAGTATTTGTCACTTATTACAAAGGTAAACAATATTTCAACTTGGATCTCCCTTTACAAGACCTAACCATGGACTTAACACACTCACTTACAATGAGTGTAAAAAAAAGATATGAATAAAATTTTGAAGAAATATTGTAGCACACAATTAATAGTAACTAAAAGTAGATAAAGATATATCCTGAAAAGATGATAAACTTAAAATCTTGGCTCTAGATGATGTTCAATTGAATTTATAGGCTTGTAAGCATGGAATATGAGTTTTTTTATGAGATGTTTTCTATATACACACATTTTTTGTTACTATTACCAAAGTATTCCTAAGAGTATTTTGTTACAATCTCATAGTTTATCAAGATTGTTTATGAATTTTTTTCGATGATAATATATTATGATCTATCTCTCAATAAACTCATGACTTTTATTCTCATCTTGTTATTCATGATCATTTTCAAATAATAGTGACATTTTTCAACTCTTTGGTACTTAATATGTAACGACCCAAAGTTTTTCAATGGAAATTCCCTTCTTATAATTATGTCATAAAATCACATGAAAACACAACATAATGAACTACTAAGTGATAAGTGACCTTTAAACATAAGTTTGTCACTTCTATGTTTGGAATTTTGAAAATCTGACATACATGGTTGTGTTCAAGATGTTTTTTGGAGTCTAATAAAACAAAAATAATTTTTGGTGAATATTAACATACCCTTATGAATAGTAACATACCCTTATGAATAGTGATATACCCTAATTAATAGTAACCTTACCTATGATAGTATAAAAATAATATTCAAGTGAAAGTATGATATACCTATATTTTAGAATAAGTTAATGAATGTTTTAAAACTGGTTTAGATAATAAATTATTACTTTAATTAAATATTAACTTAATCATATTTAGAAAATTATTTTTGAAAAATGGAATTTATTTTTGGATTCTACACATAGAAAAAATGGTTAGGGTGAATTTTTGGTATTTTTATGAAATACTTGAATTTTTTATGAATAGTAGAATCCGATAATTCATAATAAATGCTAAATAATGGATTAATTGAGTCATAGATGATGTTATAATGATGTAAGCCCACTTGGTTCGGGATAACATTATAAAATCACTATTCTTGGTCATGTAATACTTACTATTCCTTTTCTTGGGAAGAAATAATAAATTAATGATTATAATATTATGAAATCCCTCCTCTCCTTTACTATAAAAACCCCCCTTCACTCCCTCTTCTCTCCACTCCTCTCAAGCCTTGTGCCTTTCCATTATTCTGTACAAATCTCTCCCCAAGTTCATCCCCCACGTCCAAAATCTCTCAGACTCCTAAAAATACCAAAACCTCTCCCCTTAAGAGGTTCTCAAAGAAGCAAGTCTCAATATGTAAATTCCTCTTCCCAATTTCTTCTTTTCTTTTAAGTTTTTTAATTTTTTATTTCTTTCCTCACCTCCCTTCACCATAATAGTATGATAAATCAAGTAACATACATGTATTGGAATGTCTTCATGCTAGTGGTATATTTCATTATCTTCTCTCCTTTCCCCACCCTTTTATTTGAACAAAACGAAAGCACCGTTTGAGATGTGCTAATTTAGCACATTCAAGGATAACGGTTTATCAATTTCAATTATTATATTTAATTATGGTCATGAAACCATTTGTTTTATTGTTGAACCAGATTATTATATATTTAATATATCCTATTTTTGGTTCTTTAATACTTTTGTACAAATCTAATTAAGTTATAAAGCAAAACACATTCTTTGTAATCAAATCCACTGATTAACAAAAACGGTTATCACTATGGTTATATATATAATAATTCAACTTCACTCTAAGTAACCTAATTAAAATTAAAACCATGTAATCTCCTAGATATGAACTGAATAATATAACTTCAATTCTGGAAAACCACTTTCATCTTGCATATAATACAAACTTGAATATAAGTGAACCGGTCTTTTAAAGCCAAGTAAACAAATGAGCCCAAACAATGAAATTGAACCTTTTAACTAATCAAAAAGGATTTAAATGAACTAAAAAGAGTTATAATAAATAAATTGAATATAGAAGAGGTTATATAATTATTAATTAATAAGCCTAATCTTTTATTCAGGTCGTTAATAACAAGTGGAGAACACCAACGGATTTAAGGTAAGGGATCCTCCCATTTTCACTCTTAATCAAGATTGTTCTCTATGATATGCCTTTTTTGTATAATACCATGGGATGGGGTAAGTTTATACACCTTAAACATACTGAACTAATGTTTTATAAGTGATTAGAAACCCCTTATCTCTCTCATCAATCCCTCTTAGTTTCACCTGATACCATGCCGATAAACCATAATGGATTCGACCCGAACATTCTTTATTCCTTCGGGTTGCTCTATCTTTCTTTTTACCAAAATGTAGTTGTCATTTATATTTATTTAGAAATTCAAAATTCTATTTATATTCTCCAAAATCATGTTATAAGATCGATATCTAATTCTCTCTCGGAGATATACATGATTTTAAGTGAATCTCTCCTCGATACTTCCCAATAAGTGCACTCGTTTTAAAGGAACTTCCCGAACTTTTACCCAATTTCAAGTGCACTCTATATTCTATTTTAAGACACCAGTGTCTTCATAAATTCAGTATTTTTATTATTAAAACCTTATTTTTTCAATTCTGGTTTTATATGAAAGAATTTATTCTTTACTATTTTAAAAGATCTATAGTATTTTCCTTAAAATCGCACAAAAATGTTTTAATGCTAATGTTTCTAAAATACATTTCTCATATGTTTTCACTTATGTTTGACACCACTTACCATGTTATATGCCTATTCTACCCTATAAACGTCCATGTATTTTCTAATTCTTTCCTTACATGGACACTTTCATGATACGCCCATTGGTTATGATTTATGTCATGATTTTGGTACCCAATTCTTTCAATGGATACCCTTACGTTTATGTATGGTTGATTATGTATGATTGTATATGTGGTAAGAATATTTATGTGGAAATAATATTCATGAAAATGTTGAGATAGGTGCTCCCAGATATCACTTCAATTAATTGGGTAAGGATAAGTCTCATGAGATGCGACGTGAAACGAGATTGGCGGTTAACCTTGACCCATACTGAAATGGGAAACGGGATTGACAGTTAGCCTTGACCCATACTAAAGAAATGTTTTATGATTCTTCCACATTTATATGATCCATATTTATATGATCCCATGCTTATATTAATGGATTTTATAAGTTTCATGCTTTGTATATCATTATGTTATGCCTCCTAACTCATGTGCTTGAGATGTATCCTTATGTTCATTCCCTTACTGGGAATTTTAGTTCATCCCTTTGTTCATGTGTTCCCCAGGGTACCCTATGTAGATGTAAGGGCTCAAAGGAAGTTAGAAGCTCATTATGGGGATTAAATAAAGGAGTTTTTTTAGCCCCATGTTTTATGTTATATGTACCTAGTCTTCCAATACACTAAGCATAACGATCATTGGCTTCTACTCTAATGATTAATTATGCTTAAAATCATGAAATGTTTTATGTAAAAGGATTGGGTCACTATAGTTGGTATCAGAGGATGGTCTAGTTATTTTTAGAGATTAGTAATAGAGCACCTTTGTGAGAACCTTATGGATGAGACTAAGTATAAGAAAACAGTCCTAAATTTCAGTGAGTATAGAGTAAATGGTTTATCAAGAAAATACATCCATGTCTGGATACGAGCAGGTAGAGGTGTCTCTGTCACATATGTATCTAGAGGTAAAACCCAAAAACACCGCTTTGAGCTAGACTCGAACGGGAACTGGTGCAGGAAAACGGGTCTTGCTGAACTCTTGGTTATGACACTCTCAGGGGATATGCTTTGGTAGATTCACGAGTATAGTACAAATCGTTATTAATGGAAAAAAATAAGTTTATAAGAATATAAGTTAATAAATAGATTGAGGATAACCTAGATATAAACCTATGGAATCACAATTCAGGATATAATTCTTCTTTATAAGTTCATACTTTTATGTTCAAAGTTTCCTTTTTTGCTCAATATCTAAGTATTCAAGACCTCTAATTATACTTTCTTTTTCTTAGTTAAGGGCAGGAAATAGGAGAAAACATTCCAATAACCAATGTGATAGGAAATGTAATGATTTCCCTAATGACATGCCTGATGTGACGGAAGCAGGTGCTCAAAACTTCATGGCAGTACTTGCTCAGCTAGCTCGAGTTATGAATAATAACTTGAATTAGGTGGAACGTCCCCCTCCTCCAAGAAAAGAAAAAGTTACCATAGAATACTTCATGTGTAAAAGGCCTCCCATGTTTAGCGGGTCTTCTGATCCCCTCCTCGCGGAACAATATATTAACACCATTGAAAATATTTTCTCTGTCCTCCAGTGCTTGGAAGAATAGAAAGTTGTACTGGCAATCTATCGTTTTGATGGGGAAGCTGATTAGTGGTGGACACTGATCAAGAATACAATGTCCCAAGAGGAAATTGATTCCATAGAATGGGAGGAATTTAAGAGGATGTTTTTTAACAAATATTTTCCCCGAACCCTCCATCTCAAGATGAAAAGAGAGTTCCTTGGACTCAAGCAGAAGGAAGATGAGTCCATTGGGGTGTATGAAGCGAACTTTACAAGGCTTTCAAGGTACAACTTTGGATTTGTCATGAACACTGAAAGCAAGGTGGATCAATTCTTTAGCATACTAAAGCCGATTCTACGAAAAGTGTTGGCGATTCGAGACTTCGACAGCTATGAGGAGATTTTATGTTGTGCCCTCAAGGTTGAAATGGAGATTGGAGACTCTTAGTGGTCTCATGGGCCTAGTGAAAAGAAGCGGAAAATGGAGAACAACATGGGTGGTTCATCAAACAAATCCCATGATGGAAATAAGAATCACTTTCCCCTTTGCAAAAATTGTGGGAAGAAGCATCTTGGTGACTGTCTCAAGGGAACCAAGAATTGCTTCAAATGCAGAAAGTTTGGTCATCTGGCCAAGAACTGCTGAAGGGATATAAAAAATACCGCTAATGTTGAAGAAGAAATGATGGTCCAGATCAACACTCAGCCTGTAGTGCAGTGTTATAACTACAAGGAGCTTGGGCATTATGCGAACAATTTTCCTAAGCCGAGGGTTGTCGGAGGAAATCAGCAACAACCTCCAAGGCAACAAGGAAGGGATTATGCTATCACTACTGTTGAGGTGGAGCCAGAAAACAATGTGGTGATAGGTACACTTGTTATTCATTAAATAATAGAGAATGTACTATATGATTCTGGTTCTATGCATTCTTTCATATATTGCAAGTTTAGTAGAACTATTCAAACACCACCTCAAAATTTAGAGAAAAATTTATCTATGAGAACACCGAATGGGGAAATTATTGTATCCATGGTTTATAACTTCTCCCCGGTTAATGTTTTTGGACTGAACCTCCCATTAAATCTTGTCATACTTCCTTTAGTGGAGTTTGATGCTATCTTGGGCATGGATTGGCTATCTTTGTACAAGGCCAACATCAATTTTCAGGAAAGGGAGATCACTTTTCACATCCCGAAGCATCCTTCGATTATTTACAAGTGTAAGGAAGAAGATGATTCTCCTTTAGAATCATCATCTCAAGTTTGGATACTACTTCCTTGTGAGAAAGTATACCTAGCTCAAACGATTGGTAAAAAGGACAGAATCATTCTTAAAGACATGCCCATCATGAGGGATTACACTGATTTATTCCCCAAAGAGTTGTATGGTCTTCCTACTGATCGAGATGTTGAGTTCTCAATTGAACTTATCCCTGGATCTCTACCAATCTCAAAGACACCTTACTGAATGGCCACTATAGATCTCGAAGAGCTGAAGAAGTAGTTATAGGATAATATGGAGAAGGGTTTTATATGCCTGAGTGATTCACTGTGGGGTGCTTCATTCCTCTTCATCAAGAATAAGGATGGATCAATGCGCCTCTGCATTGATTATTGTGAGATCAATAAAATCACTATAAAGAACAAGTATCCCCTTCCACGAATAGATGACTTGTTCGATCAATTTTATGGGTCCAATTATTTCACTAAGGTGGACCTTTGGTCGGGATATCACTAACTAAAGGTGAGGAAGAAAGATATTCCCAAGACTGCCATTCAAACGAGATATGGAAACTATGAGTTCGTAGTGATGCCCTTTGGACTCACTAATGCTCCCGCAATTTTCATGGATTTAATGAATAAATTATTTAGAGATTACCTCAACAAATTTGTGGTGGTATTTATTGATGATATTCTAATATACTCCAAGATAAAGGAGGAACACGAGGAGCATTTGGAAACTCTGTTAAAGACTTTGTGAAGGGAGAATTTGTATGCAAAGTACAGTAAATGTGAGTTCTGTATGGAGGAAGTATCATTCTTGGGGCATGTTATCACCAGGAAAGGGATATTTGTGGACCCTTCTAAGACAAACGCAATTGAAGAGTGTCCAGGCCAACTTCTGTAATGGAGATCCGCAGCTTTTTAGGTCTATATGGGTATTATTGATGATTCATGAATAACTTTTCATGATTGTCAAACCCAATGACCAAGATGACACGAAAGGGAGTAAAGTTCATCTGGACACAGGAATGTGAAGACTGTTTCAAGGAGTTCAAAAAGAGGCTTATCACTGCGCCGGTACACACACTCCCTTCAAGTGGAGAACTCTTTGTGGTGTATAGTGATGCTTCTAAGAAAGGATTAGGTTGTGTGCTAATTAAAAATGATAAAGTGATAGCCAATGACTCAAGGCATCTGAAAATCCATGAGCAAAACTATCTCACAAATGATCTAGACCTGGCAGTAGTGATTTTTTCCTTGAAAACCTGGCGGCACTACCTTTATGGTGAGAAGTGTGACATATAAACCGACCAAAAGAGCTTAAAGTATATATTCACACAAAAGGAGCTCAACATGCATCAAAGGATATGGTTAAAGCTAATCAAGGATTACGATTACTCTATTCACTACCATCCTGGAAAGGAAAACAAGGTAGTTGATGCTCTAAGCAGAAAAGAACCCGCTACTCTATCCATGTTATGGATTGAGAAAGACCCTATCTTCTTATATATGCAAAGAATGGATTTGGAAATAATAAGGGAAGGGGATATATCCTACCTTTACCAAATTATTATGCAACCATCCATCCAGGAGAAGATTAAGGAAGCACAAAGGGATGATGTGGATATACAAAAGAGGGTGAATGCAGTAAAGGAAGGGAAGTTGCAAGAGTTCAATATTGATGATGATGTGTGATTCAGTTTGGAATGTGGCATTGTGTGCCTTCATCACCTGGGATAAAGAAGGATCTATTGGATAATGCACATAGCTCAACATTCTCTATCCATCCTGGGAGTACCAAAATGTATCGTGATCTCTGATAACACTTCTGGTGTGATAACATGAAGAAGGGGATTGTGGAACATATATCAAGTTGCTTGGTATGTTAGCAAGTTAAAGCTGAGCAAAAAAAGTCCAAAGGTTTGATACATCCATTGCCTATACTCATGTGGAAATGGGAAAATGTTACTATGGACTTTGTCACGGGTCTCCCGAAGACGTCGAATGGAAATAATCTGATATGGGTTGTGGTTGACCGACTCACCAAGACTTCCCATTTTATCGCTATTTGGGAAGATCTCTTGCTTGAACAACTCGCAAAGATATATGTGAAGGAAGTGGTGAGACTGCATGGTGTTCCACTCTCAATTGTCTTTGACCGTGATCCAAGGTTCACATCTAAATTCTGGAGGATCCTTCAACATTCTTTGAGTACTGAATAAAATTTCAGCATGGCCTATCACCCCCAAACTGATTGCCATTCTGAAAGAACTATTCATACGCTTGAAGATATTCTTAGAGCCTTCTCTCTAGACTTCGAAGGTGGATGGGATCAACATCTCCCATTGGTTGACTTCTCATACAATAATAGCTTCCACTCGAGTATTCAGATGGCTCCATATGAAGCTCTGTATGGAAAGCGATGTAGAACTCCAACCTGTTGGGATGAAGTTGGAGAAAGAGAGCTACTTGGACCTGATCTTGTTCAAGAGATGACAGAGAAGGTTCAATTAATCTAGAAACACATCAAAACTACTCAAAGTCAGCAAAAGAGATATGTTGACAACCGTCGAAGGGACTTGGAGTTCAACGTTGGAGATAAAGTCTTCCTTCAAATATCTCCATGGAAGAGAGTCATGCAATTTAGGAAGAAAGGTTAGCTAATCCAAAGGTATATTGGACCCTTTGAGATCCTTGACCGTATAGGATTCATGGCCTATCAGCTTTCACTTCCACCGAATATGGCTCAAGTTCATGATGTTTTTCACGTATCACTATTGAGGAAGTACATACCTGATCCCTCACATGTACTAAACTTAGAGGTGGTGCAGCTGGAAGATGATCTCTCCTATGAGGAGCATCCAGTAAAGATTCTGGATCAGAGAGATAAGGTTCTATACAAAAAGACAACCCATCTTGTCAAAGTGTTGTGGAGGAACCATAAGTTTGTAGAGGCAACATGGGAACTGGAGGAAGCAATGAGGGAAAAGTACCCACATCTGTTTTTGGCTTAGAATGTAAAACAAAATTTCGAGGGAGAAATTTCTTAAGGGGGGAAGAATGTAACGACCCAAAGTTTTTCAATGGAAATTCCATTCTTATAATTATGTCATAAAATCACATGAAAACACAACATAATGAACTACTAAGTGATAAGTGACCTTTAAACATAAGTTTTTCACTTATGTGTTTGAAATTTTAAATATCTGACATACACGGTTGTGTTCAAGATGTTTTTTGGAGTCTAATAAAACAAACATAATTTTTGGTGAATAGTAACCTACCCTTATGAATAGTAACATACCCTTATGAACATTCATATACCCTAATTAATAGTAACCTTACCTATGATAGTATAAAAATAATATTCAAGTGAAAGTATGATATACCTATATTTTAGATTAAGTTAATGAATGTTTTAAAACTAGTTTTGATAATAAATTATTATTTTATTTAAATATTAAATAAATCATATTTAGAAAATTATTTTTGAAAAATGGACTTCATTTTTGTATTCTACAGGTCAAAAAATGGTTAGGGTGAATTTTTGGGATTTTTCTAAAATACTTGAATTTTTATGAATAGTAGAATCTGATAATTCACAATAAATGCTAAATAATGGATTAATTGAGTCATTGATGATTTTCTACTGATGTAAGCCCACTTGTTTCTAGATCACATGATAAAATAACTATTCTTGTTCATGGAATACATACTATTCCTTGTCTTGGGAAGAAATAATAAATTAATGATTATAATATTATGAAATTCCTCCTCTCCTCCACTATAAAACCCCCCCTTCACTCCCTCTTCTCTCCACTCCTCTCTAGCCTTATGCCTTGCTATTATTCATCCCAAATCTCTTACCAAGTTCCTCCCCCACGTCCAAAAGCTCTCAGACTCCTCAAAATACCAAAACCTCTCCCCTTAAGAGGTTCTCAAAGGAGGAAGCCTCAAGAGGTAAATTCCTCTTCCCAATTTCTTCTTTTCTTTTAAGTTCTTTTATTTTTTATTTCTTTCCTCACCTCCCTTCACCATAATAGTATGATAAATCCAGTAACATAAATGTACTAAAATTTCTTCATTATATTGGTATATTTCATTATCTTCTCTCCTTTCCCCACCCTTTTATTTGAAAGAAATGATAACACCATTTGAGATGTGCTAATTTAACACATTCAAGGACAACGGTTTATCAATTTCAATTATTATCTTTAATTATGGTCATGAAACCATTTGTGTTATGGTTGAGCCAGATTATTATATATTTAATATATCTTATTTTTGGTTCTCTAATACTTTTGTACAAATGGAATTAAGTTATAACGCAAAACACATTCTTTGTAATCAAATCCACCGATTAACAAAAACAGTTATCGCTATGGTTATATATATAATAATTAGACTTCACTATAAGTAACCTAATAAAAATTAAAACCATGTAATCTCCTAGATATTAAATGAATAATATAACTTCAATTCTGTACAACCACTTTTATCTTGCATATAATCCAAACTTGAATATAAGTGAACCGATCTTCTAAAGCCAAGTAAACAAACGAGCCCGAACAATGAAATTGAACCTTGTAACTAATAAAAAAGGAATTTAAAGAACTAAAAAGGGTTATAATAAATAAATTGAATATAGAAGAGGTTCTAGACTTATTAATTAATAATCCTAATTTGTTTATTCCAGTCTTTAATAACAAGTGGAGAACACCAACGGATTTAAGGTAAGGGATCCTCCCCTTTTCACTCTTAATCAAGATTGTTCTCTATGCTATGCCTTTTTTGTGTAATAACATGTGATGGGGTGTAACGAACCAAAGTTTCATTAATGTAAAATCCCTCTTGATATAGTTAAATGTCTCTTTATGAAAAATATTTTTATAAGATGTCAACTTCTTTGGTTTTATGTTAAGAATTTTGACCGTTGTTAAAATAGCTGTTGAACAGTGATCACATGATTAGTATAAATATAGGACTTTAACAAATCCAATTTACTCAGACAAAAGAAGTGATGGACTCATCCAGTATAATTTCCCCATACGAAGCCCATTTGTCGGAGCTTGGAAAAGAGTTGGCATCTTTGGGCTTCACCCTTGACCAAGCCCAAGCTGAGCTTCATCATGTCAAGATCGAACGTGACCGTCTACGGGAAAAGTGGAAGTTGATTGAAATTACAACTCGAGCGATGTTATCCGAGCCACCCCAAGAGTTTGTCACCATCGCACACCTTACCCTTAGGTCTTATGCAGTTGTTTTAATGGGTTATGTAACAAATAAGTAGTACTATGTTCATGTAAATTATTTTTGTATATAACAATGATTATAATTTCTAATCATTTTTTATACATTGTAAATAGTTTTTAAAGTACAAATGGTGTTTTTAGTTATTATTTAATTAAGAAATATATTTTATTAAATTAAGGGATTCTTGAATTAAATAATATTTTAATAAAAACATATTATTATTATTAAATTAATTTTTATTAAATATAAATGATCTTATAATTATATGAATGCAATTAAAATTTTTTATTAAGGTTTGAAATCCATTTCTGTCAAAACCTGTGAATTTTTGATAAATATCGGTTTTTTTTTTAAAAGTGAAAATTAAAATATTTAGAAAAAAAATTATATAAAATAAATTTCATTTCTGTAATCAGGACGTTGAAATTATCCAACGGTGAATTTTTCATAATTTTCTGAGACAGTCAAATTTTTGGTTAAAAATTAAATATCGTTTAAATATATAATGTGTTTTATGACATCATAATGACCCAGTAGTGATGTAATAAAATACTATAATATTTATGTTCGGCCAATATATGTTTTACCATTAAAATAATGTGATTTTGGGTTTTTTTACTTACTTTTCAAAGCATTAATGGACCCCTCAAGACATATTCAACACCTTGCCTTTTTAAATTAATTTCCATGGGAGTGTGACTCACCTACACATAAGCAACCCTAAAATTTTAAGAAGTTCAGACTTTTTCATTATAAAATATTTATTTCCTATTCCCTTTTCCAAAAACCATGGGCAAAAACCATGGTATGGTTTGTGGTTTGGATTAATTTAATGTAAGGGGACCCAAACCTAAATAATAAAGAATTCCCTCACCTTTCCTATATAAACACACCCAATATCCCACTTCCTACTCACTAAAATCCCTTGGAGTTCGTCCAACTTCTTCCCTACTCTCTCTAGAATCCTCCCAAGGTGCCCCAAGCTCCCAATAAGCCTCTCACAAGCCTCTCTCTAGCCTTTGGAAACACACTTCCAAGTAAGGGTTTTTTCTTCCTTTCTCATTTTTGTCCAATTTTCTTTAAGTTGTTTTCCCATTTTAATTTCAATTATGAATGTTGGGGTATGGTTTCACACCTCCATCATACTTCCCTCTTTATGTTTTAATGATGGGAGACCCTTTATCTCTCATTAAATGCCTCCCATGTACACACGTTACTATGCTGAAAATTCTGAAAGGAACTTCTCTCTCCTCTTTTACATTCAAGCAATAATTTTGTATCATGAATCCAAATTCCATTACAATTGTTGGTACATGTATCTTTATGACCTCCTTACTGTCCATTACATGTAAATATGATGAGGAACCCCTTTATCTCTCATCAACCATTTTTATGAATTCTTATGTCATGTCGTTACGCTGCCGAAATCGCACCGATTTTCTAAGCCAATGCCATTGTGTAGTGGATACCATGCCCATTACTCCATCAAGGGTATCCACCTTTATGCACCTTTACTTATGGATTACAAAGTTTCATGTATTAATTCCACATTCCTTTATCGTGGAATAAATATTTATGTTTTATGAATCCATGTTTTATGATCCATGTGGCACACTTATGCATTAAATGAAATGTTTAAGAAGGGTGTGCCCTTATAGCAATCCAATGCATTGGGTAAAGTATAGTATCATGATAAATCATGTGTAATTAGTGTTTACTCGTGCTAAATCAAGTGAAACGAGGGTTTACTCATGCTTCATGTGCAATGAGGATTTACTCATGCTATATGTGCAATGAGCCTTGGCTCATGCTAATTCCATGTTAAGTGTTGTTGCCACATTTCCATGTTATGATTATCATGTTTTATCATGACTTTATGTTCATGTTTATTTTATGATCTATTGATATGCCTATTGTCTAACATGTATTATACTCCTCATGTTATTCCATGTGTACTCCTTTACTGGGCTTTATAGCTCACCTTTTTCTTATGCATGTCCTCAGGTTACCCCATGAAATGCTAAGTATGAGGGAATGTAGTGGTCATGTAAAGGAAGTTTTCAATAAAGATGTTGTATTTCATGTTTTAAGTTTTTATGTAATGATCCTAATCCCCAAATAAAGTAAACCTCTCGATCTCCTTTGTTGTATCAAGTGAAGTTTAATGAAATAAATCATGTTTAAGTTTGTAATAAAAGCAGGGTTGTCATATGGGGTATGTTTATAAACCTTCCCCATGCTGCCCTAATTTTTTATAAGTGATGAGAAACCCATTATCTCTCTCATCAAGCCCTCTTAGTTTCACCCGATACCATGCTGATAAACCATAATGGATTCTACCTGAACTTTCTTTATTCCTTCGGGTTGCTCTATATTTCTTTTTACCAAAATTTAGTTGTCTTTTATTTTTATGTAGAACTTCAACATTCGGTTTATATTCTCCAAAATCATGTTCTAAGATCTATCTCTCATTCTCTTTCTGGGATATACATACTTTTAAGTGAATCTCTCCTCGATACTTCCCAATAAGCACACTCGTTTTAAAGGAACTTCCCAAACTTTTACCCAATTTCAAGTGCACTCTATCTTCTGTTTTAAGACTCTATTGTCTTTTTAATTTCAGTATTTTTATTATGAAAACCTTCATGGTTCAATTCTGGTTTTATATTAAAGAATGTCTTCTTTACTATTTTAAAATCTCTATAGTATTTTCCTTAAAACCGCACAAAAATGTTTTAATGCTAATATTTCTAAAATACATTTCTCATATGTTGAAACTTATGTTTGACACCACTTACCATTTTATATGCCTATTTTACCCTATAAACATCCATGTATTTTCTAATTATTTCCTTACATGGACACTTTCATGATACCCCCGTTGGTTATGATTTATGTCATGATTTTGGTACCCAATTCTTTCCATGGGTACCCTTATGTTTATGTATGGTTGATTATGTATGATTGTATATGTGGTAAGAATATTTATGTGGAAAGAATATTCATGAAAATTTTGAGATGGGTGCATCTAGATAGCACTCCATTGCATTGGGTAAGGATAAGTCTCATGAGATGCGACATGAAATGGGATTGGCGGTTAGCCTTGACCTGTACTAAAATGGGAAACGGGATTGGAGGTTAACCTTGACCCATACTAAAGAAATGTTTTATGATACTACTAAATTTATAATATTCCATGTTTATATGATCCCATTCTTATATTAAATGATTTTATAAGTTTCATGCTTTGGATATCAGTATGTCATGCCTCTTAACTCATGTGCTTGAGATGTATCCTTCTGTTCATTCTCTTACTGGGATTTTTAGCTCATCCCTTTGTTCATGTGTTCCCCATGGTACCCTATGCAGATGTAAGGGCTCAAAAAAAGTTAGAAACTCATTATGGAGATTAAATAAAGAAGTTTTTTTTACCCCATGTTTTATGTTATATGTACCTAGTCTTCCAAGACACTAGAATTAACGATCCTTGGCTTGTACTCTGATGATTAATTATGCTTAAAATCATGAAATGTTTTATTTAAAAGGCTCAGGTCGCTATATAAAATATTTTAGAATTTTTTTTTAAGAAAATCCAACTTCATTTCTCTCTTTGGTCAGAAATCGGTGTTCTTTCAAAACAGTTTTTTACAAAAATTGTTTTCAAAATGTTTTAAATTATATTTTAAGTTCATTTTAAGTGTAAAGGATTTTAATAATGTTTTATGTTTTGAAAAAAAAATTAATTTATTTTTAAACTTCTTTTATATGTTTCCATGGTTGTTTTCAAATAAAATTATTTTCAAAATGTTTTATGTTTCAAAAATTGTTTTTCAAAATGAAAAGTATATTTTCCTAAATAATGTTTTTAATGGTATTTTAATGGTATTTTAATTCATAAATGTCAACAAACCTTTTTACTACTTATCATCCACTGGGGATATTTTTTATTGATAATATCCTCATTATTTTTGGGATGGATTAATATTATTTCAAATAGATTGTTATGGAACCTATTTTTTATGTGGTTAACCATGTTTCAATGAGATTATTATATAAACTATTTATTTTTCATGGGTTAATCATGTTTCAAAGATATTGTTATATAAACCATTTCTTTTTCATGGGTTAATAAAGTTATAAAATTTATAATTGTTTTTCATATGATTTTATGATGAAATGAAATCTTTTATATGTTATGATATTGTAATGGTACATGGAAATTTTATGGGTGGTTATGTTATAAACCAATGATGATTGGTTCTATGATAAACCAATAACAGTTGGTTCTATGATAAACTAATGATGGGTGGGTCTAGGATAGCCCTATAAGGCATTGGGTATGAAATTTGATTGTATGGTTATTCCATTTGTAAGAGTTGTTGTAAGAGTGAAGTTAAAATTATGTCCCAAGCAACTTACATGTTTTATTTATGATTTCTATGGGTTTATAATGCTTATCATGATTGAGATTGATATCACATTTCTCATGATTATTAATTTTTATGACTTTTTTCATTACCATGTTTCATATTTAATAATCCTAGTATTTATGGGTATGACTTACTTTATGATTTTCTCATGAACTTTGATTATGTCATCATACCCTTATGCACTCTTATACTTGTTAATTCCATTCAATTTTTCATGATTTTGTTTACCCTTAATGAGAATTTTATCTAACCCTTCTTATGTTTACTTTTACCTATATTATAAATAAATAGTTATAATGATTTATATCTATAAAGGATTTCACAAGGATGATGTTTATTTCCTAATGTAAAATAATAAAAACAAGATTAAGTGGGAGAAATGATCATTTAAATTCATGTGAATTGATTATGTATTAATTTTTCCTAATTCTCTAAAAATCTAAACCAAAAAGTTCCTTGAGGTTATAAGTGATACAATATTTCCTTTTTATGGAAAAAAATTGGGTCCCAATTATTAGCATCGTATCCAAAAATGTAAAGTTCATGTTTTCATCATGGGATTTGGGAGTGCAGGTCCTAAGTTGTTATACTTATGGTGGGGATTCTCAGTGGATGAGTGGTAAATAGAAAGTGATGAAATTTTTATCATCTATTTCCCTTGTCTATAAGGAAAATTGTAGGAAATATTATTTGTATCAGAATATGGTGGAATGTTCATTGATGTGGTGGGTAGATTAGTATCAATTGAGAGACCCTAAGGTGGTATTATAGAGATATTAGATCATGAATTATGATGCATTTTATGGTTGTTATGAGGATCAAGATAATTAGGTTTTATTTCATAGAAATTATTTTATCCCCCATAGTATGTAGGAAGAAATTATGCATGAGTTCCATGGTATATATTTGATAGTGTTTTCGGGTGTTGTAATGATATATCCTACTTTAAAGAGGTGGTTTTTTAGCCTGGGATAAATAACATGTTATCTGAGTTTTCTTCCATATATCTTGTGTTCAAGTAGGTTAAAAACAAACAACAAGTTCTCATGAGATTATTACACCCTTTAGAAATTCTTTAGTGGAATAAGAAGTACATTTATATGGATTTTATTATATCTTTACCTCATAACCAAATAGGTTTTGATTATATTTGGGTTTTTATAGATAGATTGATAATGTCAAATAATTTTTATAGATTAAGGAATTAAACTCGAGGGATAGTTTGGTGAAGATTTATGTGAATTAGGTAGTAAAGCTTCATGGAGTTCCATAGATGATAGTGTCTAATAATAATTCCCATTTAACATCATTGATGAGGAAAGGATTAAAAAATTCCTTCAGTTTCCAATTGTTCCTTATCATGGAATTTTAACCATAAAATAATGGTCAAACTAAATAGATAATCCAAAAATTATATGATATTTTGAGTTCATGTATCTTGTATTTTAGAGGATAATGGGAAGAATAATTATTATTAGTGGAGTTTACTTATATTAATTATTTTTATTTATTAATTAGAATAGTGCATTATTGGGATTTTTATGAATGATCATTTCATTCACCATTATATTAGGTTGAGACTATTATGTTCATTATTTTTAGATCAAAGATGGTATGGATATGTCTGAGCGTGTGAAATTTATTTAGGATTTCATGAGAACTACTCAGAGTAGACAGAAATATTATTCAAAACATATTATGATTTTGTTGAAGTTTGTGGTTGAGGATCATGTATTCTCATGAGTTTCCCCTTATAAATGTCATCATAATTTTAGTAAGTGAATAATTTTTACACTGAGATTTATTGGCCCATTTGAAGTATTGGAATGGGTTGTAGAGGTATATTATCAGTTGGATCTATTTCAATGGTTGGATAAGTTTCATGAAATGTTTCATGTGTCATGGAATTTGGATTTATTATCATTATCCTCCACATGTTGATGATTTGAGTGATGTAGATATTGAGAATGATATGACCATTATGGATAATCTAGTGGAAATTAAATATCGAAGCGATAAATTCTTATGATGAAGATTTATTCCCTTAGTGTGAGTTTTTTAGTGGCATGGTAGTATATAGGAAAACATTTGGGAGATGTAATCATAGATTCAAGCTCAATATCCTAATTTTTTTAGTGTTCTTATTGTATTTAATGAAGGATTTATTATATTAATGAAATATAAATGAAATTTTTGGTTTTTCTATTTCAATTTTATAATTATGGTTAAAAAGTTTTAAAATTTAAAGTTTTAAAGGATTATGTAATGTATAGACCTAGAAATTTGATTTTTATTTGTTAATGATTTTATTATTATTTTCAGCTATAAAAAGTGAAATGGTAATTTTATCAATCTAATAATGTAATTTTGAATGATTATTTAGTTTTAGGATTTTATGTTTACCCATTTATAATGATTTAGTAATTTTTAGGGAGGGTTGGTTTTCCCATGCATGTCAAGTGTTGGTGAAATATCATTATTATATATTTAATTAAGTAGTTAATTCTTAAATGAATTAATTTTTCTATATAAGTGTTGTGTAATGATATGGCATTAATGTAGATATATTTTTAGGGGAGATAAATTTTTTATGGAATGTGAGTTGAGTTGGAGTCATTGTGAAAGTGGATTGAATGGGGGAAACATTAAATGGAAGGTTATTAAAGTATTAATGAGAAGTTATGCATGGTATTGAAGAAAAAATTAGTGAAATTGAATGGGGAGGATGTATCATCCACCATTTAAATTTTTTTTAATATTTATATATTATTTATTTTATCAAGGGGAGAGGGCCACTAGAAATTTGGTGGTGTGGTGGATCATAAGGTGAGGGGTGAACAAATAATGAGATTATTGATGAACTATCTATTTCAATTATCAAAGGATAAAAGGATTGAATTTATCATTGAATCAAGTAAGTGAAATGAATTATAGTCACTTTTAAAATACTTTTGAATCTACCATACTTATGAAATTTCATGTTGGTTAGAAGATTTATAATAATCTAGAAGAATGATTATCTGGTAAATTGAAATTGAAGATGATTTATGAATACATAATTGGTGGAATAATTATTCTTATTGAATAATTTAAATGATATAGATTAACAGGTTGATATATTATTATTGAAATTGGTAACTTATGGAAATATTTGGAATAATGATGTTGAAATTATTGAAAGTATAATTCTATGAATTTTGAATTTTGAATTTAAAGAGATGAAAAAATGATGAATGGTGGATATGATTATGAAATGATGAATTTATGTTGAATTGTGTTTATAATTCATTTGTAAGTTATTTGATATGTTGGAAATAGTGCGAATTATATTGATATTTTTTACTAATTTTTGTGAAATATTTATTAATTATATATGTATAACATATATCCTAAAATATTGTAAAACTATGGAAAATACCTTAGTGACAAGATAGGTTAAATTTAAAAAAATCATGGGTAATTCTAATATGGGATGAGGACCATTTTGGAAGTGATAAACATAATGTTTTTTAAATTATACAAGGTTTGAAACATTGGAATAGGTCTATTACATTTCTAGTAAGGGGTCATGCAGTATGATTATTTTGAGATATGAATATTTTTGGGATAAAATGGTAATGGTGGTGGAACTTGAATCTAGTTTGAACCCCTAAATAACCTCTATAGAGTAGATGGATGGATTTGTGAATGTGGGATGATGTGGTGGATGATGTGTCATTATTAAAATGTGTATTTTACAAGTATGGATCATGTAGTGAGATTATAGATATTTTTTATTCTTATGATATGAGTAAAGTTAGTGATTTAGTGTGGTTAAAATCTTTAATATTTGATTGTTATAGGCCTTAGTGGGAGTGTAGTAAATGTGTGTGTGATATTATTATGTTTATATGATATGTTATAGTGATGTGGAAGTCAAGACTAGTTTCTTTATAATGAATTGTAGAAATGATAATGTTTGAGGTGGTGGGGATGGTAGTGGTGATAATGGATGGTATGTATATCCATGGTGGATGTGTGATGTGTTAATGAAAACATAGGTTGAAAGGGGGAGTCCCTAAGGATGGAAACCTAGTAATGTAGAAAGACCCCCTTGAGGGTGGAAAACTTCTTAGTCAGTATCTATTTTTGTTTAGTGATTCCATGAGGTTGGACACTTAGATAACCAGTGAGAGTCCCTATGGGTGGATGGTAATGATCATGACCCAAATCACTAGAACATGACTCATAACAAGCCATCACATAACTCTAGGAGCACTCCTCAATCCATATGGTATAGAGATTAGTTTTTTGATCCTTGGATAACAATTGGGGAGTGGTTTACCTGCTAAGGTTAGTCAATTATAAATAAAATATGTGAATACCATAGGAATTAAATGCATGTCATAGATCATAATTATACAACCCATGCAAAATTCAATGTAAAAATGGGTCTTAGGTATTTTAGGCTAAGTTCTAGTGAAATACACTAGTCACCTAATCCATCAATGAGTAGAACTCAAACCACACTCACATAGATATTTTTAAATAAAATAGATCATCAAGATACCTAATTATACTTATAAGTACCTGTATAACAAAACATGAAGTTTCATGTCCATCAAACTTCACATGTAGGGTGTGAGAATAAAATACATAATATACAACCACCACGGTTACAACACATAGGGAAAATTATCCAGTGCATGCATCAAATCAACCCACTCATTTAAATGAATTTATATAAAAATAGCTTTATAGAAATTACTATTCAATCATAGAAATAGAATATAGAAATGTTATTTCACTAAGGTGGCATTAACTATAATCGATAACTCCATATACCAGTAGGTTCTATACTTTTCATACCAATTTCAAACCTAGTACTCAGGATTGGAGATGAACTATTCAAGAAAACCATGATTTACATCCAAGTAAAACAAGGGTTGGGGGTAACACCCATCCCATTCTAGTGGAAAAAGGATCATGAAAAATATAGTCAGGTCATCCAAGATTATAATCCCCTTTAAGGAAAGTGTAAGGGGTATAAGAGAGTCAGGGTTTTATGATTACATCCTATATCTTCAACCCATTTTTCAAAAACATGTGCACTTGGTCACCTTTTACATAAACATGTGATATAACCAATATAATTATAGCTAGAATTACAAAATATCAATGCAGTATCCATGATCAAGGAATATCACTATCTATAAAAATAATCACAATAAATATAAAAATTAATAACATGATCATCATATCAACATAACATATAATCTCACATAACAATTAAATAAAATATTCTTGTATAATCTACCTTAATAGGGGACTATTAATTCATGCTTTCATAGGCCACATGAACTACCACTTCAAAAAAAAATATAATCCCTGGTTTCACAAGATCACAACAAAAATCATGAATAAATATGAATATTATGTTATTTAATCCAAGAAAGAACATGAATGTCAAGTCAAACATAAACAATATTATGAGACTACATTCTCTTTATGAAATTATATATCAAAATTATATTAGTTCCAAATTATGTATGAGGAGTAATTAATGGTTCATTAAAATATATTAAGGTGAGGATCTAAAACTTCCATAGGTTATAACTAGTATACAAGATTAAATAACTAGGTTGTAAAACAAGTATAATATTGGTTGTAACATATACATACACAATGTATCTTAGATAAAGTGTTTAAAGAAGGTATAAAACATTAGTCTAAAACATTGATTTTAAAATAGATTTCTCTTTAAAATAATTTTTTTATATTTAATATTTACTTCAAAGAAAACATACCTTTGGGTTCTAAATTTATTAGAAGTTTTACTTTAAACCTTACACTTCTGTAAAGTAGAGTAAAAAAAGTTTTTAAAATAAATTTTTTGTAAAAATAATTTATAATGGAAAATGTTTATATTGAGGTCCATACCTTGTAAAAAATAATCTAATAGATTTTTAAAAAATGAAGTTTCATAAACCAAGTTCCAATTTATTGGTTTTATTATATAACCAACTACCAAATCTCATACTTTAATAAAATAATAAAAAGATGGTTTTCTTTGAGAAATATATTTAAATGGGGTTTAACAAAATTTAGTGTGTTTACAAACCACATCATTATTTCCATTCAAACTAACACAATCATCACCTCACCACCAATGCAACCTCTTAACCTCAATTTAGTATAGATCAGTTATATGTGACTCATGAAGGTTAAAGTAGAAATTAATGATAATATTATCTTAGTATGAATAGGGAAAAAAGAAGGAATTACTTTAATTAAATGTGTTCACACTACCCATTCTTATCAGTTTACTTTATGTCATTTTAATAATTCCCAAATCTATTAAATTTATAAAAGGTTTCATGAGGATTATTTAAAATTATTTAAATATTTTAACACACTCACATAGGTTGATAGGTTACACAAAGAAAGAAAATTTTCACACTTATTTTAACATAAAAGATACTTTAGTAACCAAGTTATGAAGTTAAAAGGTTAAAATGAATTAAAAACTTACCTAGAACTTAAGTAAACTACATTTCTAGTTTTATTTAAAAACTAGGGAACTATTTGTTGTTTTTTATTGCTTAATCTAACCATCATCATGTTCATTGCTTTACTCTATAAAATTTAACATAGATAAGAGATGGGAATAATTTGTAAATATAAAGTAAGTAGATAAAATATAAATATATTGAAGATATTATCAAAATGAAAAAAAAATTATAAAGAATAATTCCATATATTGAAATGATTCATTTGTTCACAAACCACTTAAACCATAATATTTGAAAAAATATTTTCATAAAAAATTATTTGATTATCTAGTTAAGGAATTCACCAAAAACCATGAATTAATATCTTTATAAAACATGTTTAATTTTATTTATTATCTTAAGGAAAATAATGGAAGATGAATCCAAATAAATTTATAAGGAATTCCATATGGTTTGGAACAACCGACCAATAAAATATCATTAATTAATTCTCACCCATACTTTAAAAACATCACAAAAGATTTTAATTATCACCAAATTATTTCAAAACAAATTATAATCAATAATCATGCTATAAAATTAAACCTATTTAAAACCTAATTAGAACATAGATATAATACCAAAAATAATTATAATAACCATGAATATATAAAAAAACCCAATTTAATTAAGATATAAGAATCCATCAATCAAATCCTTAAAAGAAGATAACCCTTTAAAAATCACAAAGAAATAATATCAAAATAGTGATAAAAACAATAAATCATATTTTTATGTCTTCTATAACCTAAACAGGGCATCGATGGATTATAATGTATTTTTTCATGACTTTGGTGAAATCTCTAATCATGGAGCCCATTTAGAGTAGAGAAATTAGAGTTAAAGAGAATAGTAGGTAAGAAGGTTAAAGATGGATTGAGTTACCTTAATTTTGGATTGAAAAATATCTATAATACACCCTTGATACAGTGGAAATAAGGAAGATAATATTAAAAAAGAATAAACCTCTGGTAAAGCTCTCAATGGGATGGATGATATGAAAAGCGAGGGAGATAGGAAAGGGGGTAAATAAATTTAAGAGAAAGGAACAAATTTCCCTTATAATAAAGAAAAATAGACTTTGGCCTAATGAGTACATGCTAAGATTCCACCATGTACCTATTGATCCC
Organism: Viscum album; assembly: GCA_963277665.1. Lineage (NCBI taxonomy): Eukaryota > Viridiplantae > Streptophyta > Magnoliopsida > Santalales > Viscaceae > Viscum > Viscum album. The sequence continues at coordinate 1,880,610,993 of OY728156.1, read as the reverse complement.
CTGGAAACACCCATTACATCCCTGCTCCACCTCATACCTAATACACCACACTAGGTACCCGGTGTCACCTATAGTCTTTGGACTGTAGGGGGTTAGACCTTTTTTCCACACAAACTTCTAAACCAAAAACATAACTTTAAAACATATCCAAATTCATCTAAATATCCACTATCAAACACCTAATATCAAAATAAAAAATGATCCTTCAACCAAAACTAAATTTCAAATTTATCTCACCCTTCCATCACTAAAGTTACTCAAAATTAAGAAAAAGTAAAATTAACGAGACTCGGGACTTTATAACCTCCAAACCATATAACTTCTCATCCTTGATAATTATTAAGGATAAAATTTACTATATAATCTATTGTCCTTAAATACCCAAGTAATACACTAAGGCATCACCCAAATCATGACACACCACTTTCAAACCAATCTCAAGTCACCAAATCATGGTCACCTCACTTATATATGACCTAAAACATGCCTAAAAATGTATCCCAATTTACCCATATCATTTATGATTCATAACTCTTGAATATGAGATGTTTCACTAAAATATATAAAATAAAATTAACTATAAGTAATAACAATAGCTAATTTTAAAAACACCCTTCAAATTACTCATATCACTTCTGTTGTTCGACTCCTAAAACCCAAAAGTAAGAAACTATATGCTATAATATTTCATTATCCAAGGTGTGTCATCACCCATATAGTTTTTTATGTACCACCTATTATTTAGAAGTCAAACCAAGTTACTACCCACCCTAGGAATTACATGAGGTCTACTTATCCTTATCTCCCACTTGTCCTAGTTTATCAAAACTATTTATTTAGAAAAACTAGTTTCCATATTCCATTGTGAAACTCGTTTCAAAAATCATTTCACTAAACACTCTCACATAAAAAATATTTTACTTATTAAATTCACAATAATGATTAAAATTTTATTTTTTTACTAAAAATTCCTATTTTTATTTTAGGTAAAAAAATATTAGGAAAATAGTCCCCTTTATTTCCTTTGAAATATAGAAATTGGTTCACATAATCAGTCCACTAAAAATTATTCTTGTAACATGGAAAAGGTTATGATATTCTCAAATCAACAATAGCACCCAATATGAAAATATTCATAAGGTATAAAACTAAAACATGATTAGGTTCATATTAATCACTACTAAGGAAACAGTATATCCAAAAGGAAAATAAGTCATTCTTGAACATTACTATTTACTACTATGGTAGAAATATAGAAAAAATAGTAATAATCTCAAATAAATAACACCAATGTAATAATGAATTAATAAGAAACATTTTTTAACAATTTAAACAAGGTAAGGAATAACATAATAATATAAAGCGGTAAATTCTTTTCAAGACTTGTTGTTAACAAAAATAAGTAAGACTGTCTCAATCAAATAACTAATTAGTTATTAATATTTTCTTAATTATCACCAATATGTATAATAAAACTCTATATATATATTATTAATGTATCAATTAATATAAACCCTCAACCGATTCAATCTAAAGTATAAAAAACATAGGAAATCACATTATATGTCATGTTTCTCTACTATGCCTACCCAATGACACCTACTTATGATTCATGACCCATTAAAAATCATGGATCCCAACTAAGATTTGTAAACATTTATTTATTCTTACTTACCTACAATTTAGGGGCTCGAACTAATACCTCATCCACATTGTTGGTTTCTAACTAGCTACTTGGACATCCCTAATAACTTTATATTCTACTATACATAGGTTTGTGATCCCTCTTTATAAGTTATTACTCAAGTATTTATTGTCCTAGATTCAATATAATCTCAATCATGACCATTATGACTACTATAATAGAGTAATAATATCATTTATATTTCCCTAATACCATTTTATAATGATTGCGATCTAAATCATCCAAAAGGTGATCAGATCAAGTCTTCACATAACCCTAGGAGCACTATCTGGTCCCGAAGGTTTGACAACTAGTGTTTTGGGTCTTAGATAATAGTTATAGAGTTATTTAAGAACTAGGTTATTCAACTATAAATATATGTAGTAAATGTCATGTGAATTAAATTCATATATTACATCATAATTACACATCTCAGGAAAAAGTTGATAGCAAAAATGGGTCTTAAATAGATATGGGTAAGTGCCAACATAATCCTATTGTCTCCTGATCCATCATAGAGTGGAACTCAACCCACACACAAATAAATCACATGTACAAAAATAGATCATCTAGATACCTGCTAGTACCTATAGGTACCTGCAAAATAGACCATGGAGATACATCTCCACTAGAGTGCACATATAGTGTTTGAGCATAAATTACATGGTAGGAAACCACCAAGGTTCAAACACAAATGGAAGAGGGTCCCTGAGCAGATGGCCCGGACTTTGATTCTCCATGCGGGATACTGGATGATCTGGAAAGCTCGGAACAAGGCCCGTCACGAGGGGTTTACCATCTCTGGACGAGGGATTATCCTTCGTACCAAGTTCATGATTTTGGATATCATCAGATCTTTCAAACAATGGCAGGAGGAACCTTCTCTTAGCCATCTTCAAACAGAAAATACTAGTGTTCTCGCAAGTAGGAGTGCCAGCAGAGGGAAATGGGTGAGGTGGAATCCTCCTAGTAGAGGGATAAAGCTCAATTTCGATGGATCATGCAACATGGGGGTTAATCAAGGAGGAGGGGTGGTCAGAAACAGTTATGGGTCAGTTATCATGGCTTTCTCAGGCCGGTTGGGACGTGGTACTCCACTACAAGCGGAGGCAGGGGCTTTGAAGTTGGGGCTCTCACTATGTCGCCAAGAAGGAATTATCCTTGCTCAGATTGAAACTGATTCACATATTCTACTTAAATCTTTGCAAGGTTCTGGTTCCATTCCTTGGTCGGTTCATTATAGCATGAGGGCATGCCGAGGTATGATATCTAATAATACCAGTGTGACCCATACTTGGCGTGAGGGGAATAAGGTCGCAAACCATCTTTCCTCTCTTGTTGTTCCTGGACCAAATCCTTTTTGTTTCCACACAGCTGTTTCTATGAAACCAGAGGGGGTAAATTTGGTTTGTGGGGATGCTTTGGGCCTCCATTATTTCCGACCTCCTTAGGTCTATTGGGGGGGGATTTTAGGACCCTATGTGGGTTTTCTTTGTTTTTTCTATAATTTACCTTTTTAAAATGAAATAAATATCTAATATTGGATTGGATATACAAAAAAAATATCTTTACAACAATTACTAGTTTGGTATAATAATAATAATAGATAGCAATTAGATTTCAATAAAGTACTATCAACTATAAATTATAACTCTCTGTACTAAAAGGGTCTATACCTATCATAACAGCCTCAATCTTAATTCTCAGTATTTTAACCAAATCAATCGGGGAAACCGTGATACTCATCCCTAAAAAAACAAGAGTCGAGTGAAGTACATATCCTATTTAAGGGGAAAGGGAATCTTGTATAATAGAGGCAGTTCAACCAATATGACTATCCCATTTGGGGAAAATGTAAGATGTATAATAGAGTCAATTAATTACAAGACCATTCCATATCATCAATTTTTTATCAATAATAGGTGTACCTGAGGACCTTTTATATAAGTGTGTTATATATCCCTTACAATTACTATTATCATTACCAGATATCAAAGTAGTATCCATGCTCAAGGCACATTTCTATCTATACAAATAATCATGCTCAGTATAATAGGTAATAACATTCTCAACATATCAACATAGCAGACAAGATTTGGTAACAATTACATCATGAAAAATCTAATTCTCAATACAACAATAGATATAAATTATTTTATAGTCCACATTAATTATCATTTCAATAAAAACTAATCACCAACTTCATGAGATCACGGTATAAATTGTGAATAAATGATGAAGATTTCATTACGGAATCCAATAAAGTACATGAATATTAATTTAAACATAAATAATAATATAAATCAACATTTTTTCATACCTATATAGCTAAAAATTATTATAGTTCCAAATTATAGGGGGGAGTAATTCATAGTTTACTAAAATATAGCCATATAAGGCTCTAAATCTTCCATATGTTGTAACTAGTATACACAAGTGAAGCACTATGTGGTAAACCAAGTAAATTATTAGTTATAAGAAATATATACCTAAATTAACTCAGATAAAGAGTTTAAATAATGTATAAAACTTGATTTTGAAACTTATTTTTTAAAATAGATTTTATTTAAAGTAGGTTTTTCATACATATTCAAGGAAAATATAACTTTGGGTTTCAAAGTAATCAAAAGTTTTACTTTGATATTCTCTTTTGGAAAGAATCAAAAAAAATTAAAGGTTTTAAGAAATAAAGTTATAATGGAAAATGTTTTTGTTATGGTTTATACCTTGTAAATACATGGAATCTAATAGGTTTTCAAAAAATGGAATTTGTTTCATTGGGTTGTGGATGGGATGTGGAATGGTTTCCCCTCAATGGTTAGCCCGAGGAATATTTTAAGGCATCTCTCAATCACACACATCAGGTTCACCATCTATCTCATCTCACCTAGAAACTCCTAATAGTTCCCTCATCCATAGCTAAGTATGGACCTTCTTTCCAAAGGTTGGCCTTCATCTGGGTTTTTAGGCCCAGTGACTCTTGGGGACTCACATTGGTCAAGATGATGAGAGTTTGGGCTCATCTCACCCATATTTGTGGGGAATTGTTTCCTACTCTGGGACTCTCTTATAGATTTAAGACATGTTCATGAATCTCTTCTGAATCCAAGGGTGGGATCGGTTACCCTAACAAAACAAATGTGGGTTACTTCTCTTTTATATGCAACAAACTGGGATTTCTTTGGGGAATCCATCTATATTTATCTGAGGTTCTTTATCATTTTCTAGTAATGAGAGGTCACTTATATGTTGAAACCATATGACCAAGTGTTTGGGGCTATAATCCCATATATGGAGGCGGTTAATATCTCAAGGATGGGATTGAGCCATTACAAGGTATCCTACATATCATGGCTATTGTAGGAATAAAAACCCACATAGTTTTTTTGTCTCACATAGTTTAATTCCATGTGTATAAGAATATGTTTGGGTACTGAGACACCATATATTTGAGCTTGATCCCCAAGGATACATCCTATATATCCTGGTTGTGGTATGAATCAGATTCATCGTAGTTCGGTCACATTGGAGCTTGTATTCTAAAGCCTCCCTCACAACCCTGGGTAAATGGTGAAAATGTCCTAAAAAATGTGAATCCCTAAACACACATAAGCCATGTTCATTGTGAGAAACAAGGGTTATCACTTTATCACTGGCATTTATTTGGGTATAGAGGGTATTAGATATCAGTATTGACTTTGAAAGTCAATATGGAGCTCAAACCTCAAGAAGAGGTAGCCTATGTATCCTGAATATAGCAGGAATCAGAGTCTCCATAGTTCCTTTTGTGTTGGGGCTTATACACGGAGTCCTCACTAATGAATGGGTATTGATTGCCTAATGAGGTGTTTGTTGCATCCCCCTAAGCCCACGTGAGCCATGGTCATTGTGAGAAATAAGGGGGAGTGCATGATTAGCCTCATGGCATATGGTTAGGAGGCCTGCATATTGGGGCAGTCCTTGGGATCTTTTGTCACGACTCGTCCCCCAAGGCCCATGCTAGGACTACCCCAAGCCCGCCTCCCATACGCAAGGTATTGGTGACTAGCATATAGTAGGAATATCCAAAAAAATGGGAGGAATTTTCCTAAGTACATGTACACACACACACAACTCCAAGCACAAGTCTTTGGAACTCCTCTGTAGAAAACCCTACATGAAGAGTAGGTACAGAAATAGTTATCTGAAGTTGTAGAAGAACATCTCATCTGTCAGGTCACTCTAAGAACCACCTGTCTCCATTCCACCAAGGACTCTATCAAAGCATCGATTATATGCACAAGACATGACATGTGTGGGTGAAGCCTGTGTAGGGGTGAGTAAAAAAATACTCAGTAGGGACCCCAAATCAAAAAGGTATACCACAAAAAAATACACAAAGAAGACTACCAAAGAAGTACACGAAGTGTAGCCTCTAAGAAGTACAGTCAAGAGAGTCACTAGAGTTATCTCAAACATGTATAATATAAAGTATGAAAAGAAATACTACCATTCTTATACACGGAACACCTCATACTGCTAAGGAACTCATCCCCGATGAGTCACTTAGGCCTGCTGGGTCACTTAGACCCACTAATCATTTAGGCATACTGGATCACCTAGACCCACTCTTCACTTAGGCCTGTTGGGTCACCTAGACCCTCTCGTCACTTAGGCATGTTGGTTCGTCTATACCCACTCGTCACAGCCTTCTCGTCACATCCAGCAATAGGATTCCTACTCGTAGCATGATTGATTCCAGGAGAATCTACCCCTAAATCCATCACTCATATCTCAACTTCCACAAAAACCCACTTAGATTATATCAAAAGGATTTCCCCATTTTGAGGATCCCAATGTTGTAAATGTCTTTTCAATCAGACGTATGGTTTAGAATATATGGGTGTTTAGGGAAAAGGGTTCATTTGGGGATGGATCCAGTCTGACCCAGTTAGACCAACCCGACCCGAGGTCCACCAACTCACCTAGGTCCGCAGACCTGACCCGAGTCTGACTCGGCCCACTGGGTCGACCTGGACTGCTGGGCCTGGCCCAGTCTAGTTGATTCTGGCTCAATTTGTTGTATCGTCCCATCTCGGCTTGATGCACTGGGCCCGGCCTGGGGTCAATATGTTCCACCCAGGACATGGCGGGTGTAGTATCCCACCTATGGTTGATGCTGCAGGTCACCTCCTCTATGCATCTAGATTGAGGTTTTCATGTTGTGTTTTTCGCGGCCCACAGCTGGTGGCCCCTGCTCACCACCCGCGGCACATTCATGGGATTCCTCCACCGCCAGTACACTGGCAGTTTCTTCCACAGGCCACCAGACCGACTTTGGTGGTTCTTTTTCCAACTCGAGGGGAACCTTTGTGATCCTTGGGTCATTTCCTCCATTCTCCTGTACTCTAAGCCATCTCACCGTTGATCTGGGGGTCTAGCCACGTTTGGAACATCTCAAAAAGAATATGACACAACCATGGGGGTCCTTCGGTGAATAACACAAGGAGATAGAGAGTAAACACAATGAACACCCAAAACAATAAACATCGGCCTTGTTTTTTTAGTCTTCATTCATCGGGTTAGAAAAAATAGGGGGACGTTCAAAAAAACACTACAATATAATCCCCTTTCTTAAATCTCCACATAAAAATTTTCATCCTGCATGAATGACCAATCCATGGGTCAACTTGTTATTGAGTTTATCCATGTTCATAATTTAGAAAAGAATAATGGGGGAAGGGTAACAACATAGAAATCAAAACCCCTTACCTAGGATTGGATCATTCAACACTGAAGAATGGAGTCACACATCATCATTTGTTGATCCTTGATCCGCAATCTGTTTTTGATGGGGAGATCCTTTGATGAGAAAGTAAGGAAGGGATGTTATTGTTTTCATTGGCCAATGGTAATTCTCCAAATCCTCTAATAAAGACTACAATATCATGTCATCGATCTCGAATTTCTATTAGACTATTAATTGACAAAACATGTTTCAGAATTTCTGTTATGGTTATTCACCATGCCATTACGCTTTTTCATTTATGAAATGAAACAGCATTTTTGTTACACTTCAGTTTCAATGTCATTACACTATTTTGTTTATGAAATGAAATAATTGGCTCAATGTTGCATCATATCGAAACAATTTTAATAAAATAAACATTCTTAAGTTTATTTTATTTTGTTCTTTAAAACACTCAAAAATTAACTTTTACCCTCAACCCGTGATGGTTGAGGTTAAGTCCTTCCTTAGGTAAATTCATTGTTTTGGATGCAACAGTGCCTCATATTTTTAATTCGGGCACCCATTTGGTTGTTTTTAAAACCACACACACGCGCTATTTTAAATAACTAAAAAAATGTTCAAAAATTTATTCTGGTCTCACTGGCCCTCATAATCATGTGTCATCTAAGTGTCTAGTTTCGAAATTAATCCCATATAATTTAAAAAATACATGGAATTTTTAGGACAGTATATTCTCCCCAGCTTATGGATTTACTCCCTTGAAAGCCAAAACAATGGTTAAATAAACAAATGGGGGTACTGAGCATGAATTTGAGCCTCCCACTTCCAAGTTCTCTCCTAGAGATTCTTGTACTGCCACTGAACGTGTACCAGAGGAGTCAACCACTAATGAAGGACCTTCTCCTATCGATCCTCAACATCCACTGGGAACTCTCCAAATGTCACCCCATTATCAATGTCCATCTCGCCCCAGTTAATGACATGTGATGGGTCATGCACATACCTCCTCAGCTACGACACATGAAAGACATTATGCACTTGATGCATATATGGGGGAAGATCTAGGAGGAATGACACCTCACTAACTCTACTCAGAATCTTGAAAGGGTTGGTGAATCTCAAAGACAACTTGTCACCCCTTCCAAATCTCTGCAATCCCCATCAATGTGAGACATGAAGGAACACATGGTCTCCCTCCTCAAACTCCAAGGTCCATTGTCTTCTATACATATAAGATTTATTCCTACTCTATGTAGTCCTCATCCACTCCATGATGATCTTCACCTTCTCAGTGGAAACTTGTACCAACTCTGGAACCATGAGTGCTAACTCTCTAGGGTCAATATAGCAAAGTGGCAACTTGCAGGATCACCCATACAAGGCCTCGAACAGTGCCATACCGATGGTGGAGTGGTATCTATTATTGTATGAAAACTCCACTGGAGGTATGTGATACTCCCAACTATAGCCAAAATCGAGGATGTAAGCATGTAGCATGTCCTCTAGGATCTGAATGGTCTTCTATGTCTGGTCGTCTATCTGCAGGTGGAAAGTTGTGCTCAAGCTCAACTGAGTCCCCAAAACCTCCTACAATCCCTTCCACAACTGGGATTTAAATCGTGCATCTTGATTTGAGACTATCATTTATGGGACTCTATGGAGTCTAACTACCTCCTATACATAGAGGCATCCCAATCTCTCTATGGGAATCTGTTCCTGAAAAGCTAAGAAGTGGTTGACATGGTGAGTTTGTCAAAAATCACCTAGATGGTACTGTTTCACCTGGAAATACATGATAAATCCATCACTAAGTCCATTGATATCATTTATCACTCCCTTATTGGCAACCAAAGGAAGAAAAGAGAAACCTCCTTCAAAGCAAAAAGGATTGACACGGTGTGTTGACAAACTATGAAACTGATTAAACAAGTTCTCATATTTTATATCAACAGGTAAGCCCAACTTCTACCTATTTTTCATCCCTAGTGTCTTCCTTGACACCCACATGCATATCCTGATGCATCTCGTCACTCTAAGCATACACTACTACTACTGTGTGTCCTATAAAAGGAATGATGTGCTCCCCACCTTTAGAATATCCATCAGGGGTATTCCCTGTGGATAACTGAGAACTTAAAGACTCAAATTTGGTATCATTAAGCTATGCCTCCCTGACTCACTTTAAGGGTAGAGGGGTAACAACCACTGATTGGAGGTAAACTGCATTATCTCTATCCATGAAGGATAACTGTAATGAGACCAACTAATCGGTTTCCTCATTCAGTAATAACAAACTGGATCTCCTACTGAGAGAATCCTCTACCATGTTTCCCTTACCATGAGTATAGACTATTTCAAATTCATAGTCCTTGAGGAACTCCATCCATAATATCTTTCTCAAGTTCAAATTCTTTTAAGGGAAGATATACTTGATAATCTTGTGGTTAGAGTAGATGATAAAATGTTTTAACATAAGTTAATGTCTCCACATATTCAATGAATAGACTACCATTGATAACTCAAGTTTGTGGGTCGCACATTTCTTCTCATGTGGTCTCAACTGCTGAGAACCATCTCACTCCCTTCAGTTGATTGAAGAGATCATAGATCCTCAGTAGTGGATAGTCATTCCTAACGATCACCTGATTCAAGAACCGGATGTTCACACATAACCTCTGTTGGAACCATGGTCTTCTATGCATGAATTGGAGTATGGTTTGTGTTTGTTGTCAATCCTTAGTGGAAGTTCGAATGTGTACCAGCAAAGTGATCATACAGTTCAAGCAGACAATAGTATTGAAGGTGGCGCCGTTTCCCAGTGTTTGCCAAATTTTTGGGCCTAAAAATCAACAAATAGAGAAATGTGATTTTGGAAAAGAGACTTGCGCGTCGTGTACTTGAAAGAGAGGAAACTTGCGTGCCATATGTTTTTCAATATCAAAACATGGAAAATTGGTAAAGGGATAAGGGTCGCGCAAGTATTGGGCTAGTTGCGCAAGTGACTTGCACGCAGACAAAAGGACTTGCGCGCCGATGCCTAGGAGGTTGGAAAGTTGCACGCCTATTGTTATTCATGATCATAGATTCAAAATATGTAAAAGGAAATAGGGTCGCACAAGTATTGGTTTGGTCATGCAAGTGAGTTACGCGACAGAGGCTAGGGCAGTAGGAGCTGCGCGCCGGGACTTACGCACCGTGAGGACACTTGCGCACCACCGCGCAGGGGGTCCAGTTTTCCTATAAATAGAGGACCACCCCTCCTCATTTGTAATGAAGTTAAAGACTTAGAGTTTTTTTTGAGCTCTCATCGTGCAAGTGGTTGAGTCGCGCAAGTGGTTGTTGGGCCACGCAAGTAAAGGTTGCGTGCCGGTTGTTGGTTGCGCGTCCAAAGTGGTTTGGGAGTTAAAGGCGCTGAGTCGCGCAAGTTTTGAGTTGAAGGAGGAAGTGTCGTGCAAGTGGGTTGGTGTCACATGCATTCCAAATTTGTACCGAAAAAGTGACTTGTGCACCGGTATTGAAACTTGCACGCCGGTCTTGGAGAAGCGCGCCAAGTGAGGTTGAAGTATGCTCGTCCTTTTTGAGGCTGCACGAAAGCTGAAAGATTGTCCGATACCTTCGGTGAAAAGGGAGATCAGTTTACGGGTGAAAGTTGGACTTCAATAGTGCATCTACACACAATAGAGGATGTATTCATTTATCAATGATGAAGAGACCTTCACGTCTATAAATTGAGCGGGACTTCACCATCGGCAGTGAGTCAGGGGGAGTCAACGGGAGTGACCCAAGGGACGCAATGAGCTATCCCTGATCAATTGTAAAGGCAGTGAGCCTAGGACAGAGTGACTGTTCCTGAACCTTTGTAATCCACATATAGTGAAGTTTAGTGGAATTATTTGTGACTGAAAACCTGTCGCCGTATGCTCCTTGGACATAGCCCTTAGTGGTGAACCAATTAAAAAGTGTAGTGTCTTCTCTTTGCATGTGAATGTTTGCTTTCTGATCATATCCATCATACAGGTTCAACAAGTTCCTACCAACATGGGAACAAGATCCATCACATTAAAAGAAAAAAAATTCACCCTGATTCACCCCTCCCCTCTCAGGGTGTCCCGGGGTCCTTCAAGTGGTATCATAGGGAAGTTGCTGGTGTTGAATCTGTCCGTTGTCGTCATGGAGAATGCAGTCAATGTCAGGGGAGTCCCTCACTTTGATGGAAGTAATTTCCAGATTTGGAAGAAAATAAGGAGATCTCATATTATATATCTTGGAATGGAAGTTCTATTTTCTATTGTGTAAGGAATACAAGTCACTGATCCAATAGTTCTGGCTATTACTGACACAGATAGGAAAATTCTTGATGTAGATGCTAAAGCACAAAATGCACTCACTGCAGCCCTTTCTGATCAGATCTACCTAAAGGTGATGAATTGCACCTCAAAAAAATCCATGTGGGATAAACTCGAGAATATTTATGAAGGAGATATGAAAGTAAAGGAGGAGAAACTAAAAGTGATGCACAATAGGTTCGATGATTTGAAGATGCATCCTGATGAGAATGCAGACTCCTTTAATTGAATCACTGAAGTAGTTGGAGCAATTCAGGGCCTAGAAGAAGAAATCAAAGACATTGACATTGTGAAGAAAATACTGAGAAGACTTCCACCCCTGTACAATGGAAAGGTATCAGCCCTTGAGGAAAGAGATATTTCAAAACTTTCTCTAGATGACCTTCTAAGACTAAATGTAAGAGTTTCAATAAGTGGAAATCAATTGTAGACGAATCAACTGTATATGTTAATCAACTTGAAGCTGAAATTGAAAAATTGGAAGAATTTGTGAAGGTACAGTCTAAAATAATTGAAAGAAATGATTATGTAGTGGATCTGAAGTTGAGAATTGAAGAGAAAGCCAAGGTCATCAATGACCTCACCTCTAGACTAGAATAAAAATCCAAGACTGTTGAGGGTCTTGAGGAGGAAGTTATCACTCTTAGGAGTAAACTTGAGACTAAATCAATTACAAAAGAATCAAGGAAGAAAATACAGTTTGGAATATTCTCATATGCGGAATTACTGGAAAATGCCAAGTGTGGTTCAGATGGGGTTGGAAAAATCTTGAGTGATCAAAGACCCGCTTTCATGGGAAAGAGTGGAATTGGCTGTGAAGCTGAGACATCAACTGCTGGAAGTGAAAAGATCCAAAATAAATATAAGATGAAAGTTGAACATGTTGAAACGTTGCCTAAAGTGCTGAAAAAGTGACCCTCAATCCAATCTAAAAGGAGAACTAAAAATTATCCTCAAACATTCATAAATGAGAAGCAGTCTAACTATTCTCCCATGGAACAAGGTATGAGGAGAAATTCTAGTGGGAAGAAATTTCCTCTCATGAAGTGTTAGTTCTGTGGATATCTAGGCCATACTATGTCTTATTACGAATAGGCAAGAAGCTATCTGAGTGGAGAAGATATAGGAGTTCAAAAAAGGAGAACAAATTCATATCCTAATTCTTATAGAAGAAACAATTTCTATGGATATTGTTTTCATTGTTCTAACTTTGGTCATAAGGCTGCTAATTATAGGCAGAGAAGGGACATGGAAACCTCATACCGAAGTTCAAGATAATTCTAGTCATGTCAGCAAGACAGTGTTTCTCTTTCAAACAGGTTTTCTCCTCCCAAAGAATATTTTGTCTATGAAGAACCTAGGTATGCAGAAGAGATAATTGAAAGGCCTTCAGTACTCTATTCTCAATCCAATGTCTCATAGAAGGAAAGGAAGAAGATTGAGAAATCCAACCTTACAGAGGTGGCCCTCAAAGCTACAAAGAACAACAGTACCTGGATTCTGGATAGTGGTTGTTCATCTCATAAGACAGGTAATTTCGGCCTATTAATGGATATCAAAAATAAGGTTGATGGTACAGTACGATTTGGTAATGATGGAGCTCTGAAAATCAAAGGGATTGGAAGTATCGAATTAGCTAATGAAGAACTAAAGAAGACTGAATTCTTTTACGTAGATGGCCTACATCATAATCTATTCAGCGTGAGTCAACTCTGTGACTCAGGACTTATAGTTACTTTTAATCAGAAATGTTTCACTATCAAGGGAAAGATAGGCAATTCACTTATGAAGGGATGCAGAACAAAAGGCAACTTATATCAGGTTGATAGTGAAAAAAATGTATGTTACATGACTGTTGAAGAAGAAAACAATTTGTGGCATCGGAGACTGGGACACATAAATCAACAAGACATGGAGAAAATATCAGAATTGAGGATTGTCATGGACATTCCCAATCTGAAGCGTGAGCGTGAAAAGTCTTGTGATGCTTGCATTCGTGGGAACATGGTCTGCAGTTCATATCGGCCAAAGAAGAAAAGGGCATCTCACCTTCTTGATCTGATTCATACAGATGTATGTGGGCTGATAAATGTTGCTGGAACTCATGGAGAAAGGTACTTTGTCTTTTTCATAAATGATTACAGAAGAATGGCATGTGTGATGGTCATTCACAGGAAACAACAAGTCCTTGACTGCATGAAAACATATCGGCGAATCGCCGAGAATGATACCGAATGAACAATCAAAGTGTTACGATCTGACAATGGAGGAGAATACACGTCCAATGAATTTAAAATTATCAAGAGTAGCATGGGATATAGCATGAGGTAGCTTCCGTGAGAACTCCACAAAAAATGTATTTGTTGAATGTAAGAATCGACAGGTGAACAACATGGCACGAACTATGCTGATTGAGAGTCATATTCCATGGAATTACTAGAAAGAGGTTGTTCAAGCTGTAGTGTATATTCAGAATCAAACATGACTTTATATGGGTGATAAGAAGACACCATATGAATTGTGTCATGGAAGGAAGCCCTCTTTAAAATACTTTCATGTCTTTGGAAGTAAATGCTTCATCGGGAACAAAGAAGGAAATCAAGGGAAGTATGGAGACAATGCAGATGAAGGTATTTTCCTCGGTTACTCAATGAACAGCAAAGCCTACAAATGTTTCAACAAGCATTTAGGAAGGATTTTGGAAAGCAGTGATGTTAAGATAATTTAAGAGAAAACCACAAATGCTTCAAGGACGTCATATGCTGATGTGATAGAAAGTGAGGAAGAAAGTGAAATTGGAGAAAATACAAATATAGAAATAGAGTAAGTTGTAAAAAACACTCAGCATTCACATCATGATGTTGACTTAGAAGAAAAATCTGAAGAAGATACTGTAGCTGAAGAGAATGCAACTGAACCTCGCAGGAGAAATCAAAGAGCTGAGATTGATCCATCCAACATAATTGGGGACAGGAGTGTATCCACTCAAACAAGAAGGATGAGGAATAACACGTAATCTGCATTTCTGTCAGTTGTGGAGCCATATTCATTCGAAGAAGCTGCAAAGGATGAATCTTGGGTGAAATCCATGAATGAAGAATTAGATCAAATTGACAAGAATCATACATGAGATCTTTTCCAGAGACCCGAAGGTCACAATGTGATTGGTACCAAATGGATATTAAAAAATAAGTTTGATGAGAATGGAAGTGTCATCAGAAACAAGGCACGACTGGTATGTAAAGGATGCTCCCAGATTGAAGGCAATGATATTGAATAAACCTTTGCTCCAGTGGATAGACTGGAGTCAATTGGGATTTTCCTTGCCATGGAACTCCAAAGAGGATATAAAGTATATCAAATGGATGTCAAGACAGCATTCTTGAATGGTGTACTCGAAGAAGATGTCTACATTGAACAACCAGTGGGTTTTGTTCTTGGTACTGATGAGACAAAGGTCTGAAAACTGAATAAATCCCCATATGGTTTGAAGCAGGCACCACGAGCTTGGTATTCCCACCTGGACTCGTATCTCAAGAAGCTGGAGTTCAAAAAAGGAGGAGTGGATCGCAATCTATATGTGAAGAATTCTCTAAAAGATCAATTCATGGTTCTAGTCTACGTTGATGATATCATATTTGGTGGCATCATGAAGAAATCAGTGGATGAATTTTCCAATCATATGAAATCAGAATTTGAAATGTCTATGATTGGGGAGCTCACATATTTCTTGGGGCTACTGGTGATTCAAAAGAAGGATTACACTTTCATTTCTCAGGAAAAGTATGCAAGAGAGCTGTTGAAGAAGTTTAATATGCAAGACTTCAAACCAATGTCAACTCCGATTGCAGTTGGAACTAAACTTGGAAAGCATGAGGATGGGGTCTCTGTTGATCCCACCATGTACAGGAGGATCATTGGGAGCCTACTGTACTTGATAGCAACATGACTAGATATTGCCTTTTCCACATGTCTTGCGGCCCGCTTTCAGAGTAATCCAAAGGAGGAATATATGGAAGTAGTAAAAATAATCATGAGGTACATTCAAGGTACACATAACTTTGGATTATATTTTGTTGCAGGCGGGCACAGTGAATTATCAGCGTTTTTTGATGCGGACTGGGCTGGTGATGTAGTAGACAGAAAGTCCACCAGTGGGGGAGCCTTCTATATTGGGAATAAATGTGTTGGCTGGTTGAGCAAGAAACAAGAAAGTACTTCTCTTAGTACTGCTGAAGTTGAGTATATCTCTTCCACGAAGGCATACACTCAACTACTATGGATGAAACAACAACTAGAAGATATTGGTGATGAGGTAAAGCAACCAATGGTCATTTACTATGATAACAAGAGCGAAATTGATCTTACGAAGAATCTTGTTCATCATTCTCATACAAAACATATTGAAATCAGGTATCACTTTATCAAATAAAAAGTTGAGCAAGGAGTGATTAGAATGGAGTATGTGGGAACTGATGAGCAAGTGGCGGATATTCTGACCAAGCCACTGTCAGCAGCTGTGTTCGAAAAGCATTGGTTGAACCTCGGGGTTCAGCCACCTCTTAGTGCATAAGGAGGTTACGAAATTCTCCTCTCCCCGATTATGATAACTTTTTTTCTATTTATGGCTGTGATGCAGGTTTGTGGGGGAGATACTATCTAGGGGAGTATGGTTTGAGCTGAACATTGAACAAATTACAGGTCTTTGGGTTTATTTTCAATGGGGGATAAAGGAATAAATTTAGGCATAATAAATTCAGGCATGTTCAGTCATGTAATTCTCCTGTGACATGATGTGAATTTAGTGTCAGTTATGGGATGAGAAGGAATAAATCTGTCATGTAATGCTTCTTGGGATTCATTGAGAGTTCCAAAACACTGGAACCCAATTCAAGCTTCCTCTCTTGTTTTCTAAATCAATCATTTCTCACATAGACTTAGAGTGTTGGCTGAGTTGATTCTTGCATTTTTGGTTTGCACATGGATGGGGATCTATTGAATTTATTTCTGATTACCAACAAACCCAAAGGGGTAGATTTTTGGAACCATGGTCTTTTATGCATGAATTGGAGTATGGTTTGTGTTTGTTGTCAATCCTCAGTGGAAGCTCAGAATTTGTACCAGCAAAGTGATCATACAGTTCAAGCAGACAACAGTATTGAAGGTGGCGTTGTTTCCCAGTGTTTGCCAAATTTTTGGGCCTGAAAATCAACAAATGGAGAAACGTGATTTTGGAAAAGATACTTGAGCATCGTGTACTTGAAGGAGAGTAAACTTGCATGCCATATGTTTTTTAAGATCAAAACATGGAAAATGGCAAATGGAGAAGGGTCGCGCAAGTTTTGGGTTGGTCGTACAAGTGACTTGCGCACTGACAAAAGGACTTGAGTGTTGATGCCTATGAGGTTGGAAAGTTGCGCGCCTATTGTTCTTCATGATCATAACTTCAAAATATGGCAAAGGAAAGAGGTTCGCACAAGTATTTTTTTGGTCGCATAAGTGAGTTACGCGACAGAGACTAGGGCAGTTCGATCTGCGCGTCGGGACTTGCGTGTCGTGAGGACACTTGCCTGCCACCGCGCAGGGGGTCCAGTTTGCCTATAAATAGAGGACCACCCCTCCTCATTTTTAATGAAGTTAAATACTTAGAGATTTTTTCTAGCTCTCGTCGCTCAAGTGTTTGAGTCGCGCAAGTGGTTGTTGGGCCACGCAAATAGAGGTTGCGCGCTGTTTGTTGGTTGTGCATCCAAAGTGGTTTGGTAGTTAAAGGCGCTGAGTCGCGCAAGTTTTGAGTTGAAGGATGAAGTGTCGCACAAGTGGGTTGGTGTCACCTGCTTGCCGAATTTGTACCACGCAAGTGGCTTGCGCGCTGGTATTGAAACTTGTGTGCCGGTCTTGGAGAAGCGTTCCAAGTGAGGTTGAAGTATGCTCGTCCTTTTTGGAGCTGCACGAAAGCTGAAAGATTGTCTGATACCTTCGCTGAAAAGGGAGATCAGTTTACAGGTGAAATTTGGACTTCAAAAGTGCATCTACACACAACAGAGGATGCATTAATTTAGAAATGATAAAGAGACCTTCACGTCTATAAATTGAGCGGGACTTCACCATCGGCAGTGATCCAGGGGGAGTCAATGGGAGTGACCCGAGGGACGCAGTGAGCAATCCCTGATCAATTGTAAAGGAAGTGAGCCTGGGATAGAGTGACTGTTCTCGAACCTTTGTAATCCACATCTAGTGAAGTTTAGTGGAATTAGGTACGATCGAAAACCTGTCAGCATATACTCCTTGGACGTAGCCCTTAGTGGTGAACCAAGTAAAAAGTGTTGTGTCTTCTCTGTTCATGTGAATGTTTTCTTTCTGATCATATTCATCATACAGGTTCAAAAAGTTCCTACCAACGTGGGAACAAGATCCATCACATTAAAAGAAAAATTTGTCACCTTGATTCACCCCTCCCCTCTCAGGGTGTCTCAGGGTCCTTCAACCTCAAGATCCAATAATCCTTATTGGAAAAACAATATTAGGGCTTCCCATGGTGAAACACTGGGTCTCATGAATCCCTTCCTTTGAAGTTCCTACAAATGTACCCTCAATTCATGAATCTTTTTGGGACCCATCTGATATTCTGGTATAGATATTGGTATCGTCTTAGGGTACAATTAAATGCAGAATTCTACCTCCCTACAAGGAGGTAGTCCTAGAACATCTTCCAAAAAGATGTCATCATACTTGTTCACCACTATAGGAAATCGAGGACTTATCTCATCCACTACACCAAGGGTCATTCTTACCAACTGAAGAGTGATTGGTTGCACCCTTTTATGAATGATTCTATCTCATACTGCCTGGGTTTCCTTTTTTACCAACCAAGGAAAACCCAACTCCATCACTACGGACATAACACACCGTTTTACCTAAAATAGTCAATCTTGGCATGGACTTTCAATAACCAATTCATACCAAGAATGGTGTTATAAGGCCTCGAAACTTCCACCAAGAGTTTCAAACTGAAACTCTCGACTTAATGGTTAGATCATGCTACTGGAAAAGGTGTGATTGGCGAGTCTCCTCCCATAGGTATCTCTATACGTAAGGGTCAATTCAACATTTTAACCAGAAACTCTAGGTCTCGAACAAGATTTGTGACATGGAAGAATTATTAGAACCTTTTTATATTAAAATATCAACTAATAATAGACACATATTGTACCTCAAATCATTCCTATAGCCCTTAGGTCATATTCCTTGACTGCATGCAGTTTTCCCTTCCCCTTTTCTCCAGCTACCTAAGCCCTTTGTGGACTATGTGGGTATAGAGGTGGTAACATGTCAAAACATATACCACCTCCTACTACTCTCCCAACTCCTCTTCCATGTTTTCTACCCTCTAGATTCATCTGTTCCTATAATTTTCTCTGCCCCAGTGGCACATCCACCATTTTATTGTTAGTAGGACTGGCTGGACAATCTCAAGTGAGATTTCCCCTACCATATTTTGAAAAGAATTACCTCTTTCTAGGCTGACTGGACTCACCCTATGAGCCCTGATCTATATATCCCCTATCTTGAAACCTCCTCTTAGAACATATCACACGTCCAATTCCTTGAGAATGATGTCAGATTCCTTCTCTTGAGGTCTCTACTTCTTCTTGACCACTGCTGATATCCATTGGTTGTATCTACTCATCCAAAGGACTTTCAACCAAAAAGGTTCTTTCTAGATCCCTAGCATAAGTAGGAATGCATATAGGAATAGAACTGGCTTGGATGTCCCTAAACACACCTTTCTCAAAGGTCTGATCCTTGAAGCACAGGTCGTATCGTATTCATCGAGTACCTAGAAAATTTGTTATGACTTTATGAATACTCATCTAGCGAAATGTCACCCTTATGAAGCTATATAAGTTATTGGACACACATATCCTTTATATTTTATGAAAATATCCCCTTCTTTGAGAAAGGTTCTCAAGCACTCTCCATAGATGAGTCACCTCATCATAATATCAAGCAATCTAAACCCCACCATCGCCTTCTTGAGCCACATAGAAGGCTCATCACCAGGTCTATCATCTGATCTAATGGTGTCATGACTGGATGGAAAACTCATTCACCACCACAATTCAGTCCTTAGACACTTGTGATTTAGGTTCACCTCATAACCTACGGTGTCTCTATCACTGAAACTCATGAAGTGCAATCATCTTGTGCATATTATCCATCGGTACTATGAGTACCATGTGCTACTCCACGGGTGGTGGTATAGTTGGTACACCACCTAGAGGTGTTGTCTTTGGTACGAACCCTTGTACCCATCTCATAACCTCACGGATAATTCTCATGATCACATGATGGATTCCTGGATGGATATCTATGTGGAAGCATCTTGAAACAAAATAATATGTACCACAATCAATAGAGTATACCTAGTGAGATGAATCAAGAAGGACATGGAAAACTCAACTGATTCCTATATGATGCACGCACCACCATTTTTCCTACAGCTATTGTTTTCATGTACTAAGTTGAAAGGAAAAATTTAGGGCCCTGGTGTATGGATACATCAACCACCGAACCAACACTGGATTCCCTGGCATGAAATCCATACTCGAAACACTTAACACTGTTGACCCAAACCAAACTCATAGACTCTAGTTTCTTAAGGTAGAATTGACCTCCTATAATACCATTCTATGATGACCTGTCCCCTAGGGCCAATACTGTGACTACCCTAATCCCACCTCCTATAGGTCAGGGGAAGGTGACTATCACCGAGTATGTTTATCCCAAAAAAATGGGATGAATTTTTCTAAGTACTTGTACACATGCACACAACTCCAAGACATAGATGTTGGAAGGTAAAAACACTAAGTAAACAAACACAAGGTATGAAAGGTAGAAAACTGAAGGTAAACAAGGCCAAAATACAATCCCAACTAAAATATAAAAGTTAAAGTACAAGTCTATAGAACTCCTTCGTAGAAAACCCTTTCTAAAGGGTAGGTATGGAAATATTTTTCTAAAGCTGCAGAAGCACATCTCGTCTCTCAGGTCACTCTAAGCACCACTAGAACCTAGTCCACTAAGGACTCCATTAAAGCATCTATTTTTTCACAAGACTTGACATGTGCAGGTGAATCTCATGTATGGATGAGTAAAACAATAGTTAGTAGGGATCCCAAACCACAAAGTTATACCCCAAAGCAATACACAAAGTAGACTACCAAAGTGGTACACAAAGTGTAGCCTCTAAGAAGTACAGTCAAGAGAGTCACTTGAGTCAGATCACACAGGTATAATCTAAAGTATGGAAATCAAGACTATCATTTGTATACATTGAACACCTCATACTATTGAAGCACTCATCCATGATGAGTCACTTAGGCCCACTGGGTCACCTAGACCGACTCATCATTTAGGCATGTTGGTTCACCTATACTTGCTCGTTACTTAGTCCTTCTAGTTCACTTAGACCCACTCATCACTTAGGCATTATGGGTCACCTAGACCTACTTGTCACAGTCTTCTCGTCACATCCAGTCATAGGATTACCACTTGTAGTGAACTTGATTCCATGAGAATCTACTCATCAAGCCATCGGTCATATCTCAACTTCCACTAAAACCCACTAAGATTATATCAAAAGGACATCCTTGTTGTGAGGGTCCCAACACCACAAATGGATCATCAATAAGACGTACAGTTTAAAATATATGGGTGTTTTAGTGAAAAGGGGATGGCTGGATCCAGGTCTGGGTTTGGTTTGACCTAGTCAGACCAACCCGGCCTACGGGACCTAGCCCAGACCGGCTGGGTCCAAGTTATACTGGCTGGGTTCGACCCACCTATCCAACCCAGCCAGTTGGATCAGGCCAGTATTATCCACTTTAGACACAATGGACGATGTGCCCCACCCCCGGATGATGCTACAGGTCACCTCTATGGTCCAACTGGGCCACGGCCCCTTCTCACCACCCGCGGAACTACCACGGTCTTCCTCTGCCACAATGGTGCACTGACAGTTTCTTCTGTGGGCCACCAGACTCAATTCAGTGGTCCATTTTCCAATCTATGGGAATCTTCATGATCCATGGGTCGTCGCCTCCACTATTGTGTACTCCAAGACATCTCTCTGTCGATCCAGGGGTCCATCCATGTTTGGAACCTCTCGACAAGAATTTGATGCAACCACAGGGGTTTTTTGGTGAAGAACACAAGTAGAGATATAGATATCACAATGAACACACAAAATAATGAAAATAATCCTTGTTCATTTGCCCTTTGTTTGTCACATTAGAAACAAATGGGGGGACATTCGAACTAACACTAAGATATAATCCCGTTTCTTAAATCCACACCTGAAAATTTCCATCACGCATGAATGACCAATCTACGGGTCAACTTTTTAGTGAGTGGATCCACATACGATGTTTAGAAAAGAAGAATGTGTCATGACCTGTCCCAGTGGGGCCCACGTCGTGACTCCCCAAGCCCACCTCCAATAGGCCAGGGGCTGGTGACTAGCACCGAGTAGGCATATTACTAACATGGGAGGCATTTCCTAGGAACCTGTACACATGCACACATCACCAAGCCCACAAATGCTTAAATGAAAAACACTAAGGAACAAAAATGCATGCATAAAACCAAACCCAACCAACAGAGTATGAAGGAAGGTAAAGTACTGAAAGTAAACTGAGCCAGAAGACAATCCCACCAGAACAAAAGTCTAAAAACTGCAAAGTCCAACATGTAAGCACAAAAGGTAATGGGACTGCTACTCGTAGCCGTAGGAATGCCTCGGCCTGTAGGGAACTCAGAAAGCCCAGTCCTATCCTAGTCTGCCCTGGAATCTGTCAAAAGGCTACTCATCTGCACAAGACATGACACGTGCGGGAAAAGCCCGTGCAGGGGTGAGTATAATAATACTCAGTAGAGGACCCTGAAAACCAAAAATCAGAACCAAAAGTAAAGGTACAGTCAGCTATACATAGTATATGTCTACATAACACATAGCACAAACCAGATATACTCAAAACCCAGACCCATAGTCTAGAGACAAGACACACAAACACATACCCCCAGTTAGGGGTTCAGTTCGAAGATTCCACGAAGCACTCATTTCACGAGAACACACTCCACGAATCTTATAGTTCTGATGAAATCCATCCAAGAAGTATTATTCATCGGGAACCTTCACGATAGGTAGTTACACTCATTACGGGAGACACACTCATGAGTGAGAAGGTTATGGTAGATAGATGCACGCATTACAGGAGACACACTCCTAAGTGGGAAAGATCACGATACACAGATGAGGGTCACTGCCAGGGCCATGGAGGATACCGCAACTCATCCGGAATTCACCTTCTAGGTAGAGGATCGACGCCCAGTGAATTTTTTCACATCGATTCCAGACTCTACCTCGGGTCAAGAATGGAAAGAGTATCTCGATCTGGGCCTCTCGGATGGATTCCTGACTCTATCACAGAAAGTCCTATTGAAGGGATCATACTTATGTAGAAGTAAATGATGCCTGTCCTTTAGGGGAATGAGAAGAAGGTTCACTAACCCAGAAGAAAGATGTCCAAGTTACGGTGAACCAAAAGGACCATGATATTTTCCAAAAACTACACGGTGTGTAGAAAAGTTACACACCGTGTTTTCTGACCCTGGGTACTGCCCGTGTACAATGGCCCATGTCTTAAGGCTAGTCATGTATAAAAATTGAGTATACGGTGTGTAGTAAGGTGTACACGCCATGTCCGAGTGACTGGGGTTGGCTCCGTGTACGCTGACCATGTGCACGTACACGGTCATCAACCCGTGTACTCCAACCCGTGTAATTGGTACACGGGGTGACCCACGTTACTGGCCTCGCCTAGCCATGTGATGGAGTACATGGTCGTGCACTCCATCCCATGTCTGTTTCCCCCTGGATACATGCCAAGTTCCACAGAGCTACCTCTTCCATGTTGTACACGTCGTGTCGCCTGAAGCCGTGTAGTTCAACCCGTGTCCGTGTACTTCCCAAAATACACGCCGAGCTTCAGGGAAAGCCTAACATGTCATGTGACCAAGGTCACACGCTGTGTGATTTCTCTCTAACCCCTGAAACCCTAGACGTCGCTGCTAGTACTACACGGCGTATTATTCTGAAGTACACGCCTTGTATTCTGGAAATTTCAAAAAATGCGGACCTTCGCCATCGCGCCTTCGGTGATGCTCTGTTCATCGATCCGGCCGTCCGATCTCCATGAAACTCCCTGGTTTTGGTCTCCCCGACACCACGAAGCTGATTCGATTGTTTTCGGACCTCCGATCGACTCCGAAAACATGCAACGATTCATCCGCGTGAAGAATGCTCGATGAACGGCCCTTCCCGATCCGGTCTAATTCATCATCTGCTATCATCGTTGCACCACCGAAAGATCATTTGGGTGTTGATTCTTCAGTTTGGGATCGTTGCATCGCAAAATGGATGCGCAACGATCTGTTGTTTGTCACCCCGCGAAGAACGCGAAGAACGCGCGAGAAGAAAATGGGGAAAGGAAAACCAATCAAACAAAAAGAGGAACAAACCTCTGCCATTGTTCGTCACAGTATTGATCCACTCCCGTTAATAGGCTTAAATAGAGTAGGAATAAACAATAATAATCAATAAGAAATTAATTCCCCAGAATTATCCCAATAAAACCCTCCTGCAAGAACGTACGAATCCACAGATCAACTTTTTTATGGTTGATCCATGTTCATTCTTTAAATCAAGAATGGGGAAAGAAGAATGAAATAACAACCCCTACCTTTTGGAAAGGATTGGTCATTGACGAAAAGTGTCACACTGTCGTCGTCGTCGAGATCCTTCAACTTCGTTGGCGCATTAATTCGCAGCTTTGATTCGTCGTCGTTCCTCATCGAGAGTTTCCTCCAAGGCTCCACGAATTTCTCCAGATCTTCCCCTCAAAAATTCATCAACGACCACCAATCGCTTAACCCATTAAAAAGGGAAACATGATTTAACGTTCTGTTACACTGTGGCATTAATGAGTCAAGTTGTTGTTTCTAAGTCATTATGACATGGAATTTAATATTGAAACAGCTTCCATGTCGCTGCGCTGCAACGGATGTTTCCATAAAAATAAAATAAACATTGAAAAAATTATTTTATTTTTATTTTACTAAAAACTTCTGAAAGTTAACTTCTTCCCTAGACCCACGCCGGTCGGGGTTAGGACCGTTCTTAGGTAAATTCATCATCCCGGACGCAATGGTGCCCTCAGATTTTTAATCCAAGCATTTTTTTGGAAACTTCCATAACCGCGCATGAGTACCGATTCACTTAACTTAAAAAAAGTTTCAAACCACTATTTTGGGCTCTACAAGCCTCGGAATGGGGTTCTATCTCTGCTCCTGGTCTCATAATAATTCCATATAATATTTAAAAATAATACACAAAAAAATCTAAGACATTACATTCTCCCCACCTTGGGGATTTACATCCCCGAAAATCCAAAACAAGACTACTCAAAAAGATGGGGGTACTAGGCATGGATCTGAGCCTCCTGCTCCCACGTGCTCTCTTGAAGATTCTCGTGTTGCCACTGAACTCGCACCAAAGGAATCGATTGCCCATGAAGGATCCTCTCCTGCCGATCCTTGATCTCCACCGAGTACTCAGCAAAGGTCACTCCATCCTCGATGTCCATCTTTCCCCAATCGATGACGTGTGATGGGTCATGTATGTACCTCCTCAACTGAGACACGTGGAAGACATCATGTATCTGATGCAACTGTGGCGGTAGAGATATGCGGTAAGCCACCTCGCCAACTATGCACAGTATCTGGAAAGGTCCAATGAACCTCAGAGATAGCTTTCCGCCTTGGCCAAATCTCTGTAACCCTCATCGAGGTGAGACCTGAAGAAAGATGTGGTCTCTCTCTTCAAACTCCAGAGTTCTCCATCATCTGTCAGCATAAGACTTCTGCCAGCTCTGTTCAGTCTTCATCTACTCTCAGATGATCTGAACCTTCTCAGTGGTAGCTCGCACCAACTCTGGACCCATGAGTGCTGACTCTCCGGGGTTGGTCCAACAAAGCAGTGACCGACAGGGCCTCCCTTACAAGGCCTCGAACGGTGCCATACCAATGGTGGAGTGGTAGATATTGTTTTATGCAAACTCCACCAGTGGTAGGTGGTCCTCCCAACTGCGACCAAAGTCCAAGACACAGGCTCGCAACATATCCTCCAGAACCTGAATGGTCCTCTTCGTCTAACCACCTGTCTGGGGATGAAACGTTGTGCTCAAGCGTAGCTGAGTCCCAAAATCCTCCTGTAATACCTTCCACAATCGGGATGTGAAACGGGCGTCTCGGTTCGAGACTATTTTCAAGGGGACTCCATGAAGCTGAACTATCTCTTGCACGTAGAGGAATCCCAAGATTTCTACGGAACTCTACTCCCTAATAGCTAGGAAGTGGGCCGACTTGGTGAGTCGGTCAACGATCAACCAGATGGAATTATGCCCCTTGGATGTTTGTGGTAAGCCTGTCACAAAGTTCATAGATATTCGATCCCACTTCTACTCTAGAACTTCCAAAGGTGAGCTAATCCCGCTGGAACCTAGTGCTCATCCTTCACCTGCTGGCATGTAAGGCATCGAGAAACGAACTCTGCTACTGCCTTCTTTATGACTAACTACCAGAACTGTTGTCGGAGATCCTGGTACATCTTTGCCACTCCCGAATGCACCTCCAAAGGGGATGTATGAAACTCCATTAGGACCTCCTCCCACAATGCCATCGGTACAACAGTGCATCATCTGAAAAGAATTACGTGCTCCCCACCTTGAAAATATCCATCAGGAGCATGTCATGTGGATAACTGAGCACGTAATTCTACACATTCGACATCTTCTAGATGCGCCTCCCTAACCCTTTGTAAGAGTGGAGGGGCGAAAATCATCGACTATAGGTAATTTGTATCCTCTCCATCCACAAAGGATAACTACAACACATCTAAATGCTATGTTGCCTCACTCAACAGTTGTGAGCTTGACCTTATGCTAAGAGAATCTTCCACCTTGTTCCCTTTCCCAGGAGTATAGATGATCTCTAAATCATAATCCTGGAGGAACTCTAGCCAACACCTCTTCCTCAAATTCAGATATTTTTGTGAGAAGATGTACTTGAGGCTCCTGTGGTCAGATTAGACGATAAACCGCTCGCCCATAAGGTAGTGTCGCCACATCTTCAATGCAAGACTACTGCTGCCAACTCAAGATCATGGGTCGCATAGTTCTGCTCATGTGGCCTAATCTGGCATGAACCATAATAAATCACTAGCTACCTCTATATCAGGACACAGCCAAGCCTAGTCCCAGATGCGTCGCAGAAAACTATGTACTCGACACCCTCCTTCGGCAATCTTAAGACTGGGGCGCTTGTCAAACTCTATCTCAACTGCTCGAAAGCCTGATGGAACTTCTCCTTCCACATGAAGGGTTTCCCCTTCCTGGTCAAGGCCATCATCGGTGCTGATATCCGGGAGAAATCAGGAATGAATCTTCGGTAATATCCTGCCAACCCAAGGAAGCTCTGCACCTCCATCACACTCCGAGGTGGCTCCTATGATAATACAGCCTCCAACTTGGTTGGGTCTACAGCTACTCCATCTGCTGAGATGACCTGTCCCAGAAAGTGGACCTCCTGAATCCAGAACTGGGACTTTGAGAACTTTCCATAAAGCTGGTGCTCCTGAAGTACGTCTAGAACCATCCGTAGGTGTCTCGCATGCTCCTATTCTGATGCCGAGTACATAAGGATGTCATCGATGAAGACCACTACGAACCAGTCTAAGTACGGCTGGAAAATCAAGTTCATCAGTCCCATGAATACTGTAGGGGCGTTTGTCACGCCGAAAGGCATCACCAATTACTCATAGTGATCGTAGTGGCATTTAAAAGTCGTCTTCGGTATATCCTCATCCCGAACTCATAGCTGGTGATAGCCTGATCGAAGTTTAACCTTTGAGAACCACCGTGCCCCTCTTAGCTGATCGAAGAGGTCATCGATCCTTGGAAGTGGATACTTGCTCTTCACCATCACTTGGTTCAAGCATCGGTAATCCACGCACAACCTCAGACTCTCGTCTGCCTTCTTGGAAAAACAAGACTGGGGCCGCCTAGGGTAAAACGTTAGGTCTCATGAAACCCTTTCTCTGCAATTCCTCCAACTGCACCCTCATCTCGTGAAGCTCTATGAGTGCCATATGATACGCTGATGAGGAAATTGGTGTTGTCCCAGGGTGTGAGTCGATGCAGAAGTTGATTTCCTGGCGGGGAGGTAACCCTGGAACATCTTCAGGAAATACACCCACATACTCCGCCACTACTGCTGGGAATTGAGAGCTCACAAAATCTACTGCTCAGAGGGCAAGGCTGGCAAAATCATGAGCTATTGGCTACACCCTCTTATGCATAAGCCCATTCTGTGCTTCCTGGGTTTCCCTTTCTCCGACAAAGGAAAACCTCATCCCATCACGGCAGACACACCACACTCTTCACCTAAAACAGTCAATCTGGGCATGGAATGAAGATAACCAATCCATACCAAGAATGACGTCATAAGGCCTCAATGCTACCACCAAGAGGTTCCAACCGAAACTCTCACCTCCAACGGTATGATCACACTATCTGCAAAGGTCTGTGATCGTCGAGTCTCCTCCCATAGGTGTCTCCAAGCATAAGGATTGAGTCAAAAGTTCTACTGGAAT
Source organism: Viscum album (assembly GCA_963277665.1). Lineage (NCBI taxonomy): Eukaryota > Viridiplantae > Streptophyta > Magnoliopsida > Santalales > Viscaceae > Viscum > Viscum album. The sequence continues at coordinate 1,880,582,464 of OY728156.1, read as the reverse complement.
CTCGATGTTTTGTACAAGACATGTGGCTATGAAGGAATGACTGGAACCTATGTCTATAAGTACGGAAGCTAAGGTAGAAAACACATAGATCATACCTCGAATCATCCCTAGAGCCCCTGGGTTATATTCCTCGGCTGTATGCAGTTGTCCCCCAGCTCCCTGAGCCTGGTACGGGCCTCCTGGGTGTGGTGGTGGAAGTAAGTCAAAGCGTGTGCCACCACTCGTAGCTCTCCCTGCTTCTCTACCACATCCACTGCCTGGTGGGTCTATCTGCTCCACTCTCTGCCTCTACCTTGGTGGTCCATCCACCGTTTCCCTATCAGCAGCTCAACGGGTTGAACAATCTCTAGCGAGATGTCCCCTACCATCGCACGCATAACATCGCTTCTCCCTAGGCTGACTGGATCCATCCTGAGAGCCTTGGACTGTTGATCCTCTATCCTGGGTCCTCCTATGACGTTTCTCACGTCTAGATCCCTATGTCTGACACGGGCTCCCTATTGTCGGTGTCTCCGCACCTGTCTGTCTGCTGCTGACTACCGTCGGCTCTCTCTACTCTGCCAAGAAGCTCTCGATCACCAAGGCCCGCTCAAGCACTCCAGTATAAGTTGATATGCATAGAGGCGCGACACTAGCTCGTATTTCCCACCGTAGTCCCCGCTCAAAGGTCTGATCTCTAAGGTATTGATCCCTGACCATATCCATCGAGTAACGGGTGAGGTTAGTGAACCTCGATGAATAGTCAGATATTGCATACTACCCTGCTGGAGCTGAAGAAGCTCCTAGATGCGCATAGCTCTCAGCGTAACCGGAGAGAACTCCTCCCTGAAGAGTCGCTCAAACTCCATCCAGGAAAGAGTCTCCTCATCGTGATTCTGTTTGTTCAGACTCCACCATCGTCCCGCTGAACCCTGAAAAAGGCTTGCTCCTAGGATCACCATCTGGTCTACTGGTGTCCTCACTAGATAGAAAACTCTAGTCACCTCCTCAAGCCAGTCCTCATCCGCATGAGGGTCGGGCTCGCCTCGGAACCTGAGGGTTCTCTGTCTCTAGAACTCATGGAGCACGCTAAGCTTGCACTCCTCATCGGTCGGTACTGCAGGTACCACGGGTTGTCCCACTGGTGGTGGCATAGCAGGTGCACCACCTGGTGGCAACACCTGGGGGACTGGTCCTTGTATCGAAGCCTCTTCACTGAGGGGTTCATCCTTGTCATCGCGCTGCTGAATCCTAGTGGGTATGCGTCACGGAGGCATCCTGTAATGAAACAAGATGCACAATGGTCAATGAGTATATCTGGATAGCTGACACAAAGGACAAGGAAAACACAACCCATTCCTATATGATGCATGTACCATTAATTTACTTCCCCGCAACTAGTGTTTTCATGTATCGAGTCGAAAAGCAGGTTATCAGAGTCCGGTTGTATGGATACGTCGGCCGCCGCACCAACACTGGAGTCTCTGGCCTGAAATCCGAACTCGAAACACTAAACATTGTTGCCCCAAACCAATCTCACAGACTCTTGGTCCTAAGTTAGAACTGACCACCTCTAATACCACTCTGTCACGACCCATCCCAGTGGGGCCCGCACCGTGACTCCCCAAGCCCACCTCTAATAGGCCAGGGGCTGGTGACTAGCACCAAGTATGCATATTACTAACATGGGAGGCATTTCCTAGGAACCTATACACACAAACACATCACCAAGCCCACAAATGCTGAAATGAAAAACACTTAGGAAAAAAATGCATGCATACAACCAAACCCAACCAATAGAGTACGACGGAAGGTAAAGTACTGAAAGTAAACTGATCCAGAATACAAGCCCACCAAAACAAAAGTCTGAAAACTACAAAGTCCAACCTGTAATCACAAAAGTTATTGGGACTGCTTCTTGTAGGCATAGGAACGCCTCATCCTGTAGGGAACTCATAAATCCCGGTTCTATCCTAGTCCACCCTGGACTCTATCAAAAGGCTGATCATCTGTACAAGACATGACACGTGCGGGCAAAGCCCGTGCAGGGGTGAGTATAACAATACTCAGTAGAGGACCCCAAAAACCAAAAAGAAGTACAAAAAGTAAAGGTACAGTCATCTATACATAGTATATGTCTACAAAACACATATCACAAACCAGATATACTCAAAACCCAGACCGGTAGTCTAGAGACAAGTCACACAAATGCATACCCCTAGCTAGGGGTTTAGTTCGAAGATTCTATGAAGCACTCATTTCGTGAGAAAACACTCCACGAGTCTTATAGCTCTGATGACTTCCATCCAAGAATTATTGTTCATCAAGAACCTTCACAAGAGGTAGTTACACTCATTACAGTAGACACACTTCTGAGTGAGAAGGTTATGGTAGATAGATGCACTCATTGCGGGAGACACACTCCTGAGTGGGAAAGATCATGATACACAGATGAGGATCACTTCCAGGTCCATGGAGGATACCGTGACTCATCCAGAATTCACCTTCTAGGTAGAGGATCGATGCCCAGTGAAGTTGGTCACGTCGATGTCGGAATCTACCTTGGGTCAAGAATGGATAGAGGATCTCGATCCGGGCCACTCTGATGGATACCTGACTCTATCACAGAAAGTCCTACTAAATTGATCATACTTCTGTAGAAGGAAATGATGCCTGACATTCATGGGAATAAGAAGAAGGGGCACTAACCCAGATGAAAGATTTACAAGTTATGGTGAACAAAAGGACTACGTCGTTTTCAAAAAATTACACGGCGTGTAGAAAAGTTACACGCTGTGTTGTCAGACCCCGGGTACTGCCCATGAACAACGGCTCGTGTTGTAAGGCTAGTCGTGTAGAAAAACTGAGTACATGGCATGTAGTACGGTGTACACACCGTGTCTGAGTGACTGGGGTTGGCTCTGTGTACGCTGGCAATGTGCCTGTACACGGTCATCAAACCGTGTACTCCAACCCGTGTAATCGGTACACGGGGTGACCTGCGTTACTAACCTCGCCTGTCCAAGTGATAGAGTACATAGTCGTGTACTCCATCCCATGTTCGTGTTCCCCCTGGATACACGCCAAGTCCCACAGATCTACCTCTTCCATGTTGTACATGTTGTGTCTTATGAATCCGTGTAGTTCAACCCGTGTCTGTGTACTTCCAAAAATACATGCCGAGCTTCGGGGAAATCCTAACATGTCATGTGACCAGGGTCACACACCGTGTGATTCCTATATGACCCCTAAAACCCTAGCCATCGTTTCCAGTACTACACATCATGTTCTTCTGAAGTACATGACGTGTATTCTGGAAATTTCCAGAAACATGGACCTCCGCCATCGCGCCTCCGGTGATGCTCTGTTCATCGATCCGACCATCCGATCTCTACCAAACTCCCAGGTTTTTCTCTCCCCGACACCATGAAGCTGATTCCATTGTTTTCGAACCTATGATCGGCTCCGAAAATATGCAATGATTCATCCGCATGAAGAATTATTTATGAACAACCCTTCCTGATCTGGTCTGATTCATCGTCCGCTATCGTTGTCTCACCACCATAAGGTCGTTGGGGTGTCGATTCTTCAATTTGGGATCGTTGCTTCGCAAAACGAATGCACAACGATCTGTTGTTCATCGCCTCGCGAAGAACATGGAAGAAGAAAATGGGGAAAGGAAAACCAATCAAACAAAAAGAGGAAAAAACCTCTGCCATCGTTCGTCACGGCATTGATCCGCTCCTATTAATAGGCTTAAACAGAGTAGGAATCAAAAATAATAATCAATAAGAAATTAATTCCCCATAATCATCCTAATAAAACCCTCCTGCAAGAACCTATCAATCCACGGATCAACTTGTTCATGGTTGATCCATGTTTTTCGTTTAAATTAAGAACGGGGAAAGAAGAATGAAATAGAAATCCATACCTTTTGGAAAGGATAGATTTTTGAAGAAAATGGCCGCACTGTCATCGTCGAGATCCTTCAACTCCGTTGGTGCAGCGATTCACATCTTCGATTCATCATTGTTCGTCACCGAGAGTTTCCTCCAAGGATCCACGAATTTCTCTAGAGCTTCCTCTCAAAAATTCGCCAATGACCACCAATAGCTTAACCCATTAAAAAGGGAAACATGATTTAACATTCTGTTACGCTATGGAATTAATGAGTCAAGTTACTATTTCTAAGTCATTATGACATGGCATTTAATATTGAAACAGCTGCCCTATCGTTGCGCTGCAGCAGATGTTTCCATAAAAATAAAATAAACATTGAAAAAATTGTTTTATTTTTATTTTACTAAGAACATCCGAAAATTAACTTATTCCTTCGACCTGCGCCGGTCGGGGTTAGGTCCATTCTTAAGTAAATTTGTCATCCCAGACACAATGGTTCCCTCAGATTTTTAATCCGATCATCCGTTTGTAAATTTCCACAACCATGCACGAGTGCCGATTCACTTAACTTAAAATAAGTTTCAAACCACCGTTTCCGGATCTTTGGGCTTCAAAATGGGGTTTCGTCTCTGCTCCTGGTCACATAATAATTCCATATAATATTTAAAAATAATACACAGAAAAATACGAGACATTACAGAATGGTGTAAGGGTAACCACAGAGAAATCAAAACCACTTACCTGGCATTGGATCGTTCATCGATGAAGAATGGAGTAGCACGCCGTCTTTCGTAGATCCTTGATCTGAAATCCATTGTCGATGGTGATATCCTTCGATGAGAAAGGAAGGAATGAATATGTATATTTTTATTCTTCAATGGTAATTCTCTATAGCCTCTAAGAAAAACTTCAAGATCATGGAAACGATCCTGAATTGTTTTTAGACTATTAATTGAAAAAATGTGTTTTAGCATTTCTATTACACTGAGTCACCATGCCATTATGTTGTTTAATTTATGAAATGAAATAGAATTTTTTTTATGCTTCAGTTTTAGTGTTGTTATGCTATTTAATTTATGAAATGAAACAGTCGGCTTGATGTTGCGTTGCAGCGAAACAATTTGAATAAAATAAACTTTCTTAAGATTTTTTTTCTTTAAAATGCTCAAAAATTAACTTTTACCCTCAATCCATGCTGGTCAAGGTTAGGTATTTATTTAGGTGAAGTATTCACATGACTTGGCTGGACACATATTTAGGGTTTCATAGGATCCACGGTGGCATGGTCTGAAGGGTGTTGCATGTCTTGGTTGACACCTCTGGCATACATTGCAGGATCAGGCCGACACATCCAGGGGTGTCAAATGTCCTAGATGACACTTCTAGGAGACATTGAGAGACCAGATGACATGTCTAGGGGACTCCATGGGTCTTAGATGATTTGTCCAAGGGTGTTGTGAGATCTGGATTTTCATGTCAAGATGTGTCAGCAAGACTCAACTGACACGAACAGGAACCGTTATATGAGTTAGGCGATATATCTAAAGGACATCGCGAGTCTAGGGGAAATACCCATATGGTTTATGGGATTCAAGTGGTTATTTTAGAGGTTTTTAAGACTTGTCCTCATATGCTTATATTGATCTGCATGTCCCTAGTGACATGTCCAAAGGCTGTCATGAGATCCGAGTGACGCGGCTTGGTATTGTCTCGTATCTTTCAATGAAACCCGTGAAGCTTATGGAGGTTCGTGATCATGCCTTCCACTTGAGTCTTCCACTTTAAATCCTAACTTTTTCCCTTTTATTATGAGTTCCTTGTATCAGTTCATTGTTAGTTTGTTTGGGTCTCATGTGATCTGGAATACATGTGATAAGGTCTTTGCATGCCTTTCAAGAAGACCTTCACATGACATTTGATTGATCATGAAAAGGGATTTATGCATCTGCATGACTGCTTTGGTGGTCCACCAGGGTATTACCCAGTGGATAGTCAACTGGTTTCATGATTTTTGGTGTGAAGAAGGCCGGATTCTAAATGATGATGTGTGTAGCAGCGGCCTGGGTCAAAACTTCTAGTGTCCAACCAACCAACACTTTCTTTGAGTTGGAGTAGAGAATTTATATGGGTAGCCATCTGCGTACACACCAGTTTGTGCAGGGAATCTGGCATGATTCCAGGATTGATTCAACATGGTGTATGGCATTATGTGGTTTTTCAAGTCTCTACAGTGGACTCCGTCAAGGGTGTCGCCTAATTTTCAGCGGTCGCAAGTCCATCCATCCTTTATCAAATTATTGTTGAATACTGAGAACTCGCACTTCGAAGGACTTACATGTCATCATGTAAACATGTCCAAGGGTCCTCACGAGATCCAAATGACTATCAGAAGGCATTTTGGAGTCCTTGTGTGTCTTTTTCTGAGGTCTCATGGGACCGCGCTGAGGGTGTGTTGGGCGCATCGCATGCCCCTCAACGACCGTGAACCCTACTCGCCTCCTCCTTTCCTATATCCTTTGCTTTATATGAGAAATTTATAGAGTCATGTGAGATTTCACATATGTAATTGAGGGTATTTCCTATATTTTTTTAGATGTATCGCATGACCAATGTTGGTTGCATGGTGGTGCATGAGCATTCCATGGAAAAATATATTTGTTTTTCCTTAGATCATCATGAAGTTGTATGGACATGTGTAATGTCTTCCATATAGTGAGGATATTAATCCAAATGGACCTCATGAGATGTATTGGATAGGTTTTTAGGGACTCTCGGTATGTTGCATTTCACTCAGGGTGCACATCACATGTCTTTCAGCAACCACAGACACCACTCACCTCCTTTATTTTTATTACCTTTGTTTTATGCGATAAGAGTTGGGAGGTATAGAAGTTTGATCAAGTAATATATCTGATTTTTACTCAATTTTCTAGTGGTTTTAATTTTATTAATATGGATCATATGAGATTGCATAATTATATTGTGGAAAAAACCATGTGTCTATCCTTAGAGTGTCATGGAGTTGTCTGGACATGCCTGAAGGATTCCATGTGGCATGGCTAATGAGATGAAGGGGTTCTGTGAGATACACCAGATAGGTTGTGGTGTGTTTCATGTATTTAGGTGCATTTTTCATGTCTTCTAGTGACCACAGACCCCTCTCTCTTTCCCCTAGTAATCTCCTTCATTCATTGTGATGAAGGCTCGAATATCTTGTGAGATGTCTTGGAAATCATCTAGGGATTTTATTCTTCCCAATCATTACTCGGTGCATGATCTCTATGACCATCGAGGGTCTCTACCTTTGAATTTCATTTTCTTTTATTTTTTAGGGAATCTATGTGGTTTTTCAGGAACTTTTCAATGAAAAACCACGTGACCTGGGAGGCACTCATTCAGCTTTCACTATTCGGCCACTAGTGATCAAGGGTGATCTTTGAGGAGGGTTTTGAGAGATTTTTCACAGGATAATTTCTATGCATGGATAAATCACATGACCTTGAGATGGTCATGTGATTGTGAGTCTTTTAGAGTATCCACAAGTCTTTAACCTTCCTCTTCCTTTCTCTCATGAGAAAGATAATACCCACGTTTAGTTGTTTATTCTCTTGTGATTTTGTTGATGCGTGTTTGGAGAGTGTCAAAAAATGCCCCCCCTCAGGACCAATGTTTGAGGGGACAAGGATTTGGTCCTATGGACAACTAAATTCTAACCAGAGTCATTGGTGGTGTCGCGAACCTATTCTCTTGGGTGATGTTTAGTCTACTAGGCGACCTTTGGTATTCCTCAAACCTCCTATATATAAGGGGATGGAGGACATTTCATTCCAATAGCCACCTCCTTATCTAGAGCCCTCCCACTACTTCCATATGGGGCTAGCAGACCAAAGATGAATCAAAACACTATGGGGTGTTGAGTTCCTCCATGTTACTCATAGGGATCACGAGGAGCGGAGTTCCTTATATACAAATGGGGAGATGCCTTTAACTAATAGGTTAAGTCCCTTATACATTGGTAGAATGGCCAAGAAAAGATGATCTCCACTATTTTCCAAGGGTTGTGGAAGATTTGTGGGTCAAATATGGTTGATGCTGAAATTATAGGGAAGTAAGGACCACCTGGGTAGTTGGGATGTGGGTGATATAAATCACAACCCAAAAGCTTGAGCTGAGTGATATTGAATGGTGTAGACATTTCAGGTATGTACCTTGACTCTATGGGGTTCTAGGTTTTACCATAGTGCTATTGAGGCTCACAAGGATTAAGATACCCTTTATGTTGGGCTAAGATGTCCCTAGTCGGTGGGTATATGCCCTTCTGTGTTAGTAGCATGGCCAAGTGGAGAGATTTCTTTTCCTTTCCAGGGGCTATAAAATATTTATGAAGACTCAAAAATCGATATGATGAAGTTTAGTATAGAAGAGAGGCTATCCAATAAGGGTTATGTAACCCTAGATAAACTTATCTCTAAACTGAACATCTTGAGCTCTACACCTTGTGGTTTTGAATCACATGGTGTGATCCATCAAAAGGTTCAAGAATGAATGGTCCCATTCTGTCTTTGAGAATGGGTACAGAACATGGTGATGAAACATTGAGGATATTAGATCCTCTTGGATAGTCTTATATAGAGACTGTAAATCATAGTCCAAAGTTCTCAGGTCATGATGAAGGTATGGGACAGTCATTCGGGTGATACCTATAACATAATGGGGTGTTGGGTTCCACATTGGTGACATCAGGCTCAAAAGAATTGGAAATCCCTTTATGTTGGGCCAAGATGTCCCTAGTTGGTGGGTCTGATCCCTCATATCAACATCATGAGAAAAATAGAGATATCTATTTTCCTCTTTAGGGGTAATGAAATATTTGTAATGATACGAAACACTTTAGATCATGAAGTGGGATATATGAAAATTGTAAGATCCAAGAAGGGTGCGAGCACTCTAAAAGTTATTCAACAACCTATTGAACATATTCTCATGGTGAGGATATGTGACAAATCATTTCTATAGTTTTTTTCTAGACTAGGGGGTCCAACGAGCAAATCTTGGATTTTACTAGGGCTATAGAATAGACCCTATGATATTTATGCCTTATTTACTTGTGCCATGATTTTTTCATAAACTCTAGAGATGATGAGTTTAGTGGGTGATTACTCGACTTTTTATCAAGTCACCCTCTATGGTTTTTCAACCTGACGAGTTTTGTGTCACTTTCATTAGTAGTTTAGGGTATTGTGATTTGTACCATTGTGTGATAGAGTTTAGGTTCGTACAGCTTTGACCGAGGTGTGAGTAGTTTAAGGTTATGTCACTTGGAAATGGTATGGCTATGTTACACAAGAGGCTCATTAGGATACCTAGGGTCAATATTACTCCAACATCCCCTTGAGCAGGTGGTGGAGATGTTGTAAATCATGGATCAAGGTTATCAGGTCATGAGTGATGATATAGGACAATCATTCTGGGGATAACCTATTTACAATGGGGTGGTTGGTTCCACCTTGGTGACATCAATATCACAAGAATCATAAATCCGTTTATATTGGGCCAAGATGTCTCTGGTTGTTGGGTCTGAGCCCTCATGCCAATAGCATGTCAAAACAGGGAGATCTATTTTCCTCTTCCAAGGGCTTTGAAAGGTTTATGATGACTCAAGACACTGGGTACATGAAGTTTGGAGTATGGATTGAGGTTCTCAAAAATATAATATAAGAACAATGTTCTATGGTTAGCTGGGGTAAGGCTCTTATGGTCCTTTGATAAGGAAGGGTGATGGATGATGACCTACACAGTTTATTATCATGTAGTGGGGGTGTTCTTCTGTGCAGTTTAAAGTCATGTGGTAAGGATATACTTCCATGTAGTTTGACATCATGTGGTAAGGACATGGGAACCGATGTGAATTAATGGGTATATTGCGGTTGGGCCTAAGAGTAGAGGTTTGGGCATCACTATATATCTCATGAGTATGATAATCAAATTGTATGTAGTTCTAGAAGGACTATGCAATTTAACGTCATGTAGAAAGGAATTATTTCCATGCAGTTTAACGTCATTCAGTAAGGACGAAGGTGGGAGAATGAGGTCCCAAAGGGGATGTGCATGGCATAATAAATAAAAACCAACGTGAATGAGGACCAAAGAGATCCAAGCCACACCATGCATCCCCGAAAGGGGCTTTGTCCAAGATTCCAAATAGAAGGTAGGATTTTTGGTACCTTGGGATGTACCGGAAGACTAAATGTCTAGGTATTCCTATGTATCCCATAAGGATGGGAATCAAGACACACATAATTCTAGATGGACTATGTAGTTTAACATCTAGAAGAAAGAAAATGGGTGACTTGATGTGAATGGAGGTCGATATCATGGATCTGTGTAGTTTTATTTCATGTGATAAGGACATTAGATACCATTTATTTCGTTGTATGAGTTCATCCCAAGCCTTCATGCCCTGATTTATGTAGGGAATCCCTTACCAAAATTCCTAAGCCCATGTGAGCTATGCTCAATGTGAGAAATAAGGAAGGAAAATGGTCTATTTCACCATTCAGATGCAATAGAGGATAGGATAGGAGTATTTTATGTCATGCAGTGGCTGGGCCAAGATATAGGTCAAGGCATACCTACGTATCTCATTGAAAGATATACTCTATGCAAGTCTGGACTATACATAGAGGTGTTCATTATATCTTATTGATAGTTTTCGTTGAAACTAGGATTAAAGATCTAGGCGTAACTATGTATCAAGTGATTATAGGAATCAAGATACATGTTGTTCTTATAGAACTATGCAGTTTAACATCATGAGGTAATGATGAATATGGGACTTACACCAATGTGTATACTCTATTGATGGAATATATGAAAAGTATTTCTTTAGAAATCTCACATTGTTGGGTGGTGTGACATGCTCCCCATCCATAGTGGCCAGCAAATTGGATCCACTATGATAGACCTTATGTATGAAGTAAAGTCCCTTCCACTTGGCTTCCAACTTTGGGGGATTCTTCCCTGGTATCATTGGAGTTCCAAGAGATAATACCTGTTCTCCTTGGAGGAATGAATGAAGGAGAACATTTTTATTGGAGGATTGTGCTATTCGGTTCTAGTGAATCTTGAGGTTGTGTAGTTTTCACAACCTCATCTCATCCAGTCGCTCCAACTCATCCAGTCATTTTTGTGATTGCTCTTCATCAGAGAGTTTCCCTCAAATAGCTATTAGGAGTGAAGGAAACTAGAAATATATGGGTAACATAGCCTTGGTCCCATACACCAGTGAGTATGGAGTTACTTATGTAGTAGTATGTGTAGTGGTACGGTAGGACCATAGAGTGTGGAGGAGTTTGTCCGGCATTATATTCTTATCCTTGTTCACCATATTTTGGAGTATATTAAATATGGTCTTATTGAAAGCCTCTATATTTCCATTTTCCAATGCATGATAACAAGATGGGTGATTTTATTCAATGTTATACTCCTGGTATAACTTCTTTAAATCTGTAGAATAGAATTTAGTTCTATTTTCCCTTAATATTGTGTGAGGGACTCTGAACCTGGTGATGATATAGGACTTTATGAAGTTGATGATATTATTTGTTCCTAATTCCTTGAGGGGTAACACATAAGTCCATTTGGAAAATAAGTTGGTATTATTAAGGATGTACTTGAACTAATTTGAGGTGGATGGGGGATATGGCCTCACAATATCCATCCCCCAAATAGAAAATGTCCAGGAATATCTGGTTGTATGCAATAATTCTGGGGGCTGATGGATGAAGTTTTCATGAATCTAGAATGCATGAAATTTCCGGGTGAATTCCATGTAGTCTTGTATCATTGTCAGCCAATAATATCCCAACAATCTAATCTAGTGTGAGAGCCTGATTCTAGATTGGTGGGTACTGTAGGAACCTACATGGACTTCTTCTATGATGGCGATATTTTATCCCCCTTTTATCCACATAAGGATAATTCCATCGAATCTATGCTTGTATAGGATTTTTTGATCATTTGGGTCATCCTACAAGGTTAAGTTTGATGATTAATGATGAATATGTTCCTTTCCAACATGATCTTCTGTGAGAGTCATGTCCCGAAGATATCTGATTACAGGCTCCATCCATCTAGGGGTGGTTATTAGTTCATCCCGCACTGGGGTGGTGCTGACCTGATTTATCTCCTTCATATCACATATGATTATCGATGAGACCATTATTCTATGTCCTATGTGTAAGGTTTCCTCCTCGTAATTAGGGTTAGCTAACATAGTGGCTACATTATCCAGTGTGTCAGCACAATCATTCTGTGATCGGGGGATATGTGTAATGTGGGCTCAAAGGGGAACTTCACCATCAGTCCCCTGACATAACCGTTGAGGGGGTCTCGTTCTTCCTTCTTGATGTAATATTCATTGTTGATCTACCTTATCACTAGTTATGAATCCCCTTTGATGTTTAGGTAGACTATGTGATGATTTAGAGCTAGTTACAACCCATCTAGGAGGGTTTTATACTCAACCTCATTATTCATGCAGCCTTCAGATAGTGAGAAAGACTAGGAAAAAAACTGCTTTGTCTGGAGAGAAAAATATAATCCACATACCAACTCGATTGATCTTATGGTTCTCTAAGACTCTAGGAGGTTCCATAAAAATACATTTCCCATGTATGGGGAGTTTCGTGGACATAGAATACCTCTTCATCGGGAATATCAGTGTCCTCTGGAGTATTTTCCGGAGCAGGATGTGCTGCCAAGAAGTCAGCAAGAGATTGTACTTTTACTGACTTCTAGGATATAAACTAGATTTCATACTGCTATAGAATGACCACTCATCGATCCAGACACCCAATCAACATTGGGTGTCCAAGGATGTACTTGATTGGGTCAATACGAGAGACCAGGTGAACCTCATGGTCCAACAGGTAATGCCTTATCTTTTTCACTATGAAGATGAGTGAAAGATAGTTATTTTTTAAATCAAAATATCTTCTCTCAATACCCATCATAGTATGGATGAGGTAGTAGAGACTATTCTCACTCCATTTTTCATTCGTCTACGTGAGGAGGGAACCCAGTGATCATTCCATGGTGGCCACATATAAGATGAGTGGCTTCCCTTCCGCTAGAGGCATCAAAATAGGTGGGTGTAGTAGGTATTTCTTGAGGTTTTCAAAGTATTTTTTATAGTCATCATCTCATTGGTGGGTTAATCCCTTATTCATTAGCCTTGTGAATGGGAGATCATTTATGACCATGTTGGATATAAATTGTCGAATGTAGGCGAGGTTCCCTTGGAGTCCCCTTAGTTATTTTAGATTTCTGGGGGGGGCTAAATTGCTAGGATATAACTAGTATTCTATGGTTCCACCTCAATACCATTGAGATGTACCAAAAAACCAATGAATTTTCTTGATGTTACCCCAAAATCGCACTTTAGCAGATTCATCTTCAGATTATGTCTTCGTAACTTGTCAAAGATTTCATAGAGATACATGAAGTGATCATATCATTTTTGATATTTGATGACCAAATTTTCAATATAACACTCGACTACCCTTCCCAATAATGTCTTAAAGATGCGATGTATAGTGTACTGATATGTGGTTCCATCATTCTTTAATCTTATGGGCATGACCTAGTAGAAGAAGATACCCTAGGGTGACCTGAAGGTGGTGTCTTCTTCTTCCTCATGGGCCATCTTGATATGATTGTACCCTAAATACCCATCAATAAAGGAAAGGGCTTTGAATCTATAATTTGCATCAATAAAGTGTTATTTTATCGGAAATGGGAGCTCATTCTTCAATTAATGCCGATTAAGGTCTCTAAAATCAATGAAGACTGTAATTTGCCTATTATTTTTCTTGATGGGGATGATGTTGGAAATCCATTTCAGGTATTTCACTTCTCATAAAAAGTTTTATTTGATCAAATTGTCGAATTTCACATCCAAATTTGTATCATGAGAGGGTTTCATTCTCCTGGACTTCTTCTTGAATCCCCTATGCTCTTCGGGTAGTCTGAGATGGTGTGTAGCCATATTTAGATTCAATCTAGACATTTATAAATAGTTCTAGGAAAATAAATATTGATGTTGCTTTCAGAATTTGATATACATCTCCTAATATTTGGGAGTCATGGTGGTGCTAATCAAGGAAGGTGGTGGGTCTTATTATTTCCCCAGATTTATCTTTCATAGCTCATTTATGATGGCAGAAACACCTTCCTCAAATGATAGAGGGGTGTTTCTGAGATTATCCTTAACTTATTTCATTTCTAAGTCTGTAGGGAACATTTTAGATGATAATAGAAGTTTGGGGGTCTCTCCATCACTATCAAGGTGAGGGAGGTCATCAAAAAAATATCATCATCTCTTGTCATCTGAGTTACAACAGAGAGATGCTGAAGTTGATTGTCGTTGAGGACAAGAGCGACCTCGACCTCTAGGATTGGGTCTTCTATTTTGACCATTTTTATGGGGAGCAAATAATCCTCATCAAGCATGCTCTCAGGATTTATAGGGGCATCCCCTAAACCATTGGGGGTGGAAACCTGTATAACATCATTTACCATCAATTATTTGCCTCTCTTCTTATAGAAGTCTTCTTTAGTATATATGGCTCTACAAGTCTTGAAGGGGGTTATGTCACTATGAAGTATGTTAACCTTTCCATTTATAGGTTACTTCAAACATTGATGGAATGTTGATGGTATCTTTGAGTGTTTATAGGTCCAGGTACTTTTAAATAAGACATTAAATGAAGTATCATATTGGATGACCATGAACTCGTCCTTGGATGTGAGCTTGCCAAATTAGGTCTCTAGATTAATCTTCTCGAGGGACCTTTGCTCGCGCTTATCATACCCCTGTATGGTCATCTTCATAGTGGATAGGTCCCCTTCGATATACCCCAAATGTTGGAAAGTTTGAGCTAGGATGAGATTGATCTCGTATCCATTTTCAATCATCACCCTTTGGATGTTGACATTATTGAGTCTTCATGAGACTTAAAAGGGTCTGATGTGATCCTGAATGGCCTCTTCCTAATCTTGATCAGTGAATGAGATGGATACATGAAATCCTAGTGACTTGGTCTCCACTCGATAGACCTCGGCTGTAGCAAGTTATGTCTCAATCTTTTGTGGGCTTCAGAGGGCTTCAACAAGTGCCTCCTTGAGTTATCTTGAAAGAAGAAATGAATCAAGGATCGATGGCTTGGATGGGATTGTATCTATCTATTTCAGAACATCATGATTATGCGCCAAATATTGCTGCTTCCTGATATGGGGTTGCTCTGGGACGTGCAGCTTAGGAGCTGGATCAATTGAGGGCGATGAACCCAGGGCTTATGTGGAGGTTGAGGGAGTATCCACTGCTGGTGGTACAAGATGCTTTGGCCTTCCCCGTTGCCTGGTTTGATTAGGTTCAACCCCCGCCAAGAATTCATGTAAGACAATTGGTTGTGGGTGACTACTAGAGGGATATGAGGCACCTTATGATTCCTTTTAGCCTACTGGAATGCTTTCCCACAAATCTCAACTGCATGTGTGTCCTCTATGGGGATATGAATAGGATACCAACTCCATCCATATCTGAATTATCCTCTGTATCCTCATCTTCGGCACATGTGGCCCCCCATTCCCCTTTTATATTCTAGAAAACCATATTCAGGGGAATTATCAACATAGTACAAGGGGTTATTCAAGTGTATTGTGTTGAAAAAACAAAATATGACCTCCTCATATGATAAGGATTTAATTTGGAGAGGTGGTTCCCATGTTTCATATGTTACAGGAAAGAAATTCGCAAGAGTTAGAGTCTGATTTGGAGAAGAATATGACTCTTCCTCTTCTATTTATTCATACTTATAGTGGTCACACCCACTCCTGGGAGGCACATAAGACTTCTTCTTCTTGGGTGGTGAAACTATTGTGAGTTTTAAAAACTATTCCTTCAGGGTTCCGTGAGCTCGATAAACCATTTTATGAGTCATCCAGTTGTCAAACTTATGTGCTTTCCTATTAGGAATTTTTTTCCATCCTTCTTCTTCCTCTGACTGGGAAATGTTTATTTAATCCACTTGTTCTGGAAGATCGTCTAATATCACATGTCTAGAGTCAACCATGACTTGAAGTACTTCCTTAAATATGAAACAATTATAGATATTATGACCCAGGCTTCTATGGAAAGGTCAGTAATTGGGATGATTGGTGAGGTTGACTTCATTGGGATTCCTGTGCTATGGAAGCGGGATAAGGTTGTTTTCTAGGGATACCAAGAAGTATCCTAATACTTTATCATTTCAGAAGGAGTAAACCTTATTCATTCATTCCTCAAATCCATGGTGGCCATGATTTCTCTGTGCTTCTAACTGAGGGTTGTTCTATAGATGTTGTCGGTCAGTAGGAGGTGTTGAGTGGTTCGGAACTTTCCTAGGTGCTTAGACTATTGGGGGATTGAGGGAAACAACTAAAAATTTCACTCTTCTTAGATTATCCCGTTATGTTTTAGGTGTGATCCAAGACTTGGATCAGGTTCGTTGAATAAACTCTTCAAGACATTGCACTGTTTCAGCAAACTCTCAAAACCTGACCAGATATTTCATGGGGATTAGTGGTGTCTGTAGATCATCCCTAAGATTTTAAATGAATATCTCCAATATTTATTCCTATGATAAAGGTATATTGATCGAATAGGTTATACCCTTCCACCTAACTATGAATTCAAACACCCTCTCATTCTTGTGCTACTTGCAGTTCGTTAGGTTGATGATCATTGTATTCCTCAATGTAGAACTGAACTAGTAATGGAAATGACAATGTAGGTCTTCACAACCTATGATGGATCCTGTAGGAAGACTACTATACCAGAAAAAGGTTATCCCTATCATCATCTATATGAAACACATTATCTTGTTTGCCTCCTACTGATCTCATGGGACCATCATCAGCCTATATCAAGACACGAAGTGTGTGAGATGGTGCTCAGGATCATCTTCACCACTGAAGGTGGAAAATGTAGGATTTTTGAAGCTGGGTGGAGGTAGGGTATCATCTACCCATTTGGAATATGGATTCTTCTCAGTATGTACTGGTGTGTGTCTCCCTTCCATGGTTTCTATTTGAGTAGCTAGGGATTCAATGGCAGTGAGAAACTATGGTGGCACTTCTGTCTAAGTTGCCTCCCATTCATAGGGAGTGGGTGGGGGATTGATGAGGTATCCCCACTTTCATCTCCCATTGATCTTATATTTTTCCTATGAATGAATATTTACCCTGATGATGAGAGGTTTTTTCCGAAATGGAGGGAATCCCTAATTGTTCTCGGCTTCCTTGTTTATATGGATGGGTTGTCTAGACATGATGCCAATATGGTAATAAAATGATGATATGGTTGGAAGATCAGTCATAGGAGGGAGAATATTTACATCTAGCTAGATACAATACCCAGTGAGAATATTTCCCCTGAGTAGCTCCTCATTGAGCTGTTGGAGAGTTCTTATCTCACTATCATATTGTGAAAATTGATCTTCTAAAAATGGTGACCTAGATGTGGTTTCTTCTTTCCCTTTATCTTTAGAGATATTCTACTGAGGATGTGGAAACTCATTATTTGGTGGTTCCAAATTCTGGATCCTTCTTTGGTTATGGGTGTATGCAACCTCATTTAGTGTGTCCACATCACCCTCTTCTTGGTGTATGTTTTCCATTCCATGGCCTTCTGTGTCCGGATCCTAATCTATTTCTGCCATGTTGGTAGTGATGAAATCCACATAGGTGTATTGAGAAATGGTGGTTGTACCATTTCTTTTATATGTGGCAATCCAGTTCCTCATGGCTTTCATTAGGTTTTTTATTCGAACCATTGGCCTTATTGGGTAATTTCGTCTTGCGACCCCAACAGGGCATGATTTCTATCATCATATGCTCCTATCCACTTGGTCCATGAATGGTGACCTTGAGGTAATTTCTGGTCAGGGTTTTTGAATGAGCACTAACCAATAGAGGTTTGTCTTGCGGTAGGGGGAACTCGTGGAATGTTTACCATTGATCTCTTCCTCTCAACCAAGAGAACATCGATTCCCTATATAGGACAGATGATGATGAAAATTCTCCTAGCCCTATGGGATGAGGTTTATCCGGGGCTGATATTGGGCACAAATATGCAATTTCCCCAAGTCTATTGGGGTTGAGGTGATCAGGAATCGCCACGGATGTCTCCCTATCCCTTTTAGGGGATAATGAATTTGGAGATGGAGATTGAGATAGAAATTCCCCAAGCCTTGTGGGATGGGGTTCACCTATGAATACTACAGGAACATCCAAAATTTTCTTAGGAATTGATGACCTGATGGGTGGAGGTAGTGGAAAATGTTCTCCTAGCCTAGGGGGATAAGTTTTATCATAGACGACCACTATGGAAGCTACTACTATGGTCTTTGTGATGTGGTGATTTGTGATTGTGTGAGATATGGGTGTGATGGTAGCCCATGATGAGGATTGTTCCTTTTGGGAAGTTGTCTAGGTGATCGCAACTTCAATTTATATGTTCATAACATCCTTCTATTGTCTTGAGGGACCCAGTTTGAAGTCTTGTTGGCTATGCTCTCTCCCTGTCTATGATTTTTGGGCATCACTGGAGCGGGGAATTCTATTTCAGTGACCAACTAGCCCGAGGATTATCCAGTCCCCTAATCTCACCGAAGGTTATAACATTGTAGAATGCCATGTTGAGGGGATCTGCTATTCTAGGGAATCAGTGAAGTGAAACACTCCATAATTTTCCCTTCCTTGAATTCGGATGCTTAATGTGAGTTCGGAGATCAGCTGCCAAAGTTTCATGATGTTATAGTGGTAAGTGCATTGAAAATTTTCACTGTAATTTTCTAGTTTTTGATCCCAAGCCATAGATATAGAATCTAGGTCAAACTGGTAACAAAGTGTTCTAATGGTCTAAATGTGACACTCATATCCTGGATAAGGGATATATTGATCCTTCAGTTGTTGATGAGTCACCCACATTTTTCAGCGTAGATAAGGAATGAACTCCCTATATAGCTCATCATGTATCTCATAGATATAAGTTTCAAGGGGCCTGAACATGATGGGGAGGTTGTTTCCAGCTAACTCTATTCATATGTCAATGTTTCCTTCTTCTTCCTTAGACTTACACACCTCCATCTAGTCAGACCATAGAATACAGCTCTAATGGTCGCATGCTGATGGCGATAGAGGGTTGTTGGATACTAGTGGGGAACCATATATATTGGAACTTGGTATTTTGATCACCTCTCTATACTAAGGTTTCAGTGCTTGGTTCACCTCTCTATATAGAGGTTCTTGGGAAAAGGGAGGATTTTCTTTCCCATGGGAGATATCACTGCGGGGAGGTTGACCATGGTGGATGTTAGGACTAGAGTCCCTATAATCCATCTCCACACTACCATGAGGAGGACTATCATGGTAATGAACGCCTTATGGTTCTGCTTATATAGAATAGATGATTAACCAATCTCGTGTTTAGAATTTTCTCAAACAACCTCAAGGACACTGGTTTTGAGAAGATTAGGAATATAATTCATGTTCTACATTGTGGCCGGAATATATTGACCTACCTTTCATGGTTGGGAAAATATATGAGCCTATTGTACGGTGGTTGTTGGAATTTGTATATAATTTCTTGGTTCTATTAGAATATGATCCCACTACTTAGGAGCTATCAGAATATGCCGATAAGTTGTCTCATCATTGATAGGGATATGAGCATGTCCTGAGATATGTAACACTCTCACTTAGTGAGCCTCAGTCGAGATAGGGGTATGGGCCTGATCTTAAGCCTTTGGGATATGTCGTCAGTCTTTTTTGGTAGAATTATGAGACTTCCCCAAGGCATGTGCCTCTCTTACCTAGTTATCCCTTATTGGATCAGTAATATACACATGGTCCGAATATGCATTCCCTACTGGAATATGCCGACAGACCTCTGGAATGTGAGAAGGAATATGAGCCTCCTCCTAGATTACCTTTTAATGATGTTGGTATAATAATTCTTTGGCGGAATCAAGAATATGTGCCTTGCTTCTATGAATATATGGGGCATGCCGAGAAGATTCACTAATAAGAATATGAGTCTGTCCTAAGTCTTGTGACACTCTCATCTGGTTATCCTCGTCTAGAATAGTGATATGGGATTGATCATGGGCCTGTAGATTATTCCACATGACTTATTTGACAGGAATGTTCCCATGTCCTGAGGTGTGTGCCACTCTCACCTAGTTGACCCCGATTGGAATGGTATTATGAGACCAATCTGATGTATCGCCCTTCATTGGGATATGTCGATAATTCTCCTGAGAAGGAGCAAGAATGTGGTCTTTCTATATCATGAACACTTTATCATGATGATTAGAGTGTTGAGTCATCCTGCTTGTAGGGATGGGTGTATGAGTTTATACCTTGATCTGAAATAGTACCGGAATATGTCAGAGGAGCTCTTCAACTGTCACTAAAATGTATTGGCATTTCAGAAAAGTGTGTGGATGGATATAAGCTTGCATGTTTTCCATCTCCAGGACTTGTTGATAGATATATTTTATTGAAGTGGGTATATTCACCCACTTCTTTCCTCCATGTGCCATTGGGATATATCTATGGGCTTCATGCACAGGGGTAGGAGTATGATATCCCCCTGTGTTTGTTGTGGGAATATTTCCATAGACTTGTTATGAGTGAGTATGGATATGAGCCTACTGTTTGGTCCCTTCCAGAGTATGCTGGCGGGCATTATCAGTAGGAGCAGGGATATTATCCCTTTCCTAGTTATTCAGAACCTTCTTTCTCCGATGATTCTCCCTCAGTGGATCATGTGCATGGGTATCTGAGGTGGCCATTTATTGGTAGGTACCCTCAGCAGGCGGCTGATAGGTACCGGTATGATTATGTTGGTGATGATGATTAATAGGAACCCTACGTAGTGGTTCTTGAACCATGGGAAAGATATATTTGGACCCCTGATCCACCTTCATCAGGTATGGAAGGTTATAGTTTTCATGATCCGGGGATAGCCTCTTAAAGTGATTGTTCATGGAAATGGGGGACACTAGTTTAGTGGAAACCTTCATCGAGCGGCGTAGACTCGCCGGCTGCCGTGCTTGCAGAATCTCATGGGAATATTCCATAGTTGGATCATACCATATCGGTGGTACTTCTAAATCATCATGTTTTATACCAACTTTTGGATTCTTTTGGTAGGCGAGATCGCTTTACGACCCATGGGGGTCATAGCGGCGGATGAATTATCGGAACGATTGCTGGAGGATAAAGACATTCTCTTGAATAGGGAGTCGGAAATCATATAGAAAACAAGGAACAAGGCCACCAATCGGTGTTATATCATAGTCATAATAATTCTCAATCAAATATGCATGGTCAGCATAATTTTCCTATATTCCCTTTCCAACCATTATACTCATGGAGACTTGTCAGCACAAGGATGCACTTACAGAAATCCCAGTTTAGGATGGTCTTGCTGCTTTGTTTGTGTACGATTTATAAAAAAAAGTATCCTAAGAGGTTCACGTTGAGCCTATCAATGTTTTTCACATATTAAAGGTAGGAAACATGGCTTGACTTATTATAACCCATTCATTTTTTTTTCAGATATTCACATCAGGTTAACCATTTTTGTTTCGTCAAGTTTTGGATGGGATGTGGAATGGTTTCCCCTCAATGATTTAACCGAGGAATATTTTAAGGCCTCTCTCAATCACACGCATTGGGTTCAAAATATTTATCATCTCCCCTATAAACTCCCAATGTTTACCTTATTTATAGCTGAGTATAGACCTACTTTCCAAAGTTCGGCAGTCATCTAAGCTTTCAGGCACAACGACTCTTGGGGACTCGCATTGGTCAAGAGGATGGGAGGTTAGGCTCATCACACCCATTTTTATGGGGGATTTTTTCCTACTCTGGGACTCTCTTATAGATTAAGTAAATTTTTGTGAATCACTTTCTAATCCCAATGCGGGTTCTATTACACTAATAAAACAACTTTGGGTTAATTCTCTTTTGTATGAAACAGATTGGGATTCCTTTGTGGAATTCGTCTGTATGTATTTGAGGTTCTTCATCATTTTCCAGTAATGAGTGGCCTCTTATATATTGAAACCATATGACCAGGTATTTTGGGTTTTTATATAATATATAGAGGTGGATAATATCTCAATGATTGGATTGGTCCATTATGAGGCATCATACATATGTTGGTTATTGCAAGAATCAAAACCCACATAGTTTATTTGTCTCACACAATTTAATTCCATGAAGAGAAGACTATGTTTGGGTACTAAGACACCATATATTCAAGATCAAGTCTCTGGGAGACATACTATGTATCCTAGTTGTGGAAGGAATTAGAGTCATTTTAGTTTGGTCACACTGGGGCTTGTATTCTTAAGCCTCCCTCATAACCCTAGGTAAATAGTGAAAATGTCCTGACCAAAGTGAATCCATGTGCCCACTTGAGCCAAGATCATTGTGATAAAAAATGGGTAGAACTTTATCACTAACATTGATTTGGGTATAGGTGGCTTAGGTATCAAGGTTTCCTTGGGTAGTCAATATGGAGCTCGAACCTCAAAGAGAGGTAGCCTACATATCCTAAATAAGGCAGGAATCAGAGTCATCATAGTTCCTTTGGTGTTGTGGCTTATACACTGAGGTTATCCTGATGAATGGGGATCTGGTGCCTGATGAGGTGTTCATTTCATCCCCCAAAGACCATGTGATCCATGATCATTGTGAGAAACAAGTGGGGGTTAATGATTAGCTTCATAGAATATGATTATGAGACCTACATATTGGGGAAATCCTTGGGGTGTTTGATATGGAGATCAGGCCTTTAAGGAGGCATCCTACGCATCCCGGTTATGGTGGGAATCATAGTTCTCATAGTTCTTTTTGTGTTGGGTATTATACACTGAGACTTCCCTAATTAATGGGGATTCCTATCTAGAAGGTATCCCATGACCCAGCTGGCATTCCCTAGAAGTTATCGTGTGACTTGGATCGACACATATGGAGGGTTTCATGGGAGTTATGGTTTCATGGTCTGAAGGTTGTCTCATATCTTGGTTGACACCTCTAGAAGACATCACAAGACTAGACCAACATGTCCAGGGGTGTTATATATCCTGTGAAACACCTCTATGAGACATTGTGAGACTAGGCTGACTTGTCCAGGGGACACCGCGGGCCTTAGATCATTTTTCTAGGGGGTACCGTGAGAGCTAAGTTGTCAGGTCCAGATGTGTCGGCGAGACTCGTCTAACACAAGAGGGCACCATTATATGAGTATGGATATATATCCAAGGGGCATCATGAGTCTAGGGTGAAACACCCAGAGGGTTTGTGAGATCCAAGTGGTGCTCGTGGGAGGTTTGAAAGAATTGTCCTGATATGTCTGGAGTACTCCACATATCCCTAGTGACATTTAAGAAGGCTGTCATGAGATCCAATTGATGCAACTTGGTACTGTCATGTATCTCTAAGTGACACCAGTAAAGAATACAAAGTTCTGTGATCATTCCTTCCAATTGAGTCTTCCACTTTGAATTCTGACTTTTTCCCTTGTATTATGAGTTCCTTGGCTCAGTTCAGTGTCGGTTTGTTTGGGTCTCACATGATCTGGATGAAATCTGATAGGGACTTCACATGTCTTGTGATAATTCCTTTGTGTGACCTTTGATTGATCATTTGAAGTGATTTATGCTCGACATATGACTACTCCAGTGGTCCACCAGTGTATTACCTGGCAGAGAGTCAACTAGTCATGTGATCAGTGGTATGTACAATCCCAAAGTCTGAATGTCGATGTGTGTACCAACAGCTTGGGTCTAAACTTATAGAATCCAACCAACCAACACTTTCTTTGAGTTGTAATAGATAATTTATAGAGGTATCCATCCGTGTACTCTCCATTTTTTTCAGTACATCTAGCGAGAGTCTAAAATCGAGTCAATGTGGGGTCTGGTGTTTCACAGTTTTGCAAGTCTCTGTTGTGGACCGTGTCAAGGGAACCGCTTGATTTTCATTGGTCACAAGTCCATCTGTCCTTTGTCAGATTATTTCTAACTATTGAGGAATCACACTTTGAAGTACTTCCATGTCATCATGTCAACATGTCCAAGTTTCTTCACGAGATCCAAATAACTATTTGAAGGCAATCGTGAGTCCTTGTATGGCTTGTCTCAGTGTCTCATGGGACCTCACTAAGGGTGTCATGGGTGCATCGCGTGCCCTTCAACAACTGTGAACCTTACTTGCCTACTCATTTCCTATCTACTTATCTTTATATGAATAAGTTTGGGAGTAATTCGAGATTACACGTATGGTGTTGAGGTTATTTTCTCTATTTTTTGGTGATGTGTCACATGAACAATGTGGGTCGCATGGTGGTGCGTGAGCATTCCATGGAAAAATCTATCCATTTTTCTTTAGATCACTACAAAGTTTCCTATAAATATGCATGGCCTTCTATACAGTGAGGCTGACAAGCCATAGAAACCTTTAAAGACCCACCATATGGGTATTCAATGACTCACAGTGTGTCATGTGTTGCTCGAGGTGTGCGTCGTATGTCTTTTAGTGACCTTGGACACCACTTTCCTCTTCCATTTTGATTCCCTTTGTTTTATGCGATAAGAGTTGGGAGGTATGTGTGTTTTGTCGAGTAATTTCTATGACTTTTACTCAATTTTCCAGTGGTTTCTCACATGATTAATATGGATCATATTAGATTTTTCAAGTATATTGTGGAAAAAACCAATTGTCTTTCCTTAGAGAACCACAGAGTTGTCCTGACATGCTCAGAGGCTTCCATGTGGTGTAGATGACGAGTTGAAGGGTTTTTAGAGATGCGCCGAATAGGTTATGGTATGTCGCATGTCTTCAGGGGTGCACCACAAGTCTTCCAGAAACCATGGACCCATCTCACCTTCTCCTAGTTATCTCCTTAGTTCTTTATGATGAAGTCTCATAGATCTCACGAGATGTCTTGGACATCATCTAGGGATTTTATTCTTCCCAATGATGACTTGGCGTATGATCTATGTGACCAATGGGGGTATCTACCATTGAATGTAGCTCCCTTTTATTTTCAAGGGAATTTGGGTGTTTTTTCAGGAACTAGACAATGAAAAACTGCATGACCTAGGAGGAACCCATTCGGTTATCATCGTTTAGACACTGGTGAGAAAGGGTGCTCGTTGAGGAGGGTTCTGTGGAAATTTATGTGGGCTAGGTTCCATGCATGGAGACTTCTCATGACCTTAACATGATCACGTGATCACAAGTATTTTAGAGGCTTTGTAATTATTCAACCATCCTCTTCTTCCTTGCTCTCATGGGAAAGATAATACCCATGTTCGGGTGTTTCTTCCTTTGTGATTTTACTAATGCGTGTTTGGAAGGAGTCAACAGAAGTTTCATAAACCAAGTCAAATTTAGAGGATATATTAATTAATTAAGTATCAAGTCTCACACTTTAATAAAATAATACAAAGAGAGGTTTCTTTGATAAATATATTTTAATGGGGTTTAATAAAACAAAGAGGGTTTACAAACCATATCATTATTTCCCACTAAACTAACCCAATCATTAGCTCACAACAAATAAAACCTCTTAAACTCATTTAAGTGTAGATGGTTGACTTGTGACTCTTATGGGTTAAATTATAACGTAATTATATCTTTATCTTAGTATGAGAATGGGAAAAGTGGGAATAACTTTAATTAAATGTAGTCATACTACCCATCCTTATCGGTTTACTCTAGGTAATTTTAATAATTCCCAAATCCATTAAAATTATATAAGGTTTCATAAGGATTGATAAGAATTATTTAATGATTATAACCTGCACACATAGGTTAAAAATTAATGTAAAGAAATAAATGTTTCATACTTTTTGGCATAAGAAAGACACTTCCCTAGCTAGATTAGGAAGTTAAAAGAGTTACATTGCCTTAAAAACATACCTATAATTTAAGTAAAAATTATCTACTTCAATAGTTTTATTTAAAAACCATTATACTCTTTATTTTTCAATTCTAATTAATTTTATCATGATTTTGTTCTTCACTTTACCCTTTATGACTTAAATTACAGAATATAAGGGTATAAATTGAAAATTTAAAGAAAGTAGAGAAAATATAAATATATTTAAGGTATTATCAAACTGAATAAAAACCAAAAAGATTAATTTTTCATATTGAAATGTGTTATTTTTTCACAAAACTCTTAAAATATAATCTTTAAATAAATATTTTCATATAAAATTATTTTATTGTCCAATTAAGGTATTCACCAAAAATCACAAACTCAAATCTTTTGAAAACAAGTTGACTTAATTTATTAACATAAGAAAAATAGTGTAATATAAATACAAGTAAAGTCATATAGAATTTAAGTGAGTTCCCAATGAGTGTATGATTTCTTGGTTGTGGTGTTGTATTAGTGGGGTCCCTATGAGTGGAAAACTATTTGAGAGTATTATATTGAGGTCTTTACAGATGGACAACTGCTTTTTTTGGATGAGGATAGGTGATGGTTGTTTTGTAGTACTGGTTTTGTGATGATATGGATTGGGAATAGTATTTTGGTTTGAAATAAATATGGTTTCATGGTATGTAATGAAAGTGATTGAATTTTTTGAATTTTTTGATATGTTTATTAGTTGATTGATTTTTTTTTTGAATTTTGGATAATTTATAGAGGATATGATCAACTCTTTATTATTTTATCATTTTGGTTTGGATTGTACAATATGATATGTATTCTATCTAATTATTCATATATTGAGAATGGGTTTTACTTTTTATTGATCTTGATATTGTGGAGTTATTATAATAAAGGTAAATTCATTTCGTTCGTGTGTGATATTAAAACCTTTGTACTAGTCATCAACTTGTGGCCTATGAAGTCGATATTTTGGGGTCACTCTCTAACTTGGTGTAGTCTTAGGTGGAGTCTTGGCAAGGGCAGTTTGCGACACACTAATATTTTCAAAATCAAGTATGGTCAAGCATCATATTGGCCTACTAATCACATGATATATCAACTTATTTATTACATGATGTGTTTCATGGCATGCATATTATATTACACATGCACTCACATAAGTATATTGTGATATATCAGTTGAGTTGTTAACCTAGAACCAACTACTTTGTAATTTATATTACTTATATATTCATAGACTTAAATATTAATAAATTCCTTATCACATATTGATCTCTTTTATGCATAATTTTAATGTGATAATTTTCTAGAATATCTATCACATTGTAAAGGTCATAGTATCTCCCTACTATGATGAGAACCATGATATGCTATGATGATGTTCTTAAACTATATTTCTTATGGTCATTTGACATCATCCTATGGGATTCAGATGATGCAGACTACCAGGTACAAGTATTCATAAGCAGATGAGACTTCATCTCATTGAGCTCTCACTTGGTAATCACCATGACCAAGGATTATGAGGACAATACCACTAATAATAATTACACATGTTATGTGTCATTAGATATTCCTTCATGTTAATGTGTATCATGATCCTTATATTTTATGACTATTATTAATTTATATCATGTTTCATGTATTTATATGTATCACCATAAGTCGTGACGATATATGTTCATGGAAATATGGGTATGTTGGGTGTGTCATGAGTGATATGATATTAATGAATAACTTGAGGATTTATTTTACCCTTTTATCTTTATGGAAGTGGATATCTCAATCCTTTGATTAAAATGAATCTATCAAACTATATTCCATGGTCATGGTGTATGGATGGGTTTATTTCAAGAATTCAAATAATGAAGTATCAACTATATAGGTTGATGACATGACTTTGAAACCTTCTTGATAAGATATCAAGAAAAGGGATTATATTCCATGGTGTGTGTTCATATATGGTTTTAAAAATTATGACATTATAATCTTACACTCAGGTTTATTTATGTGTTGTTTGACGCTGATATTGGACTTTGGGAGAATCCACCTAATACCACTGAAGAAAAATACTAGATGGTCACACACTTAGTGTTTCCATGGATCTCAATTAAATTTTATTTGAATTTAATTATTGGAATAAAAATTATTCTATAGACAAAGTAATAATATTTATTCAAGATATACCGATCACATACATTCAGTCACTATTTTATTTGTTTTTAATATTAAATAAATATTTATTCTTCAGACCATGAATATTATAAATATTTATATACTTATAAAATTAATAATATTTATTATTATAGGTTTTTTAAATATTAATAATGAAACAAAGACTAATTTAATGGGTCTTGTGGGAATGATATATTAAATATCATTCCATTAAATATTAATTTCTTGTAAGAAATTATGTTTATTTAATTCATAGGTTATGTGTATATAAAGAAAATAATTATATTATTATTATTTTTCATGGGATTTTATCGAGATAATAATAATGTTAAGATATTATATTAAATTATTTATTCTATAACCTAGAACTATAAATACCCAATTATACTATTTCCTAGGGTTATATGAAATTTGTGCACAAGAACATCCTCTCTAGAGATTTAACACCATGGAGAAATTATTTATAGTTTTATCTCAAGATCAAGATAATCATTGCAACATCCCTCCACCCTTAAAGAATGAGAGAACAAGAATAAATCCTTCACACCTAAAGGATTTAGTTTCTATAAAAGGCGAGTGATGCAAGATGATTGATAGCACCACACTAGCACCTGAAGTACCATTGTTGAAACTTTGATATTAAGAAGCATGTGTGGATCACCACTAGAGGTATTGTAAGGGTTCCACCTCACCCATTGAAAGGTGGATTATCAAAAATCAATAAAAAATGAAGGCCCTAGGGCCATTGGAGGATCTGCATAGCGTAATGACATTACAACCTGAATGAAATTCTAACAATCAACGTCTTCTTCAAAGAAAGTTATCAAGACCAAGGTAAAAAAAATTAAATTAATTATAAATTTAACATAAAATATTATCTATCTTGGTTTTATAATTCCATGTCAATTTATTTGAGTATATCCATCGGTCATGATGATTCCTTGTCATATACATTATAGATAATTCATTAAATATAACACAAATTGAGTTGGGAATGGACCTGATAGATGCTTTTGTGGCATCTGGAACCGTCAAGTGGTATCAGAGTAATCACATTAAAATTTATAATAATGTAATTTTTTTATCATTATACACATTTTTTTAGTCTTTCATTTCTCATAAATTCATTATCTAATCTATGAGTTTATATTTCTTATTTAATCACCTTTATATAACCAAAAATGGTTAAAAACACATGAATAACATTAGAAGATATCATCTAAAGGTTCCAAGGATTCTGGATAGATAACATAGGGCGTGTAGCCTGAATGTACACACTATGTTGCACATGGATGGGTCAATAATTTATTTTTATGTGGTGTGAAAAAAAATGGCATGTGGAATCATTACACGCATCATGTTGATTATTCCAAAATGGAACATGACTTTCTAGAGTACCCTTTATGTAACTAGATATACACCATGTATTCCATGAATTTTCATGATAGAAATAACATAGTTGAAGACATGCCATGTATTTATTACACAATTCATAAGGATGAAAGTCACACAACATCGAACACACACATTATATTTTTGGCATACACATTGTGTACCTCATTAATCTCCATGTCTTACATAGACATCCAGTCCCTGGGAATTCATTATGGAGATGGAAAGAAGATGTTACATGGTTTTTATTGATCAATACACATTGTGTAACCCATACCCATTTACATGAAATACACACTAGGCTTGATTGTACACCATGTAATTAATTTGAAATGAAACAAAAATTAATTTTACTATTAAATGTAATCAACATGTGTATGTGTTTCATTTATTGATAGTACATTCCATGTGGTAGGTTATAAATAATATTATATAATAAATTAATTTCTACATTAAATTTGAAACTAAAAAATGTGTATAGTCATTACACACCATTTAATCCGTGTGAATTAAAATCATTACATACTAGGTAAATTAACACATTTTTGTGTGTAATTAATTGAAATTTTATGCCATGTAATTACATTACATGTTGTTTAAACTACATTCCTTATGAGTGCATGGTACATGACCACATAACATATTGATTTGTTTATATAGTTACACACTGTATTGCTTCCAAGTATACATAATGTACTTAATTAGTTTTAAATAAAATTAATTAATTTAATTTGTTGAAAATTATATTAGATAAAAAAATCAAGGACCATTTGGATGAATATTAAGATAAATGAATTAATTAATTAATCAAATACTTAATTTATTTGGGTAATTTATCTTAATTAAGAGCGATTGAGATGAGTGGGCTTCAATATGAAAAGAAAATATTAAATTAAATAGGGTGGTCTTTAATTTATATGTTCCCAATTATGTAGGATATTCATGTCCATGGTTTCTTTATATAGACCCCTTAACCATTCCATTAGTTCCCCTCACCTTCATATGAGTATAATAATATATAAAGGATAGAGCTCCAAAGGATAGGATACATTTTAGAACTAGATATATGGTCAAACTATCCAAGAAGATACATTGGTTGATGGTGGAATGCTTCAACTCAAGACAAGATAGGCTCATGGAGTTTTTTATTAGGGTCATTGGTTAATTTATTATCTACTCACTAAATTGACCATTATAAAGCTCATTATCAAGTCATTTATTTGTTTTATTTATATTTTATGCATGGTTAGTTTTTAAGATGATTTATTATGATCACATAAATAAATGAATTAATAAAAATACAAGACAAAACTAAAATAAATTTATTTTGTGAAAATGTTTTATCTACATGTGGTTAATTAATTATGTAAAGTATATATAATATTAAAATGAATATAAAAGTATAAAATAAGATTATTTATACAAAATAAATAAAAATACCTCATAAATATTAATTTGGAATAAGATTTCCATTACTTAGGTCATAATTGTAATTATAGTACTTGTCTAGCTAGAGTTAGGGTGTTTTCAATTATCAAGGAGTTCTAAAAAAAATTTGGGTCAACTTAACTGATTAGAATCGGTGGTTGACTACCAAAGTTAGACTTGGTGTTATTAGAATGTAAATTTTGATGAAATCTAAATAATGATTTCATGATTGGGAAGTCCACTCAATGAATCAATGAAATACAAGCCTCCAGTTTTCAATACCTCCTATCTAAATACCTTCGAATAACTTTTTAGGAAAAAGTTTGGGTTATGAGAAGGGAAATAGAAATTAATTAAAATAGAATTTACACACAACAAGTCATTTAAAATTCAATGGTAAGGGTCAATAATACTTGATAAAATTTTGAGAGAATAATAATATAATTAAATCATTATGTCTCAGATATTTTTTAATTAATATAAAGTAATTATTTCTACTTTTATATAATTATAGAAAAATGTAAAGTTCATTAACCATGTTATCACTATGATCATTCCTTAAATTAATTAATTTCCTCATGAGCACAAATTTCCTTTAGTTGTAAAGTCATTTATGAATGATACTACTACAAGAAAATGTGTTTTATTTGTCAAAATCCTCTATACCTGATCATCCTACCCAGCATATGAGTGAAGGTGAAAAGTGATCCTGCTAAAGATTCATAGAAGATGCTTATTATTTCAATTATATCATTAAATAAAATATATATGTTTATATACTAACACAATATAAGGACATGGATTATTACACCATGAAAAATCATCTCCTTGATCTTAAAAAAAGAAAGGGGGCTTATGATAATTGAGGTTGTCACTTTACATTACTAGTGTAAACTAAAAGACACTAACTTAGATAGTGATCATGCATTCAAAATTATATAGTATATTGATCAATTGAAAAAATATAGGATTTCATATGGATAAAAAATTATCCATTAATATCATATTATCGTCATTATATTCCAAGTTATTCAAATTATTTAATAGTTATAGGAATAATAGCTTGAATGAGATGCTTGGGAATCTTTTATATATTATATATTTGGTGGATAAAGATTCATTGGACCATGGTTCTTCATTTCCTCATAGTTATTGGAGTAAATAATCAAGTAGGAAAAACCAAGATCAGTTCCAATACAATGGTACCTTTATAACATCCTTCGAATAGGAAAAAGATTCAATGGGGGTAATGAACAAAAGTTTGTTTTGTTTTCATGTGGGAAGAAAGAACACTAGAAACAAAACTACAATGAATTAAATAATATGTGATCATTTACATATTATTTGGGTATATTCATTAATATAATTCATTAGATATTCATATTTGTTACTGAATAAAATATATTTACATATGTGTATTTCAAACACAGGGATCAATAAAGAATAGATAATTTTTTAGAATTTTGATTTGTTCTTAAAGAATATGAAGAAGGGTGATTCTTATATCAGTACAGTGGAGTGCACAGCATCCACAATGCCTGGTGGATTCATGTTAAACTATTGTTTTGAATTGATTATTACTAAAACATTTATCTTTGTTCCTAATTAGATACAATGAGATATTGTTTCATATTTGGAATAGATATTTTTAAATATTTCATACTCAACTAATACTTCAGTAATTCTTGAATCACATATATTATAAATAAATTATCAATGATGAATATAAAAATAAAGAATATATGTACCTCATTATGGAAAGATAATTATTTATCAAATAAAACTGATAGTGGATGAAAGTTTATATATAAAAGGGTGTAGTAGTCTCTCTTGGGATAAAACACTAGGTATACTTAAAAACTCACTATTGAGTTTTTATAAAGAAAACATTAGAAATAAAGGTATGATATAAAGAAATTAAAGTTAGTTCAATAAAACTGTGTAAACTATTTTAAATGAATGTCTAAATGGTAAGTTCATATACTTCGTGAGATTTATTTTAGAGATTTTTGGGATAATCCATGAAGAAATGAATACATTTTTTATTGGATATAGGATCCTTCAGGATGGCTTTTCAGAATGTATCATAAATAATTATACATCGATCATTAATATATTGAGTGATGGTAATTCCAAAATCACATTCTCTTATACATAAAAGTAAATTATGTTATTAAATTATATCAATGAAATTTATTATATGTATTTAAAATATCTAAAATTTCTTTTGATACATTTTTTACAAATAACAACACAATCAATAATAATGTGACAAATACATTAAATAATAAATATCATATTAAAATCAATGTGATAAGGAATCTATTAGTTATGGATTCTAGTGTTTAATGGTAATAATTTGTTAAAATCTAGATTTAGATACAAATAAACATAAATGAAACATTAATTAGATCTATGTTAATTATCCTATAGACACTAAGGATATTAAACCCACCTATTAGTCTAGATCAATTATATTTCTATAAGAGGGAATCACTTATCATTTTGAGATGGTGGGAGCAGGATAGACTTCATTGATCTCTAGGCTTTGGATACATATGATTTGGCATGAGAACATACACTTCATTAAGATTAGTGGGAGGAGTTGTTCCAAGAGACACATAATATGTAGAAAGTTAAAACCAAAAGTGGCTTTATATTCACCAAGACTAGTGACATATTATTTAATATGAATAATGAATACTATAATAAAGTGGTAAATGGAAACATGCTAATTTTGATAAGTATGTATTAATTTAGTAATGTAATACATGTATAAATATTTAGGGGCACCATATTTGGGATGTTTATAAACTTGATACCAATTGTGAGTATTCAAGATAAACTATACATGGATGGTATAAGTTAGTACTTATAAAGCATTATTGATTATTAAAAGGATTTTTAAGATATAGTATATGAGAAAACCTTTAACTCATCCATAATGATAAAAAATATTTGAATTCTACTTGACATAAAAATATTTTATGATCATTTTATTGGGTGGTTTGATAGAAAGGTCAATTTCTTTAATAGAGACCCTATGGAACACTTTTATATGACATAACCAAAAAAATAGGTGACACTAATGAATTCTAATATGATTTGAAAATTGAAAATATTCATTTATGCATATAAGCAATCATAGTGATCATAAAATATTAATTTGGAATAGATAAATTCCATATGTTAATAAGATACTAGTGAGAGTACTATTTTTCTGGATAAATATGTTAATTACATATGGAAAACAAATAATTAGTCTTACTAGCTTGCTTAGACTAAATAATGGATTTCTCTAATTATGGCTTAAAATATAAGCCTAGTTATAGGTAATTATACCTAAAGGGTAAATTTATGGGGTTTTATAATCTATTTATGGTATGTACCTTAATAAGATGGAACAATTAAATACCTAACTATTGTACGTTTCACGTGGCATAAAATCTCAGCATGATAACGTGTATGGGAACTAGAGGAGATTATGAATAAAATTTCACAAGATTAATTGTTTGGAATTTATATAATATTACATGATATGTGGGGATGTTTAATATTCATATTACATAGAGTATAAATATCAAAAAAAACTAATTAAAATATAAAAACATGTAGTTATAACTATTAAACAATACTTGATAATGTAAGACTGGATGAGTTCCTGATAAAAGGTAGAAATGGAATACTAGTGTTTAAGGATATATAAATCTATTTTTCCTTCATATCATTTATGATATTTAATCATAGTGAGTCTAAGGTAATATAAAATACAATCTTATTACAACCTTTGGTTACCATATCAACAATAACAAAGTACATTGTGCTTTTGATTCAACTTAAGAAGTGGTTTAGCAATCATTTTTTCAATTATAGGTTATACCAAAATAGTAACAATGTTATCATCATTATGATAATATTTTACTATTCTATTATCTAAGAGTTCATATTTATGATAATGGGATAAGAAGTGGATACTTGAGGATATTACTACTTAAGGGATTTTCTCAAGGTAGTGGGGTTTTAGTAAGAATATTCGCCACACAAACATGTGTCCAAACTAACCCTAGCTATAAAAACATAGTGTGCCCATAAAATATATCCATAACTAATAGAAACATGTTTAACATGTGTGAACTAACCATTCAGTTATCAATTGTCTCTAGTATAAGTATGAGTTTGTTGTAATTAGTTTCGTAGAACCAAATACTTTATGCTTTATATTTATTTATATTAATAGACTTTAATATTAATAAATTCCTTATCATATATTGATTATTCTTCTGTATAAATTTAATATGATAATTTCCTATAATATTTGTCCCATTGAAATTTTCATAGTAGTTTCCCTCTATTATAAGATCCTTGATATGGTATGATGATGTTCTTAAACTATATTTCCTATGGTCACATGACGTCTGCTGATGGGATATAGATGGTGTAAACTATCAGGTGTGAGTACTCATAAGTGGATGGGACTTCATCTCATATAGTTTTCACTCCAAGATAGGAGATTATGAGGATAGATCTACCAATGGGAATACTATATATTATGTTCCATTTGATACTTCTATTTTTGGAATGTTTGTAATGATACTTAGATTTTAATACTATTATTAATACATATCATGATTCTTATACATATATTTTTTGTCATAAATCATCACGAAATAAGTTCATGGGGATGTTGTGTATATTGGGTGTCATGAGTGACGTGTTATTAATGAATAATTTGAGGAATTATTTTTACCTTCCATATTTATAGAATCTTATACCTCATACCTTTGATTGAAATAAATCTGTTGAACTAAATTACATGGAAATAGTGTGTGGTCAGGTTCATTTTGAGAAGTCAATGAAATACGTATCAATAATATAAGTTGAGGAGATGAGTTTACAACCATATAGATGATATATAAAGACAAAGGAATTATATTACACATTGAATGGTTTTATGTGGTTGTTGACGTTATACATTAAATTCTACCTCTTGGGTGACTTTATATATTTTTAGAAGAAGATATTAGACTTTAGGTGAATCCATCAAATTCCACTAAGGAAGAATCATTTATGATCACAAAATTAGTGTTTCTATTGATCTTAATTAAATTCTATTTGAATTTAATTATTGGAATAAAAATTATTATCCAAACTGAGGAATAATATTTATTATGGATTTACTGATCACATATATTTAATCATTATTTTTTTCAGTTAAATAATAAAATAAAAATTTATTCACCATATAATTAATATTATAATTATTTATTTATTTATCAAATGAATAATATTTATTATTCAAGATTTAATAAGTACTGAGGAGGAAACATGAACTGATTTAACAAGTCCGGTGGGAATGATATATTAAATATAATTCAAATAAATATTAATTTATTTAAATAAATTATATTTATTTTATCCATGAGTTATTATCACATCAAGTAAATAAAAATGTTGTTATTATTATTAATATAAATGGGGTTCACTAAGGATTAATATAATGTTAAGGGCCTATATAAAAATAATTATTTGGTAACCTATCTCTATAAATACCTGGTTATATCATTTTTTAGGGTTTGAAAAAAGTTATACACAACCATATACTCTATATACATTAAGAACTTCTCTAGTATAAGGAATTACCCCTTATACAATTCATAATTTCATTTTTAAATAAGAATTCAATTTCTTTCATTGCCAAAGATCTTTTTAGGTTTAGAGTTTTAGAGAATTGGTTAGTAACTATTACATAACAAACCCAAACATTACAAGTTGTCCACTTCCTCTTAGTATACATTTTTCACATAATATATGACCTTTAAAATAAAACACATTTTCTTTTCCTAAAAAATATTTATTATTTTTAAATTGACTTATTCTCTATTCATACTCATCCATAAGAAATATGAAAAACATTTCAAAACATGGGATGAGAACAAAAATATCAGTAATGGAAATAAAAATAAAAAAAAACCTTTTGTATATTTTAAAAACATGGGATAATAAAAGATATTTCTCCTTTAACATAATAAACTTTGAGCTCAAATAATCATTTACTTACACATGAAACTAGCTTTAATGCCAAAAGTTTTTCATAAAACACTTTAAAATGAGACATAAATTCAAAATCACAATCATTAGGTTTTATTATAAAACATTAGAACCCATGAAAAACATTTTCTTTAAAACATACCTCTTTAACCTAAAAGGGTATAATCCTTCCTTTAAAACAAAATATCATTAGCTTACCTTTTGAAATCAAATTATTTTAATAAAAACCCAGTAGTAAGCATATAAATTTATGTATTTTCCTTGGGAAATCATATTCATATAACCCTTACAAGAACCCTTAAAAGTGGAATAACCAATATAGTAAACTTCCAACATAATTCTACAGAGAACATAATCATTATTCAATGTATTGGAGAGCAATATTGGCCCCACCCATCATCATAAGCTATATTGGGATCGCCTATAATCATGAGCTATATCAGTCTCACATGTCATAATAAAAATATTAAAATGACTATAACATGCATGATAAATATAACATCTTTCATTTAAATCATCAAACTCATAAAAATATACTTTTGAACCCATAAGAAAAATATTTTCAGATATTGATATATCCCTTTCCTTTAAAACCCAATTTTCAAAACTAAAATACCTAGAAAAAAGGGAAGTGGGGTTCATCATTAAATAAGACATGGAATATTATAAAGTAATCCAAATATAAAATAATTCATTTATCCAAAAGAAAATTATTTGACATTGTATACATTAAAATAGAACATTCCTTTCGACTTTTAAAAAGAAAGTAAAAACATTCTATATAAAATATGTAAAAAGATTCCTTTTGAGAACCTTTGAAATAAAGTTAAAAGAGACATAAAATTTCCTTTATAATATATATATTTACATATAAATTCATCCATAAAATTATTTTAATAATATGTACATGGAAGAAAAATATTTAGAAAATAAATATTTAAAATATTTAAAATGAGGTTTTTAAGGTAAAGTGTCTCTTATCTTTAGTTTGACTCATCATGTATATTATTTATATTCCTGAATAATAAAATTAGGATAAATATTTAATTGATTAATAAACTTTTTAAAATTTATTATTCCTTTTATTTTATTCATTACCATGTTATGTTTAATTACTTAATCAATTAAGTTCACGTCAAATGTTTTGATGATATTCGGCTCATATGTCCAAAATGACTTCGGTAAGTTGACTATGCTCAAAGAGGTTGTTATTTAATCATATAAAGAATAATAATAATTAAATAATTATCAAATTTATACATAAATTATACTTTTATAACCAACCATTAAATATGGTTATAAAAAATTATCAATGTTACAATTATGAGACAGTATGTCATACGTTCACATGAATAACATTTTCATTTTTCAAAAAGAATGAGGGATAGAAGTTAAATATAATTTTATATTTATATAAGTATTATTATATCATAAATATATTATTATATATTTTAATAAACTTAGATATATCATCCATGTGATGTGTTCATGAAAAATTAATCACATCACTTAGTGGATGTGGTAATCCACACGTACACACAAATGACATTATCAATTTTCAATGGATGGAAAGTTAAGAAAATAGATGATATATTATATTTAAAAAATAATAAATATATCATAAATATATTATTTACATATTAAATTAATTTTTATAAACATCCATGAGAGGCGGTTATGGAAAAAAAATTACATCAGTTTATGAAACGGTAGTCTTCCATACACACGAATGATGATTTTTGTTTCCCATTTGATAAAAGAAGAAGATAAATATAGGTGATTACATTAACATAAAAATATATAATTATATGGAGGATAATTTTTTTATTATTTTATCATGGTTGAAGAATATTTTAAGGTGGTGGAAAAATAAATAAAACAACATACTCGATTAAGAACTATACCTCTTCTTCAGACAGCCTCATTAGGTTTATATGTAAAGACTTCCTAGGTTGGTAATCTGATCAAACCACATACTCTAGAAAATGGGGAGGGATTTATGGAAGTTATTTGGTAAGGTATTTGATAAACAAAAAGGCTCTTTAAGTGTGTAGAAAATAGGAGAGGGTGTCCTTTTATAAGTGGGGAAGAGGACACATATGGAATTTTTAAAAATATTAAAATATATAAATATATTACAAAATAAAAATGGATCTAAAATTGAACATTTTGGAATATTAGATGATATTGGGTCTGAATATTTCCATAAAATATTATTTATAAAAGTTTTTAGGTAATTTAAATCCTTATCACTTAAGTTTAACCCCCTAATGAACCTGTTTTAACATTAATTATGGAAAAATGTTTTTACAATTTTTAATATTCATTATGGAAAAAAATTAAGTTAAATTTATTAACTAATATTAATTATTATAATTATAAAATATTTAATACATTTTATCAAATTAAATTCACATAATTTTCATAATTTAATATAAAATTAAACCCAAAAAAATGAGATGAAAAATGATTTTTCAGAAAAAAATCCTTTTAAGTATAAAAATATTTTTTTTATAAAATTAAAGTGTAATATAAATTAAAAATATAATAATTGGATTATTAATAATATAATTGAACTAATTTTAATTTGAAACCATTTTAAAATAAAATATAACTTTGTAAATTCTTGAAATTAAAAGACAGGTTTCAATAAAAATATGTATTTTTCAATATTCATCAAAGAATAAAAATTTTCAGAAAATTCTAAAAAATAAATCCAAATATAATTTCTAAATACTTAATTAAAATTTTAAATTCATTTTTTTAAATTAAAATTCAATAATTTGTAACGAATTTTTTAAAATAAAAATATATAATGCATGAAAACACAATTTGGTTAGAAATAAAGATTTTTCCTTTTGACTGAAAAATTTCATAATATTATTATTATGAATGTTACTCTATAAAATTTAATCTATTAATATTAATATGAAATTAAAAATATTTATCTTAACATTACCTATGTTGTTACATTCTTCCACCTTTTTGGAAATTAATTCCTTACAATTGTATTTACTATTTAAATAAATGGGGATATCTTTCCCTCATATAATTTTCTAATTACCATGTAGATTCTTAAATCATATAGTTTTTACACCAAAACATAACCTATAGAATCATATTATTTTGTAACACCTGATATTTTCAATCAATAATTTTAATAGGTCTTTCCTCATATAAAATTTTTCTTCCAACTGAACCACTTCAGGGCTCAAAACATGAGATGCATCTAGCCGATATTTTCCTAATAACAAAACATAAAATTCATAATATACCTAATATAAACCCAAATTCAATTCCCATAAATATTCAACTAATCCAACTCTCTCTAGTATTTCATACAATTCAGTGAACAGTAGACTTAGCTTCACTTTTTTACCAAAACCCATAACACTTTTCCATATAGATACTTTAAGAAAAGTGTGATCACCTAAATTAAGTAAAAGATCTTTTCTCTAGTTATCTACATAAAATTTAAACCTAATTTGACCATCCTCATATGTTATTAAATTAGCTTCACCTTCTTGAACATTTCTTCTATTAATTATAGTCCCAACAACTTTCTTTCTCCTATTTCATTCCAAAACTCTAGATTCTAAAAATTATTTCTATATAATTACTCAAAAGGTTTCAGCTATATATTAGAATTAAAACTATTATTATAAGAAAATTCAACTAACGAAATATATTGATCCCAACTTCCCTGGTAATCCATTGAATAAGTTTAAATCATTTCTTCCAAGTTTTGAATTAGTCACTCATAATTTCTATCATATTGAGTATGAAAATATATATTGAAATTCAGTATAGTATAAGATTACTACTAAAGGAATTTAAAAAATCCAGAAGTAAATCTAGGATCACGGTCAGATATAATGGAGATAGGAACTCTATGTAACTTAACTATCTACTTGAGGTAAAGTCAAAAAATATGATCTAAAGATATAATATCTCAAATGGGAAGGGATGTGAAAATTTAGCTAGTTGATCAACAATAACACAAATCACATTATTACCTTAAGATTTATTTGGTAATAATACCCTTAAATCCATGGATATATTCTTCCATTTCCATTCTAGCACTGAAAAAGGACAAAGCATCTCCTTTGGTAATTTTTTTTTTACTTTAACCTACTGAAAAGTAAAACATTTCTTGGTAATGTCAACAATTTATCTTTTCATTCCACCCCAACAGTAATACTTTTTAATTTATCTATACATCATATTGATTAGATTAAGAACATAAAATGGGGAACTATGAGCTTCACTCAATAATTCTTTCCTCAGTTAGAAATCACATGGCACACATAATCATTTTAAAAATATAATAAGACCTAACCTTTGGAAAATAACCCTTCCTAATAGACTATACCTTTTCCTATAAAATATGATCCTCTATCTGAGCTTGTTTAATTCTTTCTGACAAATATAAATGTACTAACACCTGAAAAAAAAATAGAGGAAGTTCCTACACACACAATTCCTAGGCCAAAATTCATCAAATCATTAATAAAAGGTCTATATTCCACATGTAACATGGTTAATGTAGAATTATATTTCTAAATCAAATAATTGTCTACTTTTTTTTCTTTTCTAGTATGGTAATTAATCTTGCAGTTGTAATCTTTAATTAGTTCCATCCATCTTCTCTGCCTCATGTTCAACTTCTTCTGAGTGAATATATATAACACCCAAGCCTCAATTATAGTATGTGAACATACTATTTTAATAAAACTATAATACAATTCAAATTTTACTATTCCATGAAACAAAAATTCTTATTTTATAGGATGAATATTTATTTTGAGTTTAATTGTTCAAAAAAATCCTATAATGAATTTTTGTAATTTTCCCCTAGAAATAAGCTTCTATGAATAATTGAAAATATAGTATCAAAATATTACTTCTTTTATTTAAAATAATTTATTATAATAAGTTGAATTATTAATTAATTGACTATTAATATTATATAAATAATGATAGGAACATTATGAGGTAAAAAGGGAAATTTTTTAGAAAACTATTTTTTATTGTATAATACCTATCCATTTTAATTAATTAAAATACTATTTAATGATAAATGAATTAAATTAAATTTATAGATTATATATATATATATACATGAATTTTAATCCATATTTTTATGATTTCTATTCAAATAATTAATATAATATTATCTTATGCTTGAAAAATGAAATTCTTGAAAAACTGTTTTGTGACACAATTTACAGGTTTATTTTTAAATTAAATTATGAAAATTATATGAATTTAATTTGATAAAATATATTAAATATTTAAAATCGTAATTATAAATATTAGGTAATAATTTCAACTTAATTTTTTCACACTAAATAGTGAAAACCCTACAAATTAATTACCCTGATTAAGGTTAAACCAATTTTATCAGGGGGTTAAACCAAAAGATAGGGTTAATTTTTTCAATTAAACTTTTCAAAATACTTTTTTATGTCCATTTTAGAACTTATTGTATCCCACCTTCAAATATCAGTTCATTTTTAAGAATTTTTCTTTGTAATTACTTTATCATTTTGTATTCTTTTGGGAAATTTCCAAGTGGTTTCAAAGATGGTCCCCTCCCCAATATATAAAAGGGAACCTCCTCCCCTCACTTATCCACACATATCAAGCCATTTATCTTAATAAAACCCAAAAAGAATATATCTAAAATATATGTATCCACCCTCTTGAGATGTTTTTCCTCCCAAAATACCAACCCTAGGGTCCTTAATAAGATATCCAAAGGAGGTTCTTCTAACCAAATGTAACTATCTTCAATAAGCTCTTTCTTTTTACCGCTTATTTCAACACCTTTAATTATGAATTAAATATTAAAATATAATAAAAATATTATATATCATATATTTATAAGTCATTATGTTGATATTATAATATTTATTCATCTCCTTCTCCAATAAATGGGAAAAATCATCATTTGTGT
This sequence comes from Viscum album, assembly GCA_963277665.1. Lineage (NCBI taxonomy): Eukaryota > Viridiplantae > Streptophyta > Magnoliopsida > Santalales > Viscaceae > Viscum > Viscum album. The sequence goes on along the minus strand of OY728156.1, from coordinate 1,880,539,556 downwards.
GTACGGAAGACTACCGCCTCACGAACCGCTGTAATTTGTTTTCCAACACCAACTCACATAGGTATTCATAATGATGGAAATAATGAATATATATGATACATATGAAATTATATTAATTCTTTAAAATTAATATATCATCCACTTACTTAACCTTTCACGCATTGGGAGAATGATATCGTCACTCATACGTGTGTATGGCCTATCGTCTCCATGAATCGAGGCAATTCATTTTCCATGTATAACATTCCTAAATGATTCTAAAAAAGGTATATACTGAAAAAATAAAATATTTATGTAGAAACCCGGGTTTTCCTTATAATAATTTTAAATATTTCAATATATATTTTTAGAACTAAGCGCTGAGAAAGCATGCGATTCTGAGGCCCGGTGAGCCCAGAATAAATTTTATAAAAATATTAAATATATTGTATATTGAATGCATGTAGATTATTAAATAAAATGGGATAAATATTAAACATAAGCTGGAATCAAAAATATGAGACCATGGTTTAGTATATAAATCAGTTTTTCCCCTAAGCGTGACCTAAAATGGGTCAGTGTGGGGAGTTCGGATCCCTCACCTATTGGTGGTATGTTCAGTATATTTAATTAATTTATTAAATTAATTAATTAAAATCATTTGACCTAAATTGTTCCTAAAAAACATCATCATGGAGGATTGGCCAAGTTTATCCTCATAATACTATAATCTCCTACAACACTCTCCTTCCTCCTTCCATTGACGGATCACATCGAATGATGACGAAATGTCGAATTAGAGTAGATTGGTATATAACAAACACAACAATGTCCTTTAATCATTGGTGATCACGTTATTCGATGACTCATAATATAATAACTAGGTATGACTCATCAATTAGTTATTTATGCCTTTTAAATATATTTATTGATAAATCCATCCATGTTCATGGATCTATGCCAATTGTGGCCAATTGTATATGCCCATGTATTGAAATATTAATTTATTTCATTGGTTTCTAACCCCAGATCATCGTTTTTCATCTTTGTCCAAGAACACATGGACCAAAATCATCTAAACCTTTTTTATGGTGATTTTATCCCATTTCTTCTTTGTGTTCATCACTGCTAGGACCTTGCGGTCCCAGATCGACATTTTTGGGCGGTACCGAGCCCAATTGGAACTCCAGAATTGCAACATATCAAGAAAAAAAGAACGTATTGATGAATTATGGATATATGTGGGATTTTTCAAGGAATGGGAGATTTTTTTGATGATTGGAGTATGAATCCATGATGGTGGAAGGATCAGTGTCCTATGGTTCATGTGATGAACCCCTGACAAAAAAATGGCACCGGTTTCTGGTGAGAGATGGCTGGAATCCATGATCCATGGCCATATTTGTATGTTTTAGGAGGATTTAAGGCAATATCTATGGAAAACTAAACAGATTCAATCACGTGAAGTAGATCTGTAAAATCTAGTGAAAACTCAACTACACACTGTGTACAAGGATGAACACACGGTGTGTAGCCCCCCTTAGTGGAAGTGGCTAGGGGTTGGGAAATGTTAAGGATGAAATGGAATTTATTCCTCATACACGACATGTACCCTTTCCTGGTTGGGTAACCCATGAGGAAGATCACATGGGTGGGGACCTGTATAGAATTACATGGTCATGAACCTAAGTACACGAACATAGGGTCGACTACATGGACATGGCCAGGAGGACACGGCCTGGTCCTAGTTCACTTGGACATGTTGTATAGTGCACCTTCATGGAGTATACTATTACATGGGATGGGAGTCATGTGTCGGATGGGGATAGGGCCAGGTGGTGGAGTGGGACCACACACCGTGCACCCCTTTACCTCTTTTAAAGAATATTTAATTATCTGTATCTCCTTTATTTGGACTCATATTTTGGCCCATGAGTAGCCTATCCTGAGTTTTTTTTTCACGTAGAATATGATGGTGCCCTGAGTTTTGGATTTTGAGATATTATATAGAATGTTTTGGGAATAAAACCTGTTTAGGAAACACCTGATTATGGCGGTGATATTACAGGATGACCAAGACCATTCTGAGTGGTACCCTCCAATGAGTCTAGGTAGTGGAGTTCTTATACAACCCTTCCAAGAAGTACCCTCCAGCAAGTGTGGGTAGTGGAGTTCCTTGATGACCTTTCCAAGTGGTACCCTCCAGTGGGGATGGTTAGTGTAGTTCCTCAACAAGATTTCTATGTAGTACCCTCTAGAAGGGCTAGTTAGTGGAGTTCCTTAACAAAACTATCCAAGTGGTACCCTCCAGTAAGACTAGGTAGTGTATTTCCCTGATGATTATTGATTTGAACCTCTAATGTAGCTAGTAAGTGGAGTCCTAGACGGTTATTAAAGTGGTACCACCCATCGGCATGGGTGCAGGTCCTCTACAAATACTTTCCAAGTGGTACCCTCTAGAAAGTATGGGCAATGGAGTTCTTTGACGATTATCAGAGTGGGATCCTCCGATTATACCAGGGCATGGGTTCCCTACCTAGATTTTGTGGCCCCTCAACTATGTGGAAAAGTTATGAGGCATGAATTGACTTAGATGGATACTTCTAGGGAAAAAGGTGAGATGTTATACATATTTTATGGACTTTTGGGTTAGTTGAGGCTCGAACCCCATCTTGAGTTGGGTCATGATAGATTGGTATCAAATGTGGTTTGATACTTGGGACATTATACGAACTAGTACCCTTATAAGGATTTGGTTGGGTTTAGGGAAACAATTTCAAAGTGTCGCGCATGCATCTCTCAGGCTAGGGAGTCCATTGATGGTATAGTCGGCTAACATATCCATTAACCAGGACCTTAACTACCTACTTATCAACTCATCATACTAATACATTGGTTATATGAATCAATGGTACATGCATCATATAGGATTGAGTATTTGAATGTACTTCCTAATTCAGCTCTTCATTATATATATATATATATATTCTCATCTGACCATGGTACATCTTGATAAATCTAAGGATATCTCCATGACAAAAACCTTCCAGGATACCAGTTTCAAATTGTGATGATGATCTGATGAGCGATGATGAATTGGTTCCGGGTACATCCCACAACCCCCTTCCACTAGGTGGGAAGGTAAGTGCACCTCCACCTTTTAAGAAACAAATTGTTCCATTAGATCAGGTTGAGGATGCACACAGTCTTAGCGCACTTTGTGAGTTCTAGTTCCAGAGGCCATTGAGGTTTGGTAACAAGAAAAGTTCTAAGGCAATAGAGGATTTTCTAGAGTCAGTGGTCCGTATCTGCAGGCTTGTTTGAACCCCGATGGATTATGTGGTTTCAATGGAATCTAAAATCTTCCACAAAGTAGCTTTGAATTGGTTGAGCCTTGTTTTCAGATGCACGATGAGTTGACACTCTCATGGCCTGACTTCTAGAAGTTTTTCTATGAGGATTACTACCCCTCCTACTTGCGCTCAGTTCCGATCTAGGAGATTTTGGATCTATATCATAGAGGGATGATAGTGGATGAGTATGCATAAAGGTTCGCAGAACTTACCTAGTACTCCCCTGACATAATATATGATGGATATTTTCGAGCATGGAAGTTTGAGAAAGGAATACATAGAGATATTTGTGCCAGCATAATTCCCTTGTGCATCCCCACCTATGTTGGGGTGCTAGAGCAGACACCGGTGATAGAAAGATTTTTTTCATAGGGAATCCAGGAACCTGGGGCTGGAAGTGGGAGTCATAGAGATGATTTTTCTGTGACATCTAATAGGTTCTATTTGGTGATACCTCGCCATAGGAAACCCTTTCATGAGCAAACTCAAGCACAAGTTCATACGGTATAGAGGCAGCACAAAGTACTAGAGAATACCGGATAGGTTCGGTGTTTTGTTTGTGATGGGAAAGGTCACATAGCGCAAGACTTCCCAGCTATACTTGCTAAGAAGCATTGCAAGATAGCTGGTGGACCTCCATGGTAGAGGCATCATCATGATCAAGGATATACCAAGTGAGGACAGGGTGGTCCACACGGAGGTAGATCTATAAGATTATAATTATGAGCTTTGGGTGGTGGAAGATGCTATGAGATCCTTCAACCAACACCACTAGGTGGCCCACTTCAGGCTCATGGAGTTGAAGGTTGGGGTTGTGGATAGTTGCAGGTTTTGGAGGTTTATGATCCCAGCACATTATATGATTATAGATACAATATGTGTTTATTATAATCTTTCTTCAATATTAGTTGACATAGTTTCTAGTCATTTATTTATAACTATACTTCTAGTGTGAGATTTGGAGATCCTAGTTGAGGCTCTAGCCTAAAAACTTTGTCATGAGGTTCCTATAGGTAACTCTTCTTCTATATTTATCTACCGACAGTTTACACTATCACTTAGTAGATAGAGGTTCACATGGGACCTTTTGGTTGTAATGATGGAACCCTATAATGTCATCTTGGGTATGGATTGGTTTTCCATGGTCCAATACAATATTGATTTTCACCATATACAATTCATGTGCCTATGAATTGATGGGATGAGTTTATCATTTTCTGGTAAGAAAAAATATCATGGATGGATAAGCAAGTTTTGCATACAGAAGGCTACAGACCCTCACTCATTAGTTATCAAGTATATACATTAGTGTAGCAGGCTCTTCAGGCATCTAGGTTTCTTTAGTTGTGAAGTATTACATGGACATATTTGTTGGGAATGTTTCAAGAATACCTCTAAGGTGGGAGATGGGGTTTTTCATTGACATACATCTCGACACTACTCTAATATCTTCTTTAGGATATAGAATGGCCCCTGCTAAGATCTTATAGATAAGGTTATAGTTAGAGGACTTTAAGAGAAAGGTTTTATCAATCCTAGTGTAACCCCCTAGGAATCTCTGGTGTTCATGAAAAAGGCATACTATATCTTTTGGGTTTTCATGGATTATCATCACCTGACCAGGCCATGATAAAGAAAAATTACCCCTTTCTAAGGATTTATGACCTCTTTAGAAAGTTTGGATATGTGAGATGGTTCTCAGAGATCAATCTCAAGTCTGGCTACCACTAGTTAAGGGTTCATGAGGATAATATTCCAAAGTTAGAATTTCTATGTCATTGCAGATATTATGAGTTCCTAGTGACTCCCTTTGGTGTGAAAAATTAACCCGCCATGTTTATGGACTTGATGAACCATGTATTCCAACTGTAATTCAACTATTTTGTTGTTGTATTCATCGAAGACATACTATTCTAATCTTTATCAGAGGATTTACATGTAGAACAATTGAAGATAGTCCTAGATTTTCTTCAAGAGCACCAGCATTATAGAAAGATATCAAAGTGTGGGTTTTGGATTCATGAGGTTTGATTTCTAGGGTATTCCATTGTTGATCATGGTTTAGCAATGGACCCAGTGAAGATCTATGTATTTATTACTTTGAAACCACCTAATAAAATGTTATAGGTGTGGATTTTTCTTATCTTGGTGGGGTACTATAGCAGGTTTGTGGGAAAATTATCTATAATCATAGACCCTTTGACCACCCTGACATGGAAAGGGTAGTCTTTTACCTAGTCTGAGTAGTTCTATAGGGCCTTTGAGGAGTTGAGGTTGAGGATGATGATTGATCCAGTGTTGAGACTACCAGAGGAAAGTGTGGAGTTCATAGTGTATTGCAATTCCTCAACATCTAGGCTCAGTTTCATGTTGATGCAACGATAAGTAGTTATCATATATTGGTCAATGTAGTTGATAAAAAATGATTAGAACTACTTGAATCATTACCTAGATCTGGTAGTGGTAGTATTTACCCTAAGGATGTTGAGGAACTACCTTCTGGGAGAGAGATTTGTGGTTTACTCAGACCATCAAAGTCTGAGGTACGTCTTCACACATAGAGATTTGAACCTGACATAGTGGCTTTGGTTGGAGTTCTTGTAGGAATATGACTTCAATACAGTCTATACTCTAGGGAAGGTAAATGTAGTAGCAGATTCCCTTAGTAGAACATCTCGATCTCTCTTAGTGCAGGAGGCTTCATAGTAGTTGTCTTCTCTATAGCTGACCCTAGTGGAGCAGGAGGGTACATATTTTCTATAGTCGATGGTGTTGACTCCTCCATTTATTGATAATGTGAGAGAGAATTAGTTGATATACATTGACTATGAGGTATTACATGATTATATATCCATAGAAAACTCACTATATGGATATTCTGTAGGATGAAATCATGTCATCATTTTCTAGGGATAGATGCTGGTCCCAGTCACATTGTAGGAGGTGATGTGAGAGTTCTAAAATTCTCCCATATCTATACATACCAGAGTAGGTAAGATGAACAGATATATTTACAATTAGTTTTGGTGGTTCAATATGAGATGAAGCGTAGCTGATTTCATCTCCCAGTGCCTCACCTGTCAGTAGGTGAAGGCTAAGAACCAAGTTTTGGTAGGTTTGTTGCAGCCCCTTGAGATATTGGAGTGGAAGTGAGATGGCATATCCATGTAATTTGTGATGCATATTCCATTCAAATCGAAGGTCCATGATTCCACCTAGTTGATAGTTGAATGACTCATAAATTCGGTTCACTTCCTTACTATTAGGGAGCAAAGTTCAGTGGAGAGTTTGGGGTAGTTTTACGTACGAGAGATCATTCACCTTCATGGGGTTACCTTGAAAATTTTCTTTGAGTGGTACCCTCTAGTGGATATGGGCAGTAGAGTTCTTCAATGAACTTTCTAAGTGGTACCATCCAATTGGGCTGGGCAATAGAGTTCCTCAATGAACTTTCCAAGTGGTACCCTCCAGCAGGGCTAGGTAGTGGAGTTCCTCAATGACACTTTCTAAATGGTACCCTTTAGTAGGGATGGGTAGTGGAGTTCCTTGATTATTACTGAGTTGACCCTATAGTAAATCTGGGTTGGTGATCCCTCAATTAATACTAGAGTGGGACCCCCCATTAGCATGGGCGCGGGTCCTCTACAGATACTTTTTTAGTGGTACCCTTCTATAGTGTTGGGCAGTGGAGTTACTTGATGAATATCAGAGTGGGACCCTCATATTATACTAGGTAATGGGTTCCATACCTGGAGTTTGTGGCCCCTCGATTTTGTAGCACAGTGAAGAGGCATGACTTTACTTGGATAAATACTTCTAGGCAGACGTTTAAGATGTTGGGCATCGTTGGTGGTATTTTAGGGTAGTTGAAGCTCAATCCCCGGATTGGGTTGCGTCATTAAAATTTATAACATTAATATAATTCTAGATATGATGTATATATATCCTATTCACAATAACCATAACTTCTATGATAAAACATGCATGAGAAGACGAAGCAGTTAAAACCCGAAACAATGGTAATAATGAAATATTATTAACGAATAGTTGTTAAGATGTTATAAGAGGATCATATATTATTTAATAAATATGAATATGGTTCTTTTATAAATTAATAATAAGTTTAAAACAATTATACATGAGCTTAAATTATGTTCAAATAAAGAGAAGTGCGAGTGAAGGGATTTCATCTCAATTTACACTCCATTGAGACGTATTGATTATTTTGCTCCTATTAAATTTTATATGGTATATATATTACCCTTTTTATGTATTTAATATGAATGCCTATTTATTAATGATTATTAATACTACAATTCAAGTCTATTCTTTCAAGGTTTTAAAATTTAAATGTTACCAAAGTGGTAATAATCTATTTCACAATCTCACTTTCTTTTGGGATTGATTTTATTTTCTTTGAAGAAATATTTTCATTTATCCATAATAAGCTCCAATAATTTTTCTATCAACTAGATATTTAAGTATTTTCAATATTTTATTCCAATTTTTTCTTTCTTTGGTACTTGAATCAAGTGAATAAATTTTTAAAAGAAAACCCAGTTTTATTCCTCTTTTAGTTGGATATATTTTTCTTCCATGTCCATGTTTTTTAAAGTTCTTTTACAAAATTATTTTTATTTAATAAAATGGTTTTTTAAATAAATTTTAATTTATATTTTAATTTTAAAAATGTTTTGAAATAAATATTTATAATGTTTTTTCAAAGGGTTGTTTTTTACATTCTTTACAAAAAATCAAAAGGGGTTTTTTTAACGTATATGGTGATAACAGACTTCCCCTCCACCGTAACCATTTTATAAAATTTCTCTTATTCTAAATGTTTTCAATGGTTTTATAAATAAAACCTTTTTATGAAATATTATTTTAATATTTTACTTCCATTATCTTTATTCTTATGAAGTACATAATTTTATTACAATACTTATATTCCTGGTGAACTGATGGTCATCTCTTATCTCTTATTAATTTTTTGGTCATTATATTCTCTTGAAACGTTAACTTTATTATTATCATTAGACATTTTATTTCCCTTAAATATATATATTATTTATCATGGATATTCATATTTATTAAATCTTATATCATTTCTATATACGGTGTTTTACTTTTAAATTCATTTGATTGACAAGGGAAATATTGATATTCTATATTCCTTATTAAATATGGACATTTATTAATAAGTCATATTGTTCATGAATAAGTAAATAATTTTATATATGAGGAATTCATTGGAAAAGAAATTATGGGTGGGTCTTCGAATTATATAGCCCCTCAATGCATCAACGGGTCCCATGTGATAGATAAATTGGCTGAATTAAATTGGTTTTTACCCATAGTTTTAAATTTTCTTGGTGCAAGGTCTTGATGGTATTGATATCATGATGTATGAGATCATTAAATTCAATATTAATCATTTCATTTTTTGATAATTAAATTATTATTATCCATGAGACTATTGAAATAATATTATACATGGATGAAGTTCATTCTAAATTTATTGATTAAATAGAATGTGTTTTTAGTTATTTATCTTAACATATTGATTGTGCCTTATTTATTCATGATAATTTTCACTATATATATCCCTTATTGAGAATGTGATATAACCCTTATTTCTTTTGTTTTCACCAGGATATGAAGAATAATTATTTGAATGAGTTTAAGGATTCCTAACATTTTCTAATACTGTGATTTATATTATATACTCAATTTAAAATGGGTATCCTGTATATATCTAGCTCTCCAAGACTACTAAACTGATTGGTCCTTTGAGATCTGTCCCCTTGTATTTATGCCAATATAATAAAGTAGACATCGTCTCTAGGTTACTAGAGTTAGGGTTGATACAGTTGATATCAGAGAAATTTTAGTAGAAACCTTGAGAAATAAATTTAGGAAAATATAGATTAAAGAACATAACCACATAATAGACTTTAAGGATATATCAAATTAGGGAATAATAAACTAAATTTTTGGTAATGTAGATATTATGGGGTTTTTTCCAAGAAATACATCCCTATTTGGATACTATATGTGGATGTGGTTCTGGTACAGTAGTACCTAGGGGTAATAACTCTAAAAAGGGAACATTGGGCTTTGACTCAATCACCACTTGGTGCATGAAAGTGGGCCTTACTACACACCTATTTTGACACTACCATGGGATATAATTAGGATAATTCACATTTTCCTTCCAACCATAATGAAGGATTTTAAAATATTTTTATATTCCCAAAGAAACCAAGTTAATGATTTCGAGATTAAAAATGCATAAATTTTTTATTTATGTTAAGTGTTACACCAGATTCAGAATTATATGTTATGATTTAAAATTCATAATTTCATGAGATAATCCAATATATTCCATTGTTTATAAATTTTTCTTATAAGAAATAATGTTATCAACACTCATGGTCAATGTATAAATTTATCTATTGATCAAAACAATATAAATGGAATTGGAACTAAGCAAATTATGGTTATACTAGTGAAGATTAATCCAGCTATAAAAAATATCCTTACCTGAATGGATAATATAGATATTACGCATCATGACTCTCCTATATTGGATCACTTCATGTGAAAAAAATTCCCATAATTTAGTGGGACTATTAAACCCTGGGTAGCTGAGAAATGGATTAATCCCCTTGAAAATATATTTATTGAATTGGGATGTGACGAAAAGGAAAAGGATATACTAATAGTATACTATCTCAAGGAATATATTAATCAATTTTGGTTGTTGATCCATAATAATATGGAGTAAGAGGAAATATAACACATTGAATGGAAAGTTTTTAAAGAAACATTATTTGAAAAATATTTCCCTCGTGGGAAACTGGCTGAAATGAAGAGAAAGTTCCTCAACTTAAAGTAAAAGGAGTAAGAAAGTGTTGTGGAGTATGAGGATACCTTTACAAGACTATCTAGGTATGTGATGGATTACATATTCAATATATAATACAAGATTGACCATTTATTTAAAGGGATTAATCCAAGTCTTCTAAGGGCACTAGTTTCTCATAATTTTTCATCATATGATGAAATAGTTTTATGCACCATCAAAACAAAAAAGAAATTTCATAGGTAATATATATTAAAGGGGAATCAAGAGAATAATAGGAAAACTAAACACCATGAAAAATGGAACGCATCAAAGAAGAATTAGAAAACGAATCAATTTTCATCATGTGAAAATTGTGGGAAGAAACATCCTATAAAATATTTGAAGGGCATGGTATTTTCTTATAAGTGAGGAAATAAGGGTCATGTGGATAATGAATGAAAGGGAAATAAAAAAATTAATAATTTTAAATTCTTAAAATATATATAAATGTCGAATTATTTACTCCAATTCCCCAAGTGTCAAGGGAACATACAAAAAAAGAGGCTAAGGGTAGAAGGCCAATCTTATGAGAACAATATAGCAGAGTTATAAGTACTAAATGATGTGGTGGTGGGTAATTTAATCATAGACTCAAATTTTTTCAATGATTTATTTGATTTTAAATATTCTTACTCTTTCATATCATCCATGTCTTCCAATAAAATTAGATATTTACCTATCACCTTAAGAAGGGAGTTGTCACACAAAACTCCAAGTGTAAATCTCGCTATGAAAAGGATGTTTTATGTAGTTCCCATTATGAAACATAAACATGGTATATTTTATAACTTTATTATCATACCTATGGTTGAATTTGATACAGTTCATTTTATGTACTAGATTTAAAAATATGATAAAAAAATTCTTTCAAGGATAAGGAAATTACGATTCATGATAAATATGTGTAATTCATTATCATTAGGGTTGACGCCTCATTTTATGATTAATTTATAGGTCCACCCCCAATAGCTATTATAGATGAGATTATTGGAGAATAGGAGAAAATAAATCTATGGATATAAAATTTAATATTCAAATTGAGGATGTACATGTTGTATAGGAATATATTGATGTATTTCTTGAGGAATTACTTGGTCATCCACTAGAGTATGAAATAGAGTTCTCTATTTATTTAATCCTCAATTCAAAACCTATATCCAATACTCTCTATAGATTGGACACTATGGAGTTAGTGGGTTTAGAGAAAAAAATAGAGAATTTGTGTGATAAGGGACTTATATTCCCTAGTATTTCACCTTGGGGATCCTCTATTCTTTTCATTAAGAAGAAATATGGATCCATGAGGATGTATATTGACTATAGGGAAATTAATACCATTATGATAAATAAAAAGTATCATCTTCCTCAAATTTATGACTTATTTTATCAACTTCATAGATATAAAAAAATTTAAAGATTGAATTTCATTCTGGGTATCATCAATTGTGATTAAAGAAGGAATACATTCTAAAGATAGCATTCTAAACGAGGTATGGACATTACAAATTTATAATAATTCCATTTGGATTGACTAATGAAACATTAGTTTTTATGGATCTACATAATATAGTATTATGGTAATATCTTGTTAATTTTATTATGGTATTAATTGATGATATCTTGGTGTATTATAAGATCTATGAGGACCATTATAATCACATTCGTATAATTCTTGAGACTCTTACAAGAAAATGCTTATATGGTAAATTTAGAAAGTGTGAATTATGGATTCATAAAGTTTCTTTTCTTGGTCATATTTTCTTTAAGGATGGAATCTTAGTTGATCCTATAAAGACAAAGTTAGTTATAGAATGGACTACAGTAATGAACATAACTAAGGTACATAGTTTCATTAGTTTGGTAGGTTACTATCGGCGATTTTTTTATAATTTTTTACAATTGGATATCACATTAACCAAGATTATATATAAAGGGGTTAAGTTTATATGGAAAAAGTAATGTGAATAATTTTTGAAGAATTCTAGAGGATATTGGTCAATTCTCCAATTTTTAATCTACCATCACTAAATTATGGATTTTTATATATAGTGATGCATAAATGAAGAAACTTGGTTGTGTCCTTATGAAAAATGATAAAGTTACTACATATTCATCAAGGCAGTTAAGGAATCATGAATGGAACTATCAAACCCATGATCTTGATTTGGCGCTTGTAATATTTTCTTTGAAGATATGGAGACATTATATATATGCTAAAATATGTGACATATAAATTGACCATAATATCCTAAAATACATATTTTTACAAAAATACCTCAATATGAATAAGAGGTGGTGGCTCAAGAAACTCAAGTATTATTATTTCTCAATAAACTATGATCTAAGGAAGGAAAATAAGGTAGTGGATGCATTAAGCAGGAAAGATCATGGAGTTATGACCTAAATGTGGATTGAAATAGATCCTATGTTCATGGATCTATTAATGATGGATATGGTAATTATTAAGGAAGGGGATACATCACTACTTTTTAAAATTATTGTGAAAAAATATTTATTGGAAAATATAAAAACTTCTCAATATAATTATGATAATTTTCATAAGAAAATTAAATCCATGAATGGTGGGGAATTGGTAGGCTTCATTTGTGAAGATGGTGTTCTAAAATTTTGAAAGAGACTATGAGTCCTATCTATACCTAAGATAAAAATGGAATTTTTGGTTGATTCTAATATCTTGAATTTCTCTATACACCCTGGTAGTAGCAATATGTATAGAGATTTTTGGGAACATTTTTTTTGGGATTACATGAAGTGAGAATGTTTTAATTATGTTTCAAGATGCTAGGTTTTCCAATATGTGAAGACTGAGACAAAACATCCTAGAGGGGTCATAAAAATTCTTCTTATTCCTATTTAGAAATGGGATGACATTAGTATGGACTATTTTACTATATTACCAAATAATCCTATAAGGAATTAATTAATATGGTTTATTGTTGCTTGTCTTACCAAATCTTTACATTTACTCACTATAAGAAAAAAATTTACCTCTTCAACACCTTATAAGGATTTATATTAATTAAATTTTAAGACTACATGGAATAACTCTTTCAATTGTTTCTAATCATGATCCTTATTTTACATCAAAATTCTAGAAGAGTCTTTAGAAGGCTCTTCATACTAAGCTTCATTTGAGCACCACCTACTATCCTCAAACTAATGGACAGTCTGAAAGGACTATTTAAACATTGGAATACATGTTGAGGTCATTCTAACCTGACTTTCATGGTATTTGGGATTAATATTCACATTTTTTAGATTTTTCCTATAACAATAGTTTCTATTAAAGTATTCAAATGGCGTTATATGAAGCATTATATAGAAAAATATTTTGTACTCCAACTTGTTGGGATGAAATTGGTCAAAGGAAACTTTTAGGACTATAATTTATTGAGGAGACAAAAACAAAGGTAAAGATTATTTAGACTAATATTAAAGAATCTCAAAGCAAGAAAAATATTTATGTCAATAACATGAGAAAATATATATAATTTTAAGTGGTAGATCACATTTTCTTGAAAGTATCTCCATGAAATTGTGTCATAAGGTTCGGTAAGAAGGGAAAACTGAGGCCCAGGTACATCAAACCCTTTAAAATTTTGGAAAAAATTGGAAATGTATATTACTTATTTTTAATTCCACCAATATTCTATAAAGTGCATGATGTGTTCCATATATCATTGTTAAGGACATACATTCCAGGCCCAATGTATGTGCTCACTTCTGAATAAATAGAATCTGAAGCTAATATATCTTACTGTGAAGATACCATCCAGATTTGTGACACTAAAGAATAAGTATTGAGAAATAATATGACTCTACTGGTAAAGTTAGTTTAGATAAATCATAAAGTGGAGGAAGCAATGTGGGAACCAATGGATGTTATGAAGAAGAACCACTATCATTATTGAGAAAGTAATATCCATGAAAATTTTGAGGATTAATTTTTATGGGAGGGAAGAATATGGAACTCAAGAATCAATTATAGTAATAGAAAATTCCATTTTAATAAAACTATTATGCAATTCACATTTAAATATTTCATTACACAAAAAAAATCTAATTCTATAGGTTTAATATCGGTTTTTATCTTGGTTAAAATAATCCTAGAATAAATTTTTGAAATTTTACTTTAAGAATAAGATTTTATGAATAATTAAAAATGTAGTATTTAACTATTAATAATTTTATTTATAATAATTTATTATAATATTTGGTATTAAAAATTTATTTACTATCAATTTAATCAAAACAAAGATAAGAACATTTGGAGATAAAAAAGGTGTTTTCTAATAAACAGTTTTTTAAAGGCATAATGTCTATCCATTTTAATTAATTAAAATAATATTTAATAATGAATGGTTTAAATGGAATGTATATATTATATATCTAAATATATGAATTTAAATCCATATTATTATTATTACTGGTCATATAGTTAATATAATATCATCTTATGCTTGAAAAATGCATTTCTTGAAAACACGTTTTCCGACATGATTTAAGGGTTTATTTTTAAAATAAATTCTTCCAATTTTATGAATTTAATTTGATAAAATTGATTTAATATTATGATTCATGATAATTAATATTATTTAATAAGTTCAACTTAATTTTTTATCATAATTGATAGTAAAAACAGTAAAAATTAATTAACCTGGTTATGGCTAAAACAAGTTTACCGAGGGCTAAACCAAAAGATAAGGGTAATTTTCCCAATTAAAGTTATCAAAATACTATTTTATGAATATATTTAATCCTTATCACGTACAAAATTATAATATAAGTTTATTTTGAATCATTTTTCTTATGAATGACTTTATCATTTTGTATTCTTTTGGGAAGTTTCCAAGTGGTTTCCAAGAAGGTCTCATCCCCCACCTATAAAAGGGCACCTCCTCCCCTCACTTATTCACCCCTATAAAGACATTTATCTTGAAAAAACCCTACCAAAATATCTATCCAACATCATTATCCACATTTTTTAGGTTTTTTACTCCAAAAATACCAACCCTAGGGTCCTATATAAGATATCCAAAGGAGGTTCTTCAAAGAGAAGGTAATTGTCTTCACTAAGAAATTTCTTTTTTACTTTGTATTTTACCACCTTAAATTATTTCCTAACACATGAAATATAATTATTTCTATATATACCATATAATAAGATGTTATTATGTTTATATGATAATATTTATCTATCTCTTTATCCATCAAATGGGAAATAAATCCATCGCTCGTGTTTACGGCAGACTACCGCCTCGCAAACCAAAGTAATTTTTTTCATAACCGAATCATAAAAATAGTCATAATGATGGAAATAATGAATATATATGATATATATGACATAATATTGATTATATAAAATTAATATATCATCCAATTAATTACCCTTTCACCCATTAGTGGAATGATATTGTCGCTCATGTGTATGTACGGTCTGTCATCTTCAAGAAGCGATGTGATTCATTTTCCATGTCCAAATTTCAAGAATGATTCTAAAAGGGTATACAATGAAAAAATATGATATTTATAACATTAATATAATTTTTTATATTATTAATCTATATCCTATTCATAAGAACCATAACTTCTATGATAAAATATCCATGAGAAAATGAAGCAGTTAACACCCAAAATAATGGTAATAATGAAATATTATTAACAAAAGGGTGGTAAGATGTTATAAGAATATAATAAATGATATTATAAATATAAATATTGTTCTTATATAAATTAATAATATGTTTAAAACTATTATACATAATTTTAAATTATATTCAAGTAAAGGGAAGCATGAGGTAAGTGATTTTGTCTCAATTTACACTCCATTGAGACATATTTGTTATTATGCACCTATTCACTTTTATGTGGTGTATATACTGCCAATATGATGTATTTAACATGAATAAATATTTATTAATGATGATTAATGTTATAATTCAATTTTATTATTTCAAGGGGTTTCAATTTAAAACTTACCAAAGAGGTAAGAATCTATTTTACAATCTCACTTTCTTTTAGGATTGCTTTTATTTTCATTGAAGTAATCTTATAATTTATACTTCATAAGATCCAATAATTTTATTATACAATAGATATTTAAGTATTTTATATATTTTCTTACAAATTTTTCTCTATTTGGTACTTTAATTAAGAAAATAAAATTTTAAAATAAAAACTAATTTTATTTCTCTTTTATTTAGTTATATTTTTCTTCCATGTTCATGTTTTTCATAATTATTTTACAAAATACCTTTTATTTATCAAGAAAAATTTATTTTATCGTTGTCTTTTAAAAAGAGTTTTAAATTAATATTTTTAATGCTTTACAAAAGGTATATTTTTAAATTTCTTTACAAAAAGTTAAAAGGGATGTTTTTTAATGTATACAGCGATAACACACTTCCCCGGCACCATAACCATTTTATGACATTTAGATTAATATAATGTTTTCAACAGATTTAAAAATAAATATCTTTCATTAAATCCTATTTTAATATTTCTCTTTTATTCCCTTTATTCTTCCAAAGGACATGATTTTATTACAAAACTTATATTCTCATTGAACCGATGGACATATCTTATCTCTTATTAATTTTGTGGTTGTTATATTATCTTGAAATACTCACATTGTTATAAAAATTGGAAATTAAATTTCTATTAAATATCCATATTCTTTATCACGGATATTATTATTTCTTGAACTATATATCAATTCTATATATGATGTTTTACTTTGAATTTTATTTTATTGACTGGGGAAATATTGATATTTTGTATTCCTTATTTAATACTAACATTTATTGGTAAGGAATATGTTCATGAATTAAATTTAACATTTGATATATGATTAATTTATTGGACATGCATTGATGGGTGGATACTAGGATTATATATCCACTCGATGCATTAACAGGTATCATGAGACAAATCAGTTAACCAAATCGAATTGGTTTTACCCATAGTTTTAAATTTTTTTGGTGCAAGGTATTGACCATATAGATATCATTATGTTTGAGATCATCAAATATAATATTAATCATTTCCTTTATTTATAATTACTTTATTATTATCCATGAGATTATTGCATTGATATTATATATGGATTCATTTCATTCTCAAGTTATGTATTAAATAGAATGTGTTTTCATTTGTTTACCTTTCCATATTGATTATGCCTTATTTAATCATGATAATTTCCATTATACATAACCCTTACTTAGAATTTGAAATCACCCTTATTTTGTTTCATTTCCCTATGATATTAAAAAAAATTATTTGAATTATTTCAAGGATAATAAATATTTTCCATTAATATTTTTTATATTTTATCCCCAATGTAAAATGGGTATCATGTATATATATGGTCTCCAATACTACTAAACTAATAAGTCATTTGGTATTTGACCCCTTATATCTATAGAAATGTAATAAAGAATAAATTTTCTCTGGGTTACTAGAGTTGGGGTTGTTACATTATATAATTCAAACTTTTTTAGTCAGTATATATTTCACACTTTACTCCATATAAATTATTCCTCTTATTTTTTAAAGAAAAAAATCATGACAACTAATTCCAAATCATGTGTAGGATAATTTAACTTTTGAGGTTTTAGTTGAGGCGAAACATAAGAAATTAACTAATCATTATGTATCATAACTCAATTAGTTCCCTTCAATGAAGAATCACTTTAGATGATAAATTCACCATTTCTTGAGGGTAGGGAAAAACTGAAGCATTCACCAATATTCTTTTCAATTCCTAGAAACAATCATCACACTCTTTTTCCATATAAATTTAAATCCTTTTTTAATTAACTTAGTATGTGGGATGGATAACCAAGCAAATGTTTTAATAACTCAGTGTTAGTAATTCAATAATCCAAGAAAAATACAAATATATGTGATATTAATAGGTATTTTTAATTATTAAACAACTTTATTTTTAGTAAGGTCAATAGTTGTTCCATATTTATAAATAATATGACCAAGGAAAGAAATGTGTTGCAACAAAAATTCACACTTACTAAATTTTCCATATGTCTTATTTTCTTTACAGGTTTTCAAAAAAATCCTTAGGTGTCTTTCATAATCCTCATTACTTTTACAATATACTGATATATCATCAATAAACATAACTAAAAACTTATCTAAATAGTTAGGGAAAACTCTATTTATAAGATCCATGAATACAACTAGTGAATTATAAAACCCAAAGGGAAAAACTAAAAACTCATAATTCCCATATCTAGTCTAGAATTATATCTTTGGAATATACTCCTCCTTTACCTTCAACTGATGGTATCCTAACCTGAGATCAATCATTAATATATACTATGTTCCCTAGATCTAATAAAAAATCATTTATATGAGGAAAATGATACATTTTCTTAATAGTGATGTTATTCAAGACTCTATAATCAATGAAAAGTCTCATTGAAATATATTTATTTTAAACAAAGAAAATAGGGGCACCCCTTTGTGAAGTGTTAAGTCAAATTAAACCTTTATCTAGAAACTCATACAAATACTTTTTCAATTTTAAATTTATACCATATACATTCAATAAGGGGGTTTTGAAATTGAATTAGCATCAATCCCTAATTCAATAGTAAACTAAACATACTAATTAGGTGTAATACCAGGTAACTCATTAGAAAATATATCCAGATATTCATTCACTATAGGAACATCACTGATATATAGTCTCCCTCTTCTGAACAATATGTGTAAGATAACTTTAATTTTAATCTTTTAATAATTTCTCAGATTCTTAATATTTTATCAAAGTTATGAATTAATTCTTGTATACAAACTAAAACTCATCCATAAAAATAGCTTTTTTAGCTCTACAATCTCTCCTAGAAGAGTAAAAAAATCCAATTCATGCCCATAAAAAATAAAACTCTATAAGGGGAAAGATAACAAGGTTTATAGGTAAAGCCTTTCCAAAGACAATAATAAAAATATTCTTATAATTTATCTTTACTTTAATACTTCCCTGGGTTTTTTTACCAAAATTTATAACTTTATTTACTGAGGTGAAATTTTCAATTTATCAGAAAATTTCTCAAAAATTAAAGAGTGTGTAAACCCCAAATCAAACAAGACATTGGAATAATCTGAATAAAAAATAATTGTACCTAACACCATATTTTTTGATAGTATAACATCTTTTGAAGTAGTCACAAAGTATTTTTCTACACCTTTTTACTTGTGATATTGATCATTTTCATCCTTTATTCTTATCTTTATACAAGTACTCACATGATGACCCATCTCATTATAATTAAATCATTTTATTATTGGATTTTCATTATTTGTATGATTGTTTTCTTTATAGTCATGAGCCACAAGTATAAACTTTATACATCATAAATACTTCCAAATTTTTATTAGACATTATCTAAGGTTATTTTTACCACACTTATCACATGATAGAAACTTGATTTTCTTACCTTCAAATTTCTTTGATGGATGATTCTCCATTTTCTTCCTTCTAGACCTTTTCTTTTGATTGTTTTTATGGAATTAATGATCATTAGAAAACTCCATTTATAATTTATCATCACATTGAAAAAGTTTCTCATAACTTTTTAATTCATGATAATCCAATTACCAATTATATCTTTGCCTCAATCTTGAGTAAAACTAATTAATTTTA
Source organism: Viscum album (assembly GCA_963277665.1). Lineage (NCBI taxonomy): Eukaryota > Viridiplantae > Streptophyta > Magnoliopsida > Santalales > Viscaceae > Viscum > Viscum album. The sequence continues at coordinate 1,880,519,632 of OY728156.1, read as the reverse complement.
CTATCAACATCTTAGATAAAATTTAGTATGTACCTTTACAATCGGGTAAAGTTTGCTTCATACGCAGCCACTGAATCTACTTTTACCTCAATTCTAATAATTTATTTTATATCCTAAGTCAAAAAACCTTTGGAAAATATTTCTCAAGGAAAGGATACTTAAATTTTTCCCGTTCCATGGAATCAATATCTTGACTTTCTCTAGTTTTCTTAACCATTGACCACAATTGATTGGCTTTACCTTAAAAAAAGTAAATAATAAGAGTTGTATTTTGAATATTTGAACAACCTATGACATAGAATATCTTATCTAAGTATTGAAACCATCCTTTATCTATTATAGGGTGAGATGATCTACTGAGTGTTGGAAGGTATTGTTTCATGAAATACTCCACTTTATACATGTTCCTCTATAGTGAATGTGGTTTCTCTCACACATAGATACCACCCCTATTTATAGCTTGTGAAAACTCATCTATCACAGCTAAAAATGGAATTGTTCCAATTCCAACCATTCTAGGTTGCTGATTTGGAAGAATATTTTCCTCTTGGTGCCTTTGTACTTCAGATTCCATGTTTCCTCTACAGAAAAATATTCTTAACAGATAGAGTTTAGATAAAGAAACATGGTAATGTTTAAATTTTATATCATGATAAACAGAAATTATAATATCTTATGGGTATTTATATCCATTTTACTAACCTCTAAAATTATCTAAACCATTACTTTGAGACCAACTATAGGGACTCAAACCTTATTCAATACATAATTTCATTTCTAAATATTAATTTTATTACATTATTAAAGATCATTTTTAGGTTTATAGTTTTAGATAATTGGGTCATAACTCTTACATAATAAACTCATACATTAAAGTTTTTCCAATTCCAATTAGTATCCATTTTTTCCACAATATAATATTTCTAAAATAAAACACATTTTTTTTACATGAAAAAACTTTATGATTGTCAACTTATCTTCTGCTTTTTTCATACTAATCCTTATAACCTATGTAATACATCTAAAAATGTGGCATGAGAACAAAAATCCCAATAAGGTACATAAAAAAATAATAAAAACCATTAGTCTATTTTTAATCCATGATATCATAAAAGATATTTTTCCATTAACATAATAAACTTTGAGCTGAGATAATGATTTACTTACACATGAAGTTGGATTTATTGCCCACTATTTTTCATAGAACACTTTATAAGAAAACATAAATTCAAAATCATAATAATGAGGGTTTCTTATAAAACTTGAGAACCCATAAAAACATTTTATTAAAAACATACCTTTTTACCCTAAATGGACATAATGATTCTTTTAAAACAAAAGATCATTAGCTTGCCTTTTGAAATAAAATGATTTCCATGAAAAATAATTAGAAAGAATATAAAATTCATATAGGTTATGTGGTAAATAATTTTTATATAACCCTTACAAGGACCCTTAATAGAACCCTTACAAGTGGAATAACCAATACAGTCAACTTCCAACATAATTATCTAGAGAACATAATCATTACCCAATGCATTGGAGAGTTATATGGGGCTCACCCATCATCATGAGATATATTAGGCTCACCCATCATCATAAAAAAAATACAAGGACTATAACATTCATAAAACACAAAATATTTCATTACATCATTATACTAATAAATATAAACTTTTGAACCCATAAGCAAATCATTTTAATATATTTATATATTCCTTTTCTTTAAACCCCAATTGTAAAAACTAAAATACCTATAACAAATGGAAGGAGGGTTTTTCTTTTAAGTAAACCTGAAATATTATAAATTCATACAAATATAAAATCACGGTTGTGGTAGCAGGAAAATATATTTATGTTTTATATGTTAAAATAGAACATTCCTTTTTCCTTTGGTAAGGAATATCAAAACGTTCTGTATACAATATACAAAAAGATTCCCTTTTAAAACCTTATAAATAAAGAAAAAATAGATATAAAATTTCCTTTATAATTTATTTATTTACATATAAATACATCCATAAAATAATTTTATGAATATGTATATAGAATAAAAATATTTATAAAATAAATCTTTAAAACATTTAAAAATATATTTTTATGGTAGTTTCCATTGCCTTGAGTATAAATTATCACGTACATTATTTATCTTTATGAATAATAAAATTATGTTAATAATTTAATTTTTTAATTTAATTTTTTAATTTTTTAATTCATTTTATTTTAATTATTACCATATTATATTTATTTAATTAATCAATTAAGTTCACGTCGGATGTTTTGAAGATATTGGGCTCATGTGTCCAAAATGAATTTGGTAGGTTAACTATGGTCATAGAGGTTGTTATTTATTCATTATAGAATAATAATCATGAATTAATTATCATATTTATTCATCAATTATACTTTTATAACCATCCATTAATAATGGTTATGAGAAATGAACTACATTACAAACATAGAGACGGTAGGTTGTACGTACGCATGAATAGCGTTTTAATTTTTCAAAGAGCATGAGGGAAAGAAGGTAAATATAATTTTATATTTAAATAATAATTATTATATAATAAATATCATATTTTATCTTTAAATAAAATTTTATATAGCATCTATGTGATGTGGTCATGAAAAACAAATCACATCACTTCGTAGAGGTGGTAATCCACATGTACGCACAAACAATGTTATCATTTTTCAATGGATGGGAAGGTAAGAAAATATATGATTTATTATCTTTAAATAATTATAATTATTTCATGAATATAATATTTATATATTAAATCCATTTTTATAAAAATCCATGAAAGTCGGTGATGGGAAATGAATTACATCGGTTCGTGAGGCAGTTGTCCACCTACACATAAACAATGATTCTATTTCCAATTTGATGAATGAAGGGGATGTATATAGATTATTCCATTAATATTAAAATATCTCAGTATATTTAAAATAATTTTTTTATTATTTAATCATGGTTTAAGAATATTTTAAGTAGTTACAAAAATGCTCAGTTAAGTATTATACCTCTACTTCGAACAACCTTTTTTGGTTTATACCTAAATCCTTCCTGTGATGGTTTTATAATAAACAATTCCTCAAGGATTTTGGGAGGTATGTAAGGAAGTTAATTGTGAATTTTTTTCTAAACCAAAAGGATCTTCAAGTGTGAATAAAATAAGATAGAGGGTGTACTTTTATAAGTGTGGGAGAGTATATACTTGGAATTTTTAAAAATATTAAAATATATTTATGTTTTACTCAAGAAAATGGATCCAAAAAGGAAAATTTATTAATATTAGATTATATAGGATCTAAATATGGCCATAAAATAGAGTTTATAAAATTTTTTAGTTCATTTTAACCCTTAACACTTAAGTTTAACCCCTCGCTAAACCTATTTTTACCTTAATTATGGTAACAAATTTTTAATATTTTTACTATTCATTATGACCAAAAATTAAGTTAAATTTTTTAAATAATATTAATTATTCTAATTTAAAAATATGGAATTCATATATCAAATTCAATGCATATAATTGCAATAATTTAATTTAAAATTAAACCCGTAAAATGCAATGAAAGAAGGTTTTTCAGGAAAATACCTTTTTAAGTACAAAAAAAATTATAAAAAAGTAGAGTATAAAATTCATTCTAAATACCATAATTATATTATAAATAGTATAAGTGGACTAATGTTACTTTGAAACCATTTTAAAACAAAATGGATCATTTTAGATGCTTGAAATGAAAAGAGAGTTGACCGAGCTCATATTTCCATATTTCTACATATGTTTTTAAATGATTTAACGCATTATCATTAATCAATTTGATCTTATTTGCATCATTTTAGGAATTTTGGTGAGTTTTGAGTTTAAGTGTAAAAATTGGCTAATTCTGGACATTTAACAGTTTTATGTTGCCTCTATATTTTGAAAATAACTCACAAAATATTCATCCAATGCACGTGATTATTTTTTTTAGGATGAAATGGTTTGTGTGATACATATAAGTCTTCAGGACCCAAAGAAAATTCAAACCCCAAAAATCCAAAACAAATTGGTCAATGTGAACACTTATTCTGGCCGGCAGAAAGGATATTACTTCATTCAATGATCCATATCTCAGGATACCGACCACCAAATGTGGTGATTCCTACTGGGTCAGAAAGACAACCCGATGAGGAATATGTACATTAAATTTCATGCATAAAGGATTTCATATAAGATGCTCTTCAACCAGTCAAAGTATGGTTGGTGGAATAGTGATTGGCGGCTAGAAAAAGTCAGTTCTACTAGTTTGACCATAACTCATTCTACATGGATAAAAATTCCTTGTAAACTCATGGGTAGATGGAAAACTCCATTACTAACCTCCTATAATAAGTAACCTTGGCCTGATTCTATGATATGGTGGGATAACCAAAGCTAAACTTTTGGAGAACAGAATTTTGAAGAGAAAATTATGTTCTTTATTTTCACTTTTTCTTCTTATTTTTGTAATGTCTTCATGTTCCCCATTCCTCTCAATTACCCTTACCATGATGGGGTAAACATATGAGGTTATTTGGGAGGTAAGGTTTTATATTTTTAATGGTTTGAGTTCTTATATTTTATTGAATGAAAACTATATATCTTCTGCGAAGTTGTTTTCAAATTCTAAAAATAGTATTTATTATCTTATGCGATCGTATTCGATTTTATATTCTGTTGTTATTTTTGCTTTGATAAATTATCATTTTTATCCCTCCATTAGGTTTTGTTCTATATTTGATATAATAAGATCAGGGCTTATTGGTGAAGTACTTGTCGATCGCTAGTACGTGTGGGAGGGGTGGTGAATATTCATGATTATTTAGGATAAACAATACCCAATTGAGAATTTCCTAAGATAATTGGGGGTATTCACTACAACTCTATCACACAAAGGAAGAAGTTTATACCAAACTATAATTGTGTTAAACCATTTAACCAAATAAGTCAGTTGAAGTAATTATGGAATCTCACTTAAATCAACTTAGCAGAAGAGGATTGAATAAAAAGGAACAAGGATAGTATTGCAATTATAAATCCAACCCCGACTTGATCACCCATCTCATAAAATAGTTTTTAAATCACTTTCATTCCATATTTTTCTTGAATCCCTTCCTTAATTTCTTATTTTGTTTTATCTCTCTCTTTGATTTCAAAACCAAACAATTTCAAAAACACTTAACTTTTTCTCTAATTAAAAAGTGAAAAAATATTTTGTGTGCACTCCTCATCGGGAGACAACCTAGGTTAACCATTGTACTATATTTTAACTTAGTAAATAATTGTTTTTTCCGTACCCCATGACAGGATCATGTCAAAACTTTACGCCATTTCTGGGGAGGAAGTTCCTCAAAACACAAAAAACTAAAAAAAAATCTTGAATGACTCGTAGTTCAAAAAACCCCTTAATTAAATTTGATCCTGAAATTGATCGTACAATAGCCCAATTGAGAAAAAAATTCAAATATATTTTGAAGAAATACACCTCACGGATTCAAATGATACTTTCATTGATCACTTTAAACCTACAATAATTGCTAATAATCCCAACCAAACTCTGCATGATCTTTGCATGCCTCAATTTGCTAATCAAAATAACCACCTCACTATCCATGACAGAGAAAATGATTTTTAACTATGCATTAATATAATTCAAGTGATACCAAAATTTCATGGACTTACAGGTGAAGACCCAAATAAACACATCCAAGAGTTTACCTTTGTCTGCTCCAGATTCAAACCTCAAGGAGTCGCAGAAGAGCAAGTAAAGTGGACGGCATTCCCCTTCTCACTTGAGGGAGAAGCAAAAGAATGGATGTACAATCTCTAAGAAGGGGAGATAAATGATTGGGAAGATCTCAAAAGAAGATTATTTCATAGATTCTTCCCTAAATCTAGGATCATAGAAATTAAAAAAGAGATTTATGTCATACATCAATCAACTAGAGAGACTCTCTACAAATACTGGGAATGTTTCAAGAAACTCTGTGCAAGTTCTCACACCAACAAATGGAAGAGAACCAATTTCGTGTGTTCTTCCACCAAGGATTTCTCAACAATGATTTCAATTTACTAGACACCTCATCTGGAGGATCCTTGATCAACAAGTCACCAGCAGATGTCAGAGTCCGGATTGAGAAGATTGTGCAAAACTCACAACAATTCAAAACTAGAGGTATGAGCACTAGAGGCATCCATGAGGAAATAACTTTTGATTTATCCTCACCCTTACTTGAAGAAACAATTAATGAAATGACTAGTGTGATGAGACAACTTGTTTTGAACAAAGTGAAGGAACAATAAGGCTCGAATCAGGTATGTGGTTTATGATCTTCTAGTTATCATTACACTGATCAATGTCCAGAAGTGCGGGGAACTGAAAATTGTGCATCTTCCTGTCAAGAAAGAAAAATCTAGTCAAATCAACCATTTCAACCCTAACAAGGATATAGATTCCTATATAACTAGAATAGGCCTCCATTTCAAAATCAAAACCAAAATCAACCTCCATTCTAGCAGTAGCAATAGCATAATCCTCCACCATTCCAACAACCCTATAAACAGCCATACCAGTAGAACCCATATGAACAACCTTCAACAAGTTCTCATAGGAACCACCATGAAATGATGATTTAAGATCTAAATAAGATAGTAAAAATTTTAGATAATAAATTTGACATCCTTATGGATATTCTAACCAAAAAACAAGGAAAACTCCTAGCACAAACAGTTCCAAATCCCAAGGAAAGTGTGAGCGTCATTACAACATGAAGTAGAAAAGAGCTAATGTCACCTGAACAATGTGAGTATGATGATTCTAAAAAACCTGCTAAAGATCAACACATCCAACCAAAATAAGGATACCATAACAGCAATAGAGAAAGAATCAGGTTTAGAAAGGAAAGGCCAGAAACACCTTTGAAAAAACAACAAAGGGAGAGAAAGGATATCCAAGAACCATTCCCATATGCATTAGTTGGTTCGAAAAAGGTTGAAGATGGTAGACTTCAAAAATAAATTCAGGAAACTTTTCAGAAAGTTGAGATCAATATCCCTCTACTAGATGAAATCAAACAAATCCCTAAATATGCAAAAAAATTGAAGGAGTTGTGCACAAAAAGAAGGCATTTGGATGGGAATGAGAGAATCGGTTTAGGAAGAAGTGTCTTAGAACTGATTACACCAATGATACCAAAAAAAATGTCAAGATATATGGAAATTATCTATTCCTTTCACTATTGGTTCTTTAAATTTTACTAACATGCTATGTGATCTAGGATCTTTAATAAATTTTATGCCTTACTCGGTATTTTCATCCTTGCAGATCGGAGAACTAAAACCAACTCAAGTGGTGGTCTAATTAGAAAACAGATCCACCATTTTCTTAACTTAATTTATAGAAGATGTACTCATTGGAGTAAGTGGATTGATCTTTCTATCATACTTTTATGTCCTTACTATGGAAGAATACAGAGCTTTATGCCACTCTCCCATCATCTTGGGGAGACCCTTCCTAAAAACAGCAAGGACTGTCATCAATGTCCATGAAGGAACACTCACAATGGAACTTAGAGATAGTACAGTTCACTTCAACATTCTTGATTTAATGAAACATCCTTCCAATAATAACTCACTTTATGTGATCTCCCATGAATAAGGTATAGAACCAATTGAATATTTAGGTATGGTTCTTGACTTCTTATCATTAGGGGAACATTTTTCATTTGAAAATTACAATTTCCATGAACCTGAAAATACTAAAACTATGTTATAGAATGAGGTGAAATATGAATTTTTTAATTATTTATTAAAAGAAAATGAGATGATACCAGAGATTACAGTCTTAGGAATAAGATACCTTAATTCAATGCCATCCCTTGAACAACCCCATGTCTGGAACTTAAGTCATTTCCAAGTGATTTAAAGTATGCTTACCTAATTTAAGGAGAGAAATTGCCAATAATAATTGACAATAACCTATCCCATTCATAAGAGGAAACTCTAATTGACCTACTCAAAAGAAATTTCCAAGTTGTAGGATGAATTTTAGGTGATATACCCAGAATCAATCCCAAGGTCTGCTCTCATAGAATATTTTTAGAAAGTGATTCCCAACCAGTTAGATAACCTCAAATAAGACTTAATCACACAATCATGGAGGTTGTTAAGAAATAGATAGAGAAATTGCTAGCAGCTGACATCATTTTCCCAATATCAGATTCTCAATGGGTCAGCCCCATTCATGTAGTCCCAAAGAAAACTGGCCTAAAAACTATCAAAAATGAAAGAAATGAATTGATCCCCATGAGAATAAAAAATAGTTGGAGAGTGTGTATAGATTACAAGAAGCTAAATCAAGTTACCTGAAAATACCACTTCCCCATTCCATTCATCGATCAAATACTAGAAAGTTTAGCTAGAAAAACCCATTATTTTTTTAGATGGATTTTCAGGATACTTTCAGGTACCGATCGCACTAGAAGACTAGAAGAAGACAACCTTCACCTGCCCATTTGGTACATTAGCCTTAAAAAGGATGCCTTTTGGGCTATGAAAATCCCCATGTACATTTAAACGGTGTATGGTGAGTATTTTATCAGATCATATTGAGGAATTCTTGGAGGTATTTCTTAATGATTTCACAGTTTTTGGTAATTCATTTGATCATTGATTAGGAAATTTGGAAAAAGTTTTGAAAACATGCATTCAAAGAATATTATCTTAAATTTTGAAAAATTCCATTTCATGGTTGAAAAGGGAATAGTGTTGGGGCACATAATTTCACAAAAATGGATAAAGGTTGATAAATCGAAAGTTGAAGAAATAAATTCCTTTCCATATCCAACTTGTTTAAAACATGTTAGATCCTTTTTAGGACATACTGGATTTTACAGAAGGTTCATCAAATATTTTAGTGAGATTTATCTCCCTCTCTCAATATTAATAATAAAAGAATCTGACATTAACATTTATTATGCATGCATAAAGTCATTTTGATTAACTGAAGCAAAGGTTGATCACACCTCTAATAATACAACAACCCAACTATGATTACCCTTTTGAGTTGCTTTGTGATGCATCCAACCAAGTAGTAGGATCTGCTCAATCAAAAAGAATTGAAAAAAATACTCAAGTCATATACAATGCATCAAGGACCTTGGATTCCACACAAATCAATTACACAACCACCGATAAGGAGTTCCTTGCAGTTGTCTTTACACTAGACAAATTCTGATCATATCTTCTTGGAACTAAAGTTATTCTGGTTTCTGGTCATGCAGCACTTAGGTATTAAATGAAAAAGGTAGATGAAAATCCAAGTATAGTGAGATTAATACTACTATTACAAGAGTTAAATTTGGAAATTAAAGATAAAAATGGAATTGAAAATCAGGTGGCTGATCATCTAAGTCAACTACACAACACCGCTGAAGGATAAATTCCAAACTAGAACCCACTTAATGATGAGATTCCTGGAGAAAAACTCTATATCATCAACAGTAAAGTTTCATGGTATTCCAATATGGTCAATTATCTGGTAACATATCAAGTCACATCTCATTTAAATCCCCACCAAATTTAAAAGATGAAATATGAATCTAGATATTACATCAAGGATGATCCATTTCTTTAGAAGATTTGCAATGACCAAGTAATAAGAAGATGTTTGCGTAAAAGTGAAATTAATTATATCTTTGAGTTTTTTCACACATTAGCTTATGGAGGCCAATTTGGACCTCCAAGGATAGCAAAGAAGGTTTTAAAATCTGGACTTTATTAGCCCACCCTTTTTAAAGATGCTCATTAATTTTGTAAAAGGTGTGAAAAATGTCTGTTTTTTTGGAAATATTTCAAAGAGAAAAGAAATGCCCCAACAACCACTTAATTTTTGTAAAATTTTTGAAGTTTGGGGAATAGATTTTATAGACCATTTCCCAATGTCATTTTGAAATTATTATATATTTATTATTGTTGATTATGTTTCCAAATGGGTGGAATCAAAAGCCACCAAGACCGACGATGCTAACTTTGTTTGTGATTTTGTCAGGACTAACATATTTTTTAGGTTTGGAGTTCCTAGAGAAATCATTAGTGATCAAGGGACTCACTTTTTCAATAGAAGAATAGAGGAATTGTTGAAGAAATATGGGGTGCATTATAAAACATCAACTCCCTATCATCCACAGACAAATGGTCAAGCTGAAGTGTCCAATAGGGAAATCAAAGGAATTTTAGAAAAGACTGTTAATCCAAATAGGAAGGATTGGAGCCATAGGTTGGAAGACACATTATGGTCTTATAGGACAGCCTACAAAACCCTAATTGGAATGAGTCTATATAGGTTGATTTATGGGAAAGGTTTCCACCTACCTATTTAATTGGAACATAAAGCATATTGGGCTATGAGGAAGATAAATTTAGATCTTGAAAGTGCTGGGAAGGAGAGAATATTATAGTTGCAAGAGCTAAAGAAATTATAAGGGGAGATTTTGAAAACTCTAGGATTTATAAAGAGATAACAAGAGTATTGCATCACAAGTTGATCCAAAAGAAAAAATTTCATCCTGGAGACATGGTGATATTATTCAAATAATGACTCAAGCTGATACCAGGTAAAATTCATTCCATATGGGAAGTTCCATTTGTAGTTACTCGTGTATATCCTTTTGGTACTATTCAGATTGTGAAGGATGGAGAGCGGAAGCTATTCACTATTAATGTTCATCAGTTGAAGAAATTCCTTGGGACCATACCATCAAAGCCAGTTGAGGAGATCACACTCCTCAAACCCATTTATCAATAAATTCATCAGGTCATACCACTCCTTACCACTTTAGTGATTGCTATGATTCTATTTAAAATATAATTACATATTCAATATAATTAAATGAATTGAGTACACTACATCATTTATATGTGGGGGAGGGAACATTTATAGTTTAGTATTTTCAATTGTGTGTTTTTCAAATTTTTGTGTGTTTTTGAAACTTTTGAGCTTAAATGATTATCATCACATATTTTGAAACCCATTTCAATGTGTGAAACAATTTATCCCATGAAATTGAGCTTAAATGAATACTGATAATGACTTTGTTTCTAGTTCAAATATTTGGAAATTTCATGAAAAGTACTCTTATTTTTTTAATCCCATGCCACAATTCACTGTCATTATATTTAAAATCACTTTACTATGAGGATTATGAACCTAATTTTCATGTTATTTTCATTCACTTCACTTATTGAGAGTACTATACCATGCTTTATTTAACCATAATTTGATTTATTCCTATCAAAACTTGAGGATTTGAGGTACATGTGTTTTAAATGATTGAGGTGTTTCTTTGGAATTAAAGCCCCTATTTCATACGAATCCTTTTTATAATGGCCCAACTTGTATATTTAATCCTTTTATTCCATAGAATCCATGAAAAACCAATTAGGTTAGCCACATCATAATCCAATTTTTCCTATCCAACCTGCTCTTGAAGTGAAATTGCACAATCCAGTTGAACTTAAGTGTGGGGGAAGCTGTCGTGTATTATGCTGCCTAATTTGGTGATAAATTGGGTGGAAAATAAAACATTGAAGATATGTTCTTTTTTCTGAAAAAAAATCATTTTGTTGAAATTTGTGCCTTATTTGGAGCTTTCATGTAAAAGAAGTTGTGCCTTTCTGAAGCTTCCAATGAAAAAAAGAAAGTTGTGTCTATCTTGAGCTTTCAAGAAAAATCATGTTTGAGATGACTGATACTTTTGTTGCTAAAATGATTAATCGTGTGTAATTTAACTGATTTTTTATGTTCATGGAGCTGATTTACTACTAAGGGGAGTGATGAGGAGACCGTACTTGAGTAAAAATTAGAATAATGTAATTTTTTCTTCAAAAAGAGCCAAGCACTCCTCATTCAACCTCGTAATTTTTAACATCTAAATCCTACCTTCCTGAAGCCACAGAATAACCCTATAAAATCCTAATGATAAACATATGTACTTGACTCATATTGAGTAGAGATTTATAAATTTATCAAGCCTATGGTGACTCTTTCATGAGTATTGGATGAGAAAGACATTATTGAAAATTGATATTAGTGTGATGAGAGAAAATGCATGTTAGGTAAGTATTTTGTGTGCATGGGAGAATAAATGAAGAGGAAATATATTTAATGAACTAAATTCATAACTTGTACTAATTGTTGTTGATGAGGAATGATATCTTTTATTTCTTGGTGTTAAATTGTTAGATCTCATGGATATGTGTTTTAAATTTTCTATGATTTGTTATCGATGTTTACTTGTCTAGGAGTCCAAGTGCTAAGTGTGGGGGAATTGATAGAGCTCATATTTTCATTTTTATACATATTTTTTTAAATGATTTAATTCCTTCTCATTAATCAATTTGATCTTATTTTCATTATTTTAGGACTTTTGGTGAGGTTTGAGCTTAAGTGTAAAAATTGGCTAATTCTGGACATTTAACAGTTTTATGTTGCCTCTGTATTTTGAGCATAACTCCAAAACTAATTATCAAATGCATGTGATTCGTTTTTTTGGATTAAATGGTTAGTTTTTTACATATAATTATTCAATACCCAAAGCCAATTTGAACTCCAACAATCCAAAACAAATCGGTCAATGTGAACACTTATTCTTGCTGGCAGAATGGACATTACTTCATTCAATGATCCATATCTCGGGCTACCGAACACCAAATGGGATGATTCTAGATGGGTCAGAAATAAAAACTAGATAGAAATATTCACATTAAATTTCATGGAGAAAGTATTTCATATAGACTTCCCTTAAACCAGTCAAAGTATGGTTTGTGGAATAGTGATTGGCGGCTAGAAAAAGTTAGGTCTACTAATTTGACCATAACTCATTCCACGTGGCTAAAAATGCCTTGAAGATTTTTGGGTAGATGTCTAAATCCATTACTCACCTACTATAAAAAGGGACCTCGAACTGATTCTATGAGATGGTAGGAGAACTGAAGCTAAACTTCTTGAGTATGGAATCTGGAAGAGAAACTTATGTTCTTTATTTTCACTCTTTTCTTCTTATTTTTGTAATGCCTTTATCTTCCCCATTCCTCCCAATTACCCTTACCATGGTGGGGTAAACATATGAGCTGATTGGGTAGGTAAGTTTTTATATTTTTAATGGTTTGAGTTCTTACATTTGATTGAATAAAAACTATCTCTCTTCTATGAAGTTGTTTTCAAATTCTAAAAACAGTATTTATTATCTTATGCGATCATATTCAATTTTATATTCTGTTGTTATTTTTTCTTTGATAAATGATGATTTTTATCTGTCCATTAGGTTCTATTCTATATTCTATAGAATAATATCATGGATTAGTGGTAAAGTACTTGGCGATCGCTAGTACATGTGGGAGGGGTGGTGAATATTCATGATTATTTAGGATAAACAATACCCGATTGGGAATTACCTAAGATAATTGGGGGTATTCGCTAAAAATATATCACACAACGGAAGAAGTGTATACCAAACTAGAATTTTGTTAAACCATTTAACTAAAGAAGTGAGTTGAAGTAATTATGGAATCTCACTTAAATCAACTTAGCAGAAGAGGATTAAATAAAAAGGAACAAGGATAGTATTGCAATTATAAAACCGACCCCAACTTGATCACCCATCTCATAAAATAGTTTTTAAATCACTTTCATTCCATATTTGTCTTGAATCTATTCCTTAATTTCTTATTTTGTTTTGTTTCTCTCTTTTATTTCAAAACCAAACAATTTCAAAAACTCTTAACTTTTTCTCTAATTTAAAAGTGACAAACTATTTTGTGTGTACTCCTCATTGGGAGATAACCTAGGTTAACCATTATACTATATTTTAACTTAGTAAATAATTTTTTTCCCACACCCCACGATAGGCTCGTGTTAAGAGTTTTCATTAAAAATTAGTATTTTTCACTATTCATCCAAAAATAAAACTTTTAAAAAAAATCAAGAAAATTAATCCAAAGCTAATTTTTAAATGATTAATTCCAAAATAAACTTCATTTTTTCAAATTAAAATTATATAAATTGAAAATATTTTTTTAAAATAAAAATATATATTGCATGAAGATCCAATTTCATTAGAAATAATGTTTTTTCCCTTTGATTGAAAAATTACCTAATACTCTTATAATGAATATAAATATATAAAATATAATTAAATAATTTTAATAAGATATGAAAGTGATTTATTTTAACATTACTTGGGTTGTTACATCTATATTTTTCTCTAAATCTTGAGATAATCTCTTACACCTCCCTCCTCCCACTCAATAATGAGAGAACAATAATTAATCCTTTAAACCTGAAGGATTGTGTTATAATCAAAGGTGAGCGATGTAACATGATCAATATCACTGTGATATCACCTATAGTAACATTGGATATGATTTGAGGTCAAGGATAATGTGTACATTGCCATTGAAGGGATTCTATCCTTGGATCCACATAGCGTAATGATAGTATAACTCGAACGATGTTTGGATGATCAGTATATTCTTTAAAGAAAATACTCAAGAATGAGGTAAATAATACTTTTAAATTAATTATAAATTAAACAAGAAATATAATTTCTCGTAATTATTTCATTCTATGTTAATTTTTTGAGTATATTTGTTATTCATGATGATTCCTTATCATGTACACCGCATATAATTTGTTTAATCCAACAAAAAATTAGTTGGACATGACCTCGATAGGGATGTATGTTGCATCCATAACCTTAAATATCTTAGGGGAGATAATGGTGATTCTCTACTGAATTTTATACTCATACCCTCCATATACGACATAGTTAATGTGAAAACCTTATGTTTGGAATGTAGGTTAAGGAAAGGGACTTGATACAAGAGATTAAGTTAGAGTAGCTCGATAGAGGGGTGAAGATAGTTTTGAGGATAATTCTAGAACCTTATAGTAGTATTTTCCTATTTTATTTTATTTTATTTCCTTGGATAATATCATATATATAATCATCCAATCAGTGTTCACTTATCAAATATTTAGCTTATATGACATGGAAAAGGTTCATATGTTGTTTTAGGGAGTATGTTATTGATCATGGTTGGCCATTTTCTAAGATTCCATGGTTTATTAAAATTTTATTGTTTAAGAATTGATATATTTTCATATTCTATTAATATTTATGATATCAAGGGTATAATATTCCCAATGAAATTTTTAGTCTCTTTACACTATTCAGTAGACTCTAGTGTAGGGGGAGGTTCACCAGAGACTAAGTGGAATTTCAAATTTTTCAAGGTAAACTAGTTCATGATGTTACACTACCATCATTACTTGTTTCATCTATTTTCTAGAATAATCTAACCCTTACCTACATCATGAAACATAAATTTTAGAAGTACAAGTGAAGTGTACATACAGGATGTCAGTCTAGTCACTCAATTGGATGGAACCAAATGTGTCACACCTAGAACTTTATTTTATTTTATTTTATTTATTTATTTATTTCCCATTTAGTCCTTGAAATCTATGACATTCCTATTTAAGTTTTTTACATTTTTAAGGTACAGTGTAGGCTTCATGGTTATCCCGCACAGTTAGTACTAACCGTATGGAACCTATGTAGATGGCATGTAGTTTCTAATAGAACGGTTTCACATGGTTTGTGAATGGTTAGTTAAATCATGAAAAATAATTGTACATATTTATGGTGTGTCTCGTGAGAGGTGCATGGTTTGCGCATGGTTTAACAAACCATACAACCAAACCGTATGAGTTTTATAGACTTAAAAAATATATAATAATAATAATAGATAAAAGTTCAAAAAAAACATAACCCCTCGCCCCCATACATGATCATGCACCATCTACCTCACCTATCTCACGCACATACCATACCCCCTACCTAGATCTCTATTATTCATTGATTTATCTTTGTTTCTCCATAGTTTATGTATGAATCTCTAAGTCATGATCCCCTCTTCTCTCTATTTACTCTTTTATTCCTTTCATCTCTCCTCCTCTTACTACGTGTTCTCTAGACCAAAACCTAGGTGTGGTTTTGGTTTTAACACTTTTATTTACTTATGGTATTAATTATTAGGGAATGAGGCCCAATTTGAAACATTTTCGAGTGAGATTCGTCAAAGGAAACGACTTTTGGACCCCTAACAACTTGATTTCATCCTTTAGAGGTAGGTTGGACCTTTCATTTGTCTTTAAATTTAGGAACTATGATTTCTTATATTCTAAACTAGTATTGGGATTAACTAATGGTATTATTAAATATGGGTAATGCATATTTGAATGGAAAATCATGGTTCACTTGATTTTCACTTCAATTCCAAGGGTTTTTCTCTAAATGGAAGCATGGAATAAAATCATTTTAATTGATTTCAAACATTTAGTTTTTGTTTATTTGAAAAGTAATTTTTATTAAAGGGGTTTTTTTATTAAAGTATATTTGGTTTTAAAGGTATGTTTCTAAGTGGATCTTTAATTTTTCATGGAATTTCAAGTAATACTTGAAATTCCAAGTGTGGATAACATGTTTTAAAATTAATTTTGAATAAAAATACAAGGGTTGCAAATGTATTTTGATGCATTAATGGTTATTCATGTATAAATAGGTATGCATATATATTTATGTAAGTGTATATATATATATATATATATTTGTGTGTGTGTGTGTGTACATGTAAAAAAACACATGAATATATGTGAATTTTTGAAATATTAGTCATATATGTATATATATATATATATATATATATATATATATATTTGTGTGTCTATAATTATATATGGTAATAACGATAAAGGGGGCGTTTTGAAATTAATTTGATATTCAAACAGAGTTTCCAATAAATTTTTAAGTGGGTTACTAAAATTTAATTATGAAGCCTAGTTGGCAATTTTAAAGTAGTAGTTTTCATGATTTTCCATGGTTTTATGCATTTAATGTTCTTTCTTTATATTATAAAGAATGTTTAAAATTGTCTTAAGGTGTAAGTTATTGTTTCAAAGTAAGATTTTGTATAATTAATTCTTTGAAAGTGATTTTCCCTTTTATATGAAATATAATATAGATATTTTTGATGAGTTTGACATGGGATGAAATTTGTAATTATTTTATGGGAGGGTAATAGCACATGAGAACCCTGGGTAATTAGGTGGGTAAATTAGGACAAGTATGCTAGGTAAGGTACACCATGCCTAGCCTTTGGACTGTGCTGCTATACTAACTAAACTAAATTATGATGATATGGATTGGTTGCCACTATGAATTTGGATTTGACCACCTCAGTGGCATGTGCATGGTAACAGTTATGTGTGGTTCGATCACCGATAGTATGAGGATCCTAGGATGAGGCCTAAACATAGAGACCTAGGGATGACCATTATTCTTGATCTATTTATCTACCTTTTCTACTTTCTTTTTCAAAGTAAATAAACTATTTAATTTATATTAATTGAAATGTTTATTTAAAAATAATGCTTCCTCTTTTTAATGATTTAAATGAATGTTTTATTAAAAAATCATTGTCCACATTGTTTTGAAAAGATATTGTATTTGAAAATGAATGAAAATATTTATTTTTTTTAAATAAAAAATGGAA